>JAFBJU010000242.1:692069-751384 GCA_016785305.1 Colistium nudipinnis | reverse complement strand
CACCCCCCCCCCCCCCCCCCCCCCCTCTGGGACATTAAGGAAACATCGGCATGTGGTGGTGATGTTTAACTTTCTAATAACTTCTCCTTCAATATTTGTTTCCATCTCTATGCTGATAGATCTCGGCTGTGGCCTTTTCAGCACTGCATTTGTGTGTGTGTGTATTGTTGGACAGGCAGCCGCTAGATTTGTACCTCTATTTCAAAGAGACCGTGGTTGTGAGTTTCCCGTCCGTCCCATTCTGCTTGACAATTCAGTCGTCGAGCGCTCGGTGGTGCCGGTGCCGTGTTTTCACTCTGCCTGTTGCGGTCTCTGAGGGATCCGATTGAATGAATGGCATTAGATTTTCCTCTGGAGCAAAAAAAAAAAGCAAAAAAACGAAGCTGGACTAAAAATCAATTGTCGAATAATTGTGCTTGGGGTGTCGCCAGGCTTTTGATTAATAGAGGGTTAAATCTACAGCAGCAGATTGCTATCATTTGTAAACTGACGAGGTGAAAAAATGAAATAACACAAGGATGCGTACAGGAGTACTACAAATTCGATGTCGAAAAAAAGATGTTGGACCATATATGTTGTGAGGTCTCGTACCTCTCTGGTACCACGTCATATATCTTTCCAATATGTCTTATTCATTTTGCGAACAAAATGAACACATAAATCATTTTCCTCGCACTGCTAACCCTTTCGAGGATAGACTTGGTCTGGTTTGAATGAAGAGGCTTGGCAACGCAGGCGTGCTTGTTTGTGTGCGCGACACTTAGCCGACTAAAGTTCCGTACCGTCACGTGGAGCTGCCCTTGTCGCCTCGCTAATCTGCAGGGAGCCCCACCCCCATCACTGAGGCGCCCCGGTTATTTCCGGTCTGCTGAGACTTTTGCCTGCCGTGCGACCGGTGAGCCAGTTGTCGATTTTCTTTCATCGTCGTTCATCTTCGTTGGCACATTCAGAGGTGCCGGGTGAGGAAGGATTGTCGACACAATTACCGGCACGGTAATTATTATCATCGGGTTATTACTTCAGTTTGAGGTTTATTCATCTGGCGAACAAAAAAAAGGTGCAATTTTAATTTGCGCTCGTCCTGCCAAATGAAGCACATGTGAAGTCCAATCAGGACGACAACTTTTATACTCGTTCATTCACAGTTCTCTCTTTCCCTCCAGTAAAGTCTTTTGTGCGTGAAGAGAATATTTTGAGTCTTTGGGTACTCGGCTGCGCCTGTTCCCATCCTTCCGTGTTAAGAGCTCCCTCTTCCGTGTTACAGCAGTGATGAGAAAGATGGAATAAAAGCGGGAAGCATGACACGTTGCCAGGCACAGCCCGCTTAGGTACACAACATTAGTGGAAACATAATCCCTGTAAGCTAGGTGATTTGCGAAATTGTTTTATGGGACGAATGAAACCGGAGGAATCGGAAGGGGGAAACCGAAAAATGACTGCTCCGGGGCGAAGAGGTCATGCCGGGACGCGCGGTAGATTCCTGGATGCCGTGGACGCACTCGGTGACCTTCGCCCACTTCCACCGCAGCCGTTTGTCCATACGTCAGCCTTTAAGAGCTGGCTATTACCATAATGAGTAGGTGTGCTCCGGTCCCAGCTTTGCAAATATTCGGAAGCTGTTTGGCTCTTTCGGGCCAATGGCGTCCCTCCGTCTTATCCGCATGGCCCCTTCACCCCTCATCTGGGCTATTAGGTCCAATCCACAGTGGGTGTGCCCAGTGGTGTTCGCCACGTGGAGAAACACATTTTTCCCACCGTCCCCAGGGTAGGCACTCAGCCAATATGTGACATTAATTACAGGTGGTCTTTCACCGCTTATTCCGCAAATTTGTGTTTGGGGGAATTCATTCATCACCCTTGTGTTTCGTTATTTAATTCTGATTGACAGCCCCAATCTCTCTGCCACGTTTTCCCTCTTACCTTCCCGCCTCCCTTTCCCTGCCTCTGCTATCTCCATCAAGCTCGGCCTGTGTCTTTCTAATTGCCCCCTCTAAATAGCTCCTGGGCATGGAGTTTATTTATTTGTTTTTTTTTGTTGCTCCGGCACAGAAACCACAGAAAAAAAGCCTAATGCCCCAATCTCTCCGCTGCAGATTCCAGAGGGGAGTTTGTTTGTGGAATTAACATTCCTGGCCTTCGATTCAGAGGCAGTGAAACGTGCGTTTTCCCTCTTCTCTTTTTTTTTTTTTTTTTTTTTTTTTCCTTGTTTGTGGTAATTTCACAGTCCAGTAGTCGTGGGAGCGCTCTCCAGCTGGGCGGGCGGGTGCTGCGGCCCCTGCTTACTTCCTATAGTGGGATGTTACACCATCCCTTTGGTCTTTTTTTCTTTTTTTTTAACAGATCATATAGTTTATCAAGAACAGAGTTCATTAAATTCCTTATATCTCATGAGAGGGAGGGGGCGGTCCAACATTGACGCCTTCCCTGCTCCACCTACTGAGGCTAAACTCAACCAATGAGATTCTTTCTGCTCCCGCGGCAGCTCTGCCTCTTGAAATATTTGCAGAGCTCCGATCCGCTCTTTGTGTTGACGACAGATTAAATGAAATGTGACAAAGGTCTGGTGATGAACGCTTATCCTGGCTCTCAGAGCGGCGTTACGGCAAACGTTTCTTTATGACTTGTGGGAGGATATGACTCTCATTCTCCGACGCTGCTTGGACGCGGCTCCCGTTTTCCTCTCTGTGGCATCACACACACACACACAGTCGTTCGAAGCCATTGAAGGATATGAACATGAGTAAGTACCCCCAAACAGGACATAGCAAAGCACGATACCCTTGTAAAGATACAGTTAGAAATATAAACATAAAACCTCCACACAAACAAAACAGCGGTCACTCAGGCCTCACCGTGACTCAGCTCCGTCCACGTGTAATATCATAAACTGCCATGTGAAGCACTTTATTCCACTCCATCAAAACTCAGTCTACGGAGCAGCTTGTGACACACACTCTCCCTCCACACCGTCTGGTCGTGAATAGGTGAATTACTGTGCATCCAGTACTTGAAAATGTAAACGCATGGTCCGATTTGTTTTCCTCTTACCTGAGGTCGGAGAAAGCCCAAAGAGATGAAGCGCTGATCAGACTTTTCTAGCTCCGTATTAACGACTGTGTGTGTCTGTGTGTCTGTGTGTGATTGTGTGGGTCCAACTTGCATCTTCAAAAAGCTCCCACGGTTGGGTAGATTTTATGGACGTAGTCAAAAGTGAGTGGTTTAACTGTTCCCTGTTCTCCCTCCCTCCCCCCGAACCATTTCATACTCTACTGTCCTTGATTGTGAGCATTTCAAAACAGAGGAGCGTGAAGTGCGCGCACTATAATAGACCACACATGCCCTCCCTCGGCTCTGTGCTGTCTGCGCTGGCAGGTGCTGTGACGTTATTTGTTTGGGTGGAAAAAATGAGCTGGGCCGGCGGTGCAGAGCGGCCAGGGGGTTTGATCTGCCGTTAGGTTCCATTGCGTCGCAGCTCTGTGACACAGCCCCGCTCCCCGCGCTACTGCCGCGCACTCTTCTGCTCTATAAATCAAAGGCAAGAAAACCTGGGGAAGAAGAACGTGTTCCGTGCATATAAAAATCTTATGGTTGAAGAATGAACTTTTGATGGGGTCGCCATACACGCCAGGACTTGTCATCTCTGTCATTAAGCCAATTACAGTGACTGCAGGAAACCCGTAGCACCCGACGACACCAGGAGCCACCGTCACCTCTGAAAAGCTCTTTCGTGCAGTGCGCTGCCGTTTCCTTCGAGAAAAAAAAAAACAAAAAAAAAACAGAGAAGTGAGAGGAGCCTGTGGCTGGCTCTCGTCCTGTGTCTCTGCTCCCGGCCTGTCTCGGCTGCTCCCTCCCGGTTTCTCAGAGAGTTTTTTCGAAGGAGACTCTGCAGATACAGATCAGTGCCGTGTCTGATAACATCTCAAAAGATTTACAGCAGCAGCGTTAGATAATGCAGATGGATGCCGGGTGTATTTGTCAGGATTGAGGCAGGCGTCTTTTAGTCTCGCTGAATAGTCCAGCCAAGAACCAATGGAGTGGTCAAACAGACGCTGACCACAGGTCCTTAAAAAGTTCAAAAGGCGTTCGGAGTTATATTTTTCTGGTGTGTAAATCAATGAGGACAACGGCTTCTGTGATCATTTATATTGAAATCAAATTTGACACGTGGGTTAGGGTTAGGGTTATTTATTATTGCATGGAGCAAAACACAATTGGAATGCCGTTTGTTGAACATCTTTACTTTCACAACACAATTAAGAATAAATATCGTTACAGAAAGCCCTGAATGGTCAACGTCGATGACCTGACACTAATGCAGACACATAAGGCAAACATGGCCCCGACATTTTGAGAATGGTTATTATCTGCCCCGTGCGACAGGTCAAGTTGTATAACTATTAGCCCGTCCAAACTACAGGCACTTTGCAAGATACACAAGAGTGCAAAGCTGTTCATCTATGTGTGCCGTGGCATGCAGGCCAACTTCAATCTTAGTCGGGTCACTTAATCATCGCCTTTGCTCGAGGGACAGCCTAATTTTCTATACGGCTGCAAAAGGGATCTGCACACCGTGCACTTTGACTGGGCCCCTCGGCCGCTGATGTTGAGATAGCATGCGAATGTGCTCCGATGAAAGAATGGAGGAGTGATTGGTTCCCCTCAGGTCAGCCCCACAGTAGTATCAATCACTGCGCCGTAAAGTGCCGTTTTCACGGCCGTCGGCGTGGAGTTTATGTCCGCTGGCAAACTGCAACACCACTTATTATTTTTATTTCATTTTTCTTTTCTTTCTTTTTTTTCCCCCTTCATCTTTTTCACCCAGGAGTGAAGCCTTTTAGGTTACTGCAGTCTCGAGCCATCAGACGGCACAGGAGAATTCTACACATTCATGCTGTTCGGATATCTTCAGACTAGACCAGACTAGCCCCATTTTCTTTTTTCGGTACGATAGTTCACGCAAGGCATGAAAGGGGAACTTAAAGTGCCGGCATATAGTATGTAATTCATTAGTTGAGGAACTAATGATCAAAATCAATGAGGCCAAAGACAACGAGACTTAATTTGCCGTAATATGCATTGTTCTCCAAATATTTCCCACAGTGCATCTTACATTCCTCGTTTTGTAATGCCAGAGTGCTGTTATAACGCCAAAGTCTCCAAATCTAAATGATCCCGATGACCTTGTAAGGGTAGAGTAAGGCAGATTATTGCTCCCAAGACAACTTAACAACAGAGTTAATTGACATTTATTTGCAAACTATGTGGAGTTCATTTTTTTGCTTCCATGCCAACATGTTGTGGCTCTTTTACGCAGAGTTTCTATCCATAGATACCTTAGTAAAAAATTCAAGAGCCGTGCCCCCATAGGACATTATGCAGCATTGACCGTTGTTAGCCATTGCACTGCTATTTTCACAGCAGAGCGTCATTTCCTTACGGCACAGTGTTATGGTTCAATGGCAGGAGTCTGCTATATGTTATAACCCCGCTCACAATCCTGCAGCAAGTGTTAAGTCTAACCACCATGCTTCGGGGCACACAGACATACACACACGCACACACACACACACACACACACACACACACACACTCTCCCCAGACTGGCAGTCGGTCCAAACACGGTGGTAGGAGGGGAATGGGGGAGGGGCACACATCTGGCTCCTTAGGGCCTTTTATAGTGCTGTGCCCACGCGCCAGCGCCCACCCCCCGAAGAGGAAGTGTCAGAGCGGGCAGCATCGCGCACACAATGGCCTGTCAAGCCCAGGGAGCGAGATTAACTCCCCTGACCAGACTTGTTTGGGGCTTGGCAGCATGTGGCAGTGTGCCTGGGCACGGAGTAGCAGACCTTAATTGGACAATGTGCATGTGGTGGCGAGGGGTGAAAGAGTTGAGAAGCGACTGGCTGGCCTGCAGGCTGTTGGCCTCTCTCAGACCCCGGTTTGGTTGTCGTCCGAACTATTTGAGCAGGAGAAATGGGCTTCATGCTGGAGGCTCTCGGCGCTCAGCCACATGTTCAGCTCTTTGACTCTGAGTGCAGCCAGAGAGGCCAAAGCCTCATCTTCACTTCCCTCCACTAGTGCACTGGCATGTTAAAGCGATTTCTGTGTGTGTGTGGTAGTGTGTGTTTGCTCACTTAACCCCCCACCTTTTTTTCAAGTCCCAAAACACAGATATAAGAATATACATCACATTTTCTGTTAGGGCCGACCAAGATTTCTATCAGCTTTGACCATTGCAATGGTAACTGAAATCCAAATCTGCATTGGAATGGTGTTTTCTATTTATTTATATATATGCTTTATCACATGGCATAAGAAACAATCATAAATGGTCATTATTATTCCTTATTATTTTAATAGACGATTAGACTATTTTAACAAAATCGACAATGAGGAATTACTGATCCCCAAAATGAGATACCAAGGGAGACAGGCATGTCACCACTGCAGAAGTTGTTTTTCATGGGTTATTTTAGTTCTTCGCTGATCATTCTCAAGAACCCCTAGGAATGCTATTCAAAAAAGCCCTGGTGAATGCCATTGCCATTCCGAGACTGCTAAACCAGTTCACGGAGCGACCGCGTCCCAGTTGGATTATGTGGCCGGCATAGCAGCCCGTTAGCCGTCGCACAGCCATGAGGTACGGCCGGCCGGATCACAAGCGAAAAAACTGCAACGGAAACGGTTACACGTGGCAGTGACCCACTAATAACCACCACCACTTCTGGCGAGCTGAGGTTTGTTTTACCAAAGGGTCCCTCTTCTCATCCGCTCCGAGAGGAAGGATTTGGAATAAAGAACTGACTCAAAGAGACATTAAAAACCCACAATTGTTGAGTCAACCTCGCTTACGGTAAATCCCTCTGACTGAATCGCGTTTGTTGACATTTCGCCGCCGTGATGAAGGGGAAAAAAAAGATGTTCCTTTACGGTGTCTGTGCGTCGATCCGTGGATGACGGATGGAATCTGGCCGAAGTCTAGGGAGGTTTTCACTTAGTTGCGTTTGGCCTTTTTCTTTTTCCTTTTTTTTTTTTTGTTGCCAATCGCAACCTGGGAGCTGGCAGCAGGCCAGGTGACTGCGCCCTCAGAAATGTCCTCTGTTAGAAAGAGCAGCTCGACTCCCGGCGTAATCAAGGCCTGAACTCGGCCCCAGCCAAACCGACGGATCTGCACACGGCGATTTCACCCTCTCAGCTCTTTGTCTGCAGGCGGGGAGCCAATACAGGGAAGTAGGAAGGAATTAGACGTTTCTGGCAGTCCCAGGGCTCACTCTTTTCCTCCTCGGTCTGATTTACTTCCACGGCTACGAGACAGAAAATAAAGCCTGGTGCTACTCCGGGGTATGATTTCAAAGTCAATTTAGCCTTTTAATCACGTCGCGGTAGCTGCGCTGCGCGGCGAATGACTTTCACATGCAGACGGCTGCCGGATCCGTGCGGAGGAAAAGTGACGATGGCATTCCTTGCCGGCGGTTGTCCGCAGTCGTGCTTGGGACGTGAGTGCAGGGCCGTTGCAGCGCCAGCTGCTACGCTGCCGCTTAATCACGTCGCGGTAGCTGCGCTGCGCGGCGAATGACTTTCACATGCAGACGGCTGCCGGATCCGTGCGGAGGAAAAGTGACGATGGCATTCCTTGCCGGCGGTTGTCCGCAGTCGTGCTTGGGACGTGAGTGCAGGGCCATTGCAGCGCCAGCTGCTACGCTGCCGCTAAATCACCCGTTACCCCCCCCCCCCGCTAAATCCCCCGTTACCCCCCCCCCCCCACCCGCGCTGCTGCATCACTTCTACAGGCCGGCTTCACCACGCCGCGACGGCGCCCCAAAAGCTCGGCCGAAGGGTTTTCGCCCCCCCACCCCGTCTGACTGAATGAATCGCATCCAGAAAAAGGGAGATGAATTGCCACTGCGGGTCCCCGGGGATAGTAGGAACTAATTGGTCCAGTGCACCGCGTCGTAGAAAAATCGCTGTAGCCGGAGAGTTCGTCCCGGGGAGCTGTCGCCACACGCTCCCCTGTCCTCCCTGAGTCCCTCTGTAGAGGCGTTACTATGGAGAGGAACCACTGTATCACAAAGTGAAGCAGGGGGTAGGCAATTTGATAGAAAGCTATGACTGTTGTTCAAATGATGTGTGTGTGTGTGTTTGTCTGTGTGTATGCGTGCATATGGGCGTGTGTGGGTATGCATTTGTACCTGTGGCCTGCGGAGCCAATCTATTGCGGTAACTTATCTAAGCATGTGCATTTTTTTCCGCCACTACCTGTTTTTTGAGCAAGACGTTCCTCACGTATTCCTGCGCACATTCCCCCCCGCTTTATCCCAGCCTTCTGCCACGCCAGCTCCGCCAACCAGCACTGGCTGGAGACCCGGACGCAGCGGCTTTATGCCATGTGTAGAAAGCGATGGCGTGTGCACGCCAGTGTCTGGTTCGGGCCCGGACAAAAGTAAATTAATGACTGATTAATGAATCTGCGGAGGCTTAGCTTGACGAGTGAAATAAGCCGCCCCCCTCCACTGCCAGGGCAACGGGACTCCGACGGTAATTGTCGAATCGTGTCAACAGCTTCCCATTGACACCGCGAACCAAAGAACGACAGGCGTCCAGATGGCTCGTGGAACCAGCTGATGCAACGATGCATTCAGCCGGCTCCGGTGGGTCTCGTACAATAGAGCAGAAGTACAGAGTGCAGCCTTTAACCAGTAAACACAGGACAGATGCGGAAAGCGAGACCCCCTGCAATCGGCACGCCTCCATTTCTCGCACTACGCCAGTCCAGCTCAAGAGTCAAACGCGACTCTCTCTGTCCAATTCGGAAACCTGCAGCAACCTCGAGGCAAACTCTCAACTCTTCCACCTCCCTGCGACAGGAGAGGCGATTAACTTAATTCATTTTAGGTCCGTGCTAGTCTCAGATTGCTGAGTGGCGCCAAATATAACAGCTTAGAAATGACTAATCTGGAACTTTGGCCGACACCATGTGTTTTATGTCACGATTGAGGAACACTACAGAAATACATTCATTTTTTTCCCCAGACCGCACATTCACACCGTGGTCCACACAATCAGACTTATTTTCATTCTTCGCACACTCATCATACTGGAGTTATTTTCATATCTCATATATAGTGAAACTATCTGATTTTTTTCTTCTTCTTGTTATGTTTGCGAATCATTTTACCATCCAATTTGAGCCCTCTTATCCAATTTGCATCTGCTTCGTATTCCGGTAAGTCATGTGAGCTGTATATGAGGACCTGGTCTGGAAAATCAAACAGTGTTTGTACTCGCCCATTTAACAGAATGAGAATCCTGAAATAACCAGGGCCCATTCAAAACAGAGGGCCATTAGGCTTTCAGCGGCTGTCATCAAACACACTGAAATCAAGGAAAAGAGTCTTAACTGTAAACACTCTCCAAGGACCACCCTTAGGCACACACACTCTTCGGAGACAATTGTTTTCTTTAGCCAATACGTTTCTTTTCCCAGCAGACCTACATGCACGCTTTTTCCCCGTGTCTGTGTGTCTCTCTCTCACACACACACACACACGCACACACACAGTTTTAATTTGCAGTGGGTTGCCTTCCCTGATCTGTTCTTTCCTGCACAGCTTTCCACACATTAAGAGCGTGCCACCATAAGCAGCTGTCCGACCGAGTATGAACGTAGCCTGCGCAATTAAGCAAAGGCAGGTACAGCGGTCGCGGAGTACATAGGCAGAGGCTGTTAAACATGCCGCCAGTCGACAGGATGTACCGCCGACACATTTGTGTCAGGGCAGAGGAACTCCCACTTCCCACACTGTCTTGTCACGCACATACTCAGTCATAGCTCCCCATACGTCCCCGCTCACCGTGACTCAGCCGTGGAGGTGGATCGTAGTCGTCGGGGGCCCCTGAGTTATTGCGCCGAGGGTCAGAGTGTGCCAATTAGATGACTGTCCTAACTCCTCTCCCCCTCCTCATCACATCATAAATAAAAAAAATAAATAAACGCGGGCGAGATGTGGGCCAGCTGCTTTTTTTTCCCCTCGAAAAACTTGCGTAACGACTTCATGGTCGTTAACAAGACAGCGAGCATGCATGGTACGGCGCCACGGGCTGTGTTCAGGGTATCTTTTACGAGCCAGCGTTGTTGTGCTCGACGTTAAACGTAATGAGATGCTTTACGCTGAACTCAGACCGGTTCTGTCTGCCTTTTTGTGTCGGTGCCACCATGCACCGGCGTAGGCTCTCCTTTCATGTTAATGGACACAATTCCGTACCCGCCGCCGGTGTACGCGGGCGTCGCGCTCGCATCTGGGTCTGTTGCCAGCCTCCCAGGGCACAACTAAAGCTTTGAACCCTCGTCTTTAACCAGACCTGCACTCAGACAGCTTGGAGCAGGCCCTCACATAAACCCCGGGGCTAACGAGGGAGTCAAACGAGAGTCGGGGCAACCCACGGATGACACCAATGTGCGTTCGTCCGACGAGCACACAACCACGAGCTCTCCCCATTTACATCGCAGCCCAGGGGACGGAGGTTAAAAGCTGCGTGTGCCACAACACGCAGTTGAAAGTAATGAGGCTTAAGTCGATTGCGTGGGGGATATCGAATAATCGTCTGTTGTTTGACGAGAGCTTAAGGGGCTGGCTCGCTCGATATCATTAAGGGGATGGCGTCGGGAAAAATTATGAGGGGGGATGCACTTGCGGTGACATGGGAGCAACGTTCTCCCGAAGCATTTCATGACATTAGCCTTAGCTGTAGTGTGTTTAGAGTGCGTAGACTAATGTGAGTGGTGAATTGAAAAGACATCACAGGACTTCCACCTGCAGGTTTTCATTGTTACAAGAGGAATGCAATTACATTAACATAGGAGCTGACTGCAACATCGAGTTTGTTATGCAGGTCGCATTATTGTATTTCCCACACGATGCAGGTTGCGTTGGCATTGCAGTTGTCATGGTCGTGTGGAGATGGCGAGAGGACTGTAGGAGGGAGGGGATTCCTAAGGGTGAAGAGAATGATCCTATAGATTCCATCGAGGATCCTGGACTTGGTCTTCATCTTCTCTCCTACTGGCAGCTCATTTATATGAAAAATATGAAAGCAAAGGAAACCTGCAGGAACAACAGAAGCACTTTGCGAGGGCTATTTGTCGCTATTCTGTAATATGCAGTGTTTCGAACGGATTTCGGGCATAACAACCGAAAGGAGGATTTTTTGTTTGTAGTGATTGACACATTGTTGACATTTTTGTAGAAAAAAGTGGATCTGCTTGATGTCATACAAAATTGTATCCACCATTAGCCTAACGCGAGTGCTCCGACTTTCTTGTGATATCAGTTTGGTATTGTATTTGGCTCGGGATGACATTGTGCAATGGAAGACTGTGCCACATTGTCTCCGTGAGGTTTGTGTTAGTCACTGGACATAAATTACACTTTATATGATCAGATCAAATATAATTCAATGTTCATGTTGACATCTATTGTCTTTTCTTTGTATTTCTTTTTTTCAGTTGATTCATAACACCACTTGCGCTTTCACATAACACGACTGATCGGAGCTCAGTCCATGTGTTTTCTATTGAAGGAGTAATTTTTTTTTTTTTCCATTAGTCTGTGTTTCTGCAGTGCCCTCTGTCGGGCGCCTCCTTCCTACCCCGGACCTCCTGCGCAGTTTCGCTCTTCACCCATGCTTGAATGTAACTCGTAACGTACCCTCGGCTGCTTGTTGTTTTTTGAGGGAAGACTCTCATTCAGCACTTCGGGCCTTTATCAACTCCAGCTGTGTAATCCAAGATCTTTTCGAGGACACGAGTCTTTCGCAAGAGGGGAAACATTGGGATGCAGGGTGTATGAGGGGAAGACCACAGCGAATCGCAAGGGACAGGAATGCGATGGTCGTAAATGGGATGGAGTTACGCCAACTAGGCCGTGAGGGATGAAAGTCGTTTGGCCTTTGCAATTTGTCAAGTATAAAAGCACGGTGTGTTTTGCTCAGGCAACGTCGAGAAACTCTCGGCAGCGATGGTGTTGTGATGGAAGGGAGTTGGTATTTGACATGACATGACACGGAGCAGTTGGATGGGTCTGATTATTGCCAAGCAGAAAATGTCTATATTTCTATATTTCCTATATTTTCTATATATTGACAGAGAGAGACTGGAGACAAGAGAGAGGGAGTTTAGATGCGAATGCAATAAGAATCGTTCAGGTTATACACCTCATTAATTAAGTAAAGGTTAAAAGTTAGTCGGAGAGAACGCGGTAGGATGAGCGGGTTAAAATATGACTGGGAAATATAAATGGAGAATTGAAGAGACTGAGTAGTTGAGTAGTGAATAAACAGAAAACAACAAAAGAATGACGATGCACTTGTATTATTAAGAGAGTGAATTAAGGGAAATTGCAGTCGGTGGGTGAGCGCGAATACATGTTTGAAGTGATAAATGAATAAATAGGCGCGTAAGTAAGTGAATGAGAGGGACTTAATGTCGGAATGAATGAGGAATTCAGTGAAAGCCCAGTTGTGCCTCCGACAGCAGCAGGACTGGAAGAACGAGACGAGCCAGAATTGTCCCAGCCTGAGCGCCGGGGGAAATCCTGCTGCGAGAGTCTGTCCAAATATTCTACCTTTGATTCATTGTAGTAAGTAAGTAGGAGCCCACCACATGGCAAATTCAAACGGCACGCTGAGAGAGGAATTCAGGAAGCCTTAATTACTCTTAATTCATCAAAGTGGCTCTTAATGTTTTGTTTATACCTACTATCCTGGAACGGGGCATTTTTCAAATTCCATTATCCCCGCCCACGCTTTATTGAGAGCTATAGAGAACACGCCCAGGAGAAATGAGTATAACGAGCATCACACTCGATACCACGACCCAGAGGGACCCTTAAGCTTCACAAAATCATTCCGAGGGCTCCCGAGGCAATTGATGGGAGAGAATAAAGCAAAAAGAACTCTGCAATACACGAATCAAAAATGTCCACATTTCTCTTTGGAATCTTTTTGGTTTTTTTAATTGCCACCGCCTGGGAAGTTGAATGTGGAAATCTGAGAGATGTCAAAGCACTAATACCCCGAGGGGCTTTCAGCAACAAAAGCCTACAATCACCTTTGTCTCCGATTCTCAGCCTCTGTACTCAAGCACAATAACGCTTTATTCGAAAGTTTGTCTTTACTTTTACATTTATGCCATGGTTTTACTTTGATGTTATACTCTCCGTTCGGCTCCATCCACCTGAGCGTCTTTCTTCGGGAAAATGCTTTTACATTAGATTCCTGAAATGATTTGTGTCGTAGAGCTTTAAAAGGTTATTCCGACCAGAGGGAAAATACTGATGCATTTCCCATGATGCTCCAGAGCTTAGTGTGCGCGTATGTGTGTGGGAGGTTGACCGCCGAGAAGCCACAGGTTGACTGAGCTGCAGGAATCTCTCTGAGAATCCTGAAGCAGAGGGGATGAAAGTGAATGCGTGTTTATGTCCTCCCAGGTCATGCATGATCCAAGTTAATGGCACATGCTCGTGTTCACTGGGCCGCCGTACATGCCTCCATTTGCACCCGGGCACCCCTTGGTTGTGTGTGTGTGTGTGTGTGCGTGTGTTTGTGCCGAACACGAGTGCGTGTTTGTTTTATTTTCCATGTTGTCTGATGTGTGGTTGACTGATAGCATTCAGAGTGCAGACAGGGCCAGGTGCGTGACTATCTGCCCAGTCCCCAGTTTAGAGCCTGCACACACGGGTGTGTGTGTGTGTGTGTGTGTGCGTGCGTGCGTGCGCGTGTGTGCACGCTGCGAGGGTGGAAGGGGACTGACCCCTGTTATCTCCGACACCCCAGCGTGTTTGTTTTCACAGGCACAGCACAACCATAGCACTGACGCCATGCGGCGCTGGGGCGGCATCGTTCATTTGACCCGCACGCATACACACACACACACACATATGCACAGATAATAGGGAATAGATAAGAATGGTATTATTGATTCCACAACCCTCCGAGTTATTCATACTGACTGATAATATCCTGTTTTTTCATGTCGGCGCAAAATGAGATCGAGGCCTTTTGACGAGACTCGATCTCGATGGTTCTTCCGAAGAAAAAAAAAAAAAAAAGGGAAGGAATCCTTTTGTCGTCACAGCAGATAACCGTGGCTCTCCAACCCTGTGGTCGGTGGTATAAGTTGCTTTACATGACTACTTTATGGAAAGGGGTAAGAGCCCTCGGTGGCTTTAACAAAGCCAGTCTGCCTTAGTCTTGGGTTTCAGTCTTAGGATGTTTTAATAACTTTGAGATTTTGATTTTTGTCCACTATGACTAATGGCTTCTTTTCTACTGCTTCTACGGCTTCTTTTCTACTGTACACTAACCGCAGCTGTTCCTATTTACTGTATGTTCGCCGTAGTTCTTTTCTCGTCCCGGTGGGGACCCATTGTTCCGACTTGATTTCGAAAAATCGGGCAGAACCTGATATTTGACCGGACTAAGAGTGAATCGATGTGGTCTTGTCTACGTCTCTGCCGATCGCTTTTTCAGTCTGGCTGCCTCGTGTCTTAAATCATCACTCAAAGACGTTAACAAAGGCCGAGAAATGGAGCCTACCGGTTTGAGCTTTTAATCTCATTTTTGTCCTCCGCTCCCTGCTATCCGTTCCGCTCCCCACCTCACCCTGTTCGCCCCACATTTCAACCGTAACACAGTTGGGCCACGGTGCTATTTTTAGAGAAGCGGTCGGCCCCGGGAGCCAAACGTAAGGGTGCTGACCTGCCCGACTGCGTTGGTGGGGATGGAAGGGAGCCTTAGATCTCCTCTGCCGGTGTTGACTTTGGAACCTTTCAGTGTTGTTGCGTGAGGAACTTGCCGCGCCGCATTACAGCAGTGGCCTCCTTACCTGCAGGTAGCCGGTTCCGCTCTCATTTCCCGCGACCGCGCAATGAATCCGCGTCGTACGGGGATTTCCTCCAGAAAACCGGCGCAAATCACGGGCGGGAAGAATGTCATTTTTTTTCCCAGAGACTTTGAAGGGAGTTTGTTTTGACTCGGCACCCTTCGGGACGGGACGGCATCGGGGACCCGTTTCCCGACAGTTGCAGGCGGGTCCTGGGCGGTTGGACGCCCGCCAAATGTTCTCCAGTTCGTGTAACTCGGCAGGCAGCAGGAGTCGGTCGGCGTTGGACCTTGGCCACTCATTCACGTGGTATCCTGTTGTTTTTGGCTGGTCGTGGTAGCCCCCCCGGTGCCTGATTGAAAACATGTCGGAGGAGCTGGTGCTAACCGGTAGCCTCTGAGGCACGGAGGCCGTATGAAAGTGGGTAGAAGGAAAAACAGAAGCAGTGTGTAAAATAACTTTTTTTTTACCCTGACATTTCACCTTCTTGCTCAGTTCTTAGTTGAGGCTGGCCTGCGCGGAAACCATGCATCACGGTGTTTGGATGACCGCACGTTGTAGGTGGAGTGGTTTGGTGAGCCAAGCCCGGTGTTTGGGTTTCCTGCCTTCCGCCGCCCAGTTTATGGGACGACGCTGTGTTAAAAAGTTCCGGTTTGCCGTGACGCTGCCCCTCTGACTCCGGCACATCTCCTCGCCTCCCTAAACAGAAACAGATGGAACCTTTCCATATAAAACTTTCACTCCCTTTTATGTCTCGCACAAAGCAGGGAGCCATTAAAAAAAAAAAGAAAAGAAAAAGTCTGAAATGTGAAAAAAACGAAACAAAATAACAAAAAAAAAAACGACATATTATATTGTGTCTGGTTAATGCAATCCAAATGCAGTATGGCTCATCTGTGTCTCGGCAAAACGTTTGATGGAACACTTACTCTTGTGTACCGTTGCAGTTTCTGAACGATTCCCATCTCTCCTGCTGTCAGTCTTTCCTGTAATGTTGCCACACCCAATGAATACACTGTTTTACCAAACACTTGTTGAGACCAGCTATACCTTTATATATAAATATATATATATATAAACGACCCTGTTCAAAAGGAACACTTGAAGAGAGTTACTGTGATTTAAAAGTGGTGGGGTCAAGGAGAGTGGACGGACGTTTTTTTTTTTCTCTTTCTACAGTGGTTTAGTCTTGCTGTCCACACCAGTGATATACATTAGACATTGATGCAGTGTCTGCTTCTTGTTACAGAGGAGAAGCCTGCAAACCATTTTTGCGGCCTCTTCCAGCAGCTGCTGGCCACAGCCATTTCATTCAAGATCTCTCACACACACTTTCACTCACCATCTGAAATATACCAACAGTGTTGGGCAAGTTACTTTAAAACGTAACTGTATCACTCAGCAGTGTTACTCAATACTCAAGTTATTCATTGTAAATCACTCATTCCTAATGAATCATCAACAAAGTAATGTCACATTATTATTATTCTTCTTCTCTTATTATTATTACATTATTTGCAGTTTCATATGCTCTAGGCATACTGTGGGGATTTCAAAGCATTCATTTATATATCACCGATTGGTTTGTGTAAAATGGAACCAGTCTGACTCCCGACTTCTGCCTTTGTAGTTTTTGCACTTAAAAGTGTATTTCTTCATGTGTTCCTGTTCCTGACGAAAATGGAGAAGAATTGCTTGAGCGTACAGTCCAGTCTTAGGCAAAGAGCAGTCCAAAAAACTGCAGAAAAGCAGGAGCCAGCTGAGGAGCAACAACGATTGCATTGTGCTACCTGATTAAAAGCATATTTATTTATCTTATTTTTCGAAAGATAACTTCAACCACTTCCAACAGCTGCTCACAGTGGATTTTTTTTATTATTATTTCAACCCTCAAATTTTACTCTTAGGGCTTGCTCCCCCTTTCTCTCATTCCAGTGTTTCCTGTTAGCATGGGGTGACTGTTTTGATATTGGTACACACACGCTAACCCACGCGCAATCACACAGGCACACACACACACACAGACACACACACACACACACACACACACACACACACACACACACACACACACGCACAGTCAGGTCTCTGTAATCACGGTTCTGCCAAGTGGCGGTTGTACCTTCCAGAGGAGTTCACGCCCCCTTGAACTGTTTTGGCCGACTTTGTGGTACACTTTTGACAGTGAGAGAGAGAGAGAGAGAGGGACGGAGAGGGAGAGAGTGAGTGAGGGAAGGGGAGGGAGCAGTGTTGCTTGTGGGAGGAGAAGGAGGAGGGAGTGAGCAAGAGGAAGGAGATGCCTTCTCAGTTTCTGTGTGTCCTGCTCGCTGTGGGCTACAGAATGAGCGCAGTCGCTTTCCTCTCATTCTGGGAGGCAGCTGCTGTTTTTTTTTTTTTTTTTTTTTTTTGACGGACATCCATAGGAGACGCTGCCGATTTGCGTCCCTTTCCTTCCCTGTAGTTTCTGGATCTCCTTGCCCGCTCCAGTGTTATTGTTTCTGTGCCTGGGAAGTACCATGCCGGTGGTCGGCGTCGCCTCCAAGCTCAGGCAACCGTCCACGGGGGGCGCGAAACCGGTGCACACGGCTCTCCCCATCCCCAGCGCGGTGAGGGCCGCCACCTCCCAGGGCTACGTGGCCCGGCGGCAGGAGGGCGCCCCGGGGCTCGCCTGTCAGCTGTCACTCCAGTCCGAGTACAGGCGGGAGAGGACGCCCGAAGGGAAGACCAGGGCTGAGACGGAGGAGAGCAAGATCTGCAAGGTCAGTGGAGCCGAGCGGACTGGTGTGTGCGCCATGGTGACACTCCGCAGGTGTCAGGAGGCCGAAGGGGATGACAGTGTCATTCTCTTCCGGCTCACGCTCTTCGCGTCTGCTCCAGCGCGGCGTGAGCAGGTGTCTGAGCCGGCCCTGCGTAGGGGCACACACACACACGCGCGTGTGAGTGTGTGCTAGGTGACTCATGCGTGCTTTTGGGTGAAATGATGTCTTCCGGTTTGTGATCATCAGCTAAGAGGGGAAACCAGATGAGTAATGCACCGCTGGCTGCGTATTACATCAGTGCGCTGCCCGTCCACTCTGTGCATCATTAACTAGTCCTGTGTGTGCGTGTGTGTGTGTGTGTGTGTGCGCGTGTGTGTGCGTGCGTGTGTGTGTGTGAGTTCAGGGATTGTGTGAGTGGAAATGTATTGAAGTGTGCTCTAGTCATGGGAGCTGTGTCAGTTCCTCTAAGGGGAGGAAAACTAATTCAGGGGTAATGAGTGATACTAAAGAAGCCCCCCCCCCCCCCCTGCACGCTTTGTGATGCAGGGTAATATTTCAGGCGGATGAGCAGTGCTGCCCCCCTTGTCCGTCCAACAGTGTCAAAGTCTTGCAGATGGTTTTATGGTTACGCGCAGAGACGATTGCTAAGTGCTTCCCCATACTAAACCCAGCCTGTGCCGAGTCCCGTCCCTTTTTGCAGAAAATGCTTGACTCGGTGTTCCTCGGCTGCAACACAGAGGGCGGGGTGGGTCCGTCTCGAGTAGGAAGGGCTTTTTTTTTTTTCGAAAGTCCCCGCCAAAGCGCTTCCCGCAGCTCCTCGGGCCCGTCCCACATCCAGAGCTGTCAGGGCTGCAAGCTGAAACTTTCCTGTTTGGCCGGTCCATCTCTCCCCCCCCCCCCCCCCCCCCCCCCCCCCCCCCCCCCCACAGCTCAGCCCTTCGCTCCCCCCCCCCCCCCGCCCGCTTTCTTTTTCTGCCATCACAAGACTTCCTGACAGAGACACACACAACAAAAACAAAAAAAAGGCTCCCTTAGCCTGACTCTCCTCCTGGCTCTCTGGCAGCGTACAAAGCTGCTGATTTTCCTCGTGACCCGGAGCAAACGTGGGCAGAGGACATCAAAGCGTGGCCCAGTGCTCCCCTGCCTCTAAATCCTCGCAGCAGCGTGTCCATGACCGAGTCCTAAACGCCTGCCCTTACTCGGAGAGGAGGAGGAGGAGGGCGGGAGGGGGTGTTTTTCATCATTAACCTGCTGCTGAACTGGCAACTTCTGCTTGACTTTAAGCCTGTTGAACACAACTGGGTTCTTGCTCCATTTGAAGTAGCTGTTGGTATTTTTATGAGTTTGCATAGAGGGAGCCGGGACTATCTCACATAATAGTTTGAAAAATCCCACTGCCCTTCGCCCTGCCCAGTGTTTTTCACAAATTGGGCCTTATTCCTCCCCCTCTTATCGGTGCGTCGTCTGATAAGTTCACCTCACTGCCTGTCACGAGAAAGCCCGCGGACAGGTAGAAATTGTCCTGCCTGCCCCGGCCTGTCGCTGTGGGTGAGGAATGGGAGGTATGGAGGGGGTAATTAGTGTGTCTAATTGTGCGGCTGTAGTCCCCGAATAGCTTTACCCGCTGGGCTTGTGGCTGGCGAGAAAGTGGATCGAACGCCGTCATTACCCCTTCAGCGTTGACTAACTCTCCTTCTCCCGTGTGGAGCGTCCCATCATCAAAGCGGGACCGAGCGTAGCACTGTGTGTGTGGGTCCGTCTGCAGCGCATGACTGCACGCTTGTTTGTGCGCATTCACCCCCCCCCCCTCCCCTCCCGCCCCCCTCATACATACAATAGGGCCAGCATGTGTTGGCTTGTTTTCCTGAGGTTAAACATATCTTCGCGTGGGCGGTGTTTGCGAGGAGGAAATAGCTTGAGCGATTTGGCAGGGGTGGAAAATTCCACCTGTCTGGTCACCGACTGAGATTCCTGTGTCTGCGGAAGGATTAAGACGGAGGTGCAGGAAAAATAAAGGAAAGGAGCCATGGCTTTTTTTCTTTTCTTTTTGTTCAGCCCCAAAGCACAGAGGAAGCCCAGGTGAATCTTAAGACCAGCTCTGGCGTAACACATTCCGTCTGCTGCTCAGCCCGAGGCTAGAGGGCCAGACTGGCCAGAAGTGATGCAGGTTGTTGATTGCCACTGATTGCGTGCATGGGACACAAGCTGCCTTTGTGTGTCTCCGTGAGCTGTGTGTTGACTGCGGTTCTCGGCCTCTCGCGAGCTTCGGCACTGTACTTCTCGAGTTTCCGCCGTGGTGTTTGGTGCGTCCGCATCCATCCCGAGGGCTGTCGGCGACTCCCAATTACTCCTCAGTGACGGTGATGAGAACAAGACGGGACATTTGCTCTTCCTGGGGCACTGTCTGCTGACAGCCCTCGGTCGCCGCCCCTCTGGCACTGACGGGCTAATCTATAATGACGGCGGGCTTTAATCAAGTGTCAACACCACCACCACTGATAGGGACTTATCTTGTGCATCGAGAGTTATGGCCGCTGTGGGAACCGCACAGCCCGGAGCAGTTGGGTAATTTAAAGTCTTTTTTTGAGATAGAACTGACAAAAGCACCCCCCCCCCCCCCCCCCCCCCCCCCCCCCCCCCCCACACCACAAAAGCACCCCCCCCCCCCCACACACACACCCCCACCAACCACCACCACCACCACCACCAGCTTTTAATTAAATCTGCAAGAGGCAGAAAAACAAATGATGCTTATCGGATTCATCCTCATTCGTCCGTGAAGAAGTACGTGCGTTCTTCGCGGATTCCTCCGTTTCATCTATTCATTCCCTGCTGCCCCCTATCATGTGCTGTCTTGTGCCCTGCCCCGAATTTGAGTTCACTTCCTCTGACGGCATGCTGCGCGGACGAGACGTGCGTGGCGTCGCACAAGCTGTCGGCTTGAAAGTGTATCGCGGAATAAATGAGCTCTGGTAAGGCATGCAATTCACCTTGGCTGTCATGCTTTTAGATTTGCATATTTTGCATTGTGCATTCACAGTGACTGGTCAAGGTTAGGGAAAGATCGTTGTCCACTATAATATGTTGACGTTTGTCGCCTAAACTTCACAGACATAGACAGGAATCAGTCCGTGACAGCTGTGTATGTTTTCTACGCACCCACGCAAGGGATTAGAATACCTTTTGAGATGCATTGGCCGTTGCAGTTGGGTTGTGTAGTAAGGTAAACTATAGGGGACAGGTTTGTCCGAGACAAGCTTCCTCCTGCAATGTCTCAAGGCATCTAAGGCAAGCAAGTTTTTTTTTTTTCCCCTCAGCCTGAGAATCTGGCCAATTAGCGAATCGAGTGTCCCACTATGATGAATTCATGGTCAGGTCAGCTTCCAAACACCAGATAGTTTAGCACTTAGACTCACACAAAAGTCCCACTTTTTTTTATGACGTGCAATTATATCCCAACCCTAAACGTAAAATGGTTTGGTCAACTCGAGTTGGGCCTTCCTTTTATAGATGTCATAACCTTTTTGTGTTGGGGGGGGGGGAGTACAATGGCTGTGTAGCCTTGAAAGACTGTTTTCTATTATATAACATGATGTGGTGTCTCTATCTCAGAACTGTGGTTCATTGTTTACGTGTGGCAGTCTGCTGTTTTGACTGATCTCTGTTGTTATGTAATGTTGTGCATAAGCACATACGAGTTTGCCGGAAGTGCAAACAAGAAACACATAACAAACAACACCACTCATCCACTTGAAGAACAAAAACATCCTGTTGCTCCTCACTGTCTCTCCGTGGCCGGGATTACTACTGCTCAAGGGGGATAATTAGAGTACGTCGTTGCATATTGTGTGATTCAGTGCTGCTCATACTCAAAAAATGCTAAAGGCAACAACAAGGGGAGCGGGGGGGGGTCAGGTTACTTAGAGTGACGTAGTCGATGTAAACAATCCTCTCTACTCCTCTTCTCTCTTTTCTCCGGCTGGGCCTAATGCTGCCACATTATCTTGTTTCTCCCTGTTTTTTTTCTTTTCTACCCTACCCTCTGTTTCTTCCATCTCTGTTAAGTTTGTGCGATATACAATTATAGCTTATTCTAAATGACCAAAATTAAAAGATACACTAACCGTGACGTGGCTACAATAAGCAGTGGGAGTCTCTGCGAATACGTTCATATATTCATGTGCATGACCAAAAAACGAAAGCGGCTTCAGAAGGTGGCGTGTGGGCTGCCTGAATGTGTCCCAGTCATGGGTGGTCCTTCTCGCCGCGTGCCGGCCTCCATGTTGGGCAAGAGAAGTTGTCTGTTGTAGTGAGGGAGGTGTGAATGCTAGTGGTTTCATTGAAGTGCTGGAATCGCGTGAGCGATGGCTCGCACGTTGCCTCGGTTAAACCCCCCCCCGTGAGGGGCGAAAAAATAGACTCAACACATGACTGCCGATGCAGGTTTTGTTGTCGTCTAAGTTGTCTGTGATTGCGCTAGTTTGACCCCGCGACTGTGGCGGCATATCAGAGGAGGAATGATGGCAGGGATCCTCGGTGGGAACGCGGCACTTTGGGTCGTGCGGCGATCGAGTTAAACCTAGTAATGTAAAAAAGGAAAAACAAAATTTAGGCTGTAGGAACACATGTGCGCGCTGGATAATGCATCTGTCCACTTAGGCAACACAGTGCTGAGATTCCTTAATGACCCCCGGGTCGAATCTGGGAAAATAGTTACGATAATATTATGCTTTCCTCTGTGCTCCGGGTCCCCGGCCTCCTTGTGGCTTTTGTCTCAGACGCTGTATTTCATGGGCTTTTGTGCCGCGGGGAGTCCGCTGTCGGGGCCGTTGTGTTTAAATCTTGGAGGGAGAACACACAGCGCGGCCGGTGTTTACAGTACAGCCACACCGGTTAAAAATACCTTCCCCCTGGAAGTGCAGCCGCAGTGTTGCCCTTTCCAAACGCGAAGGGGAAACAAGTTCAACTATGCGAGCTTAAGAGTCGAGAACCTTTTTCGGTCTTTCTCCTTTGGGGACAAATAGGGTTATGTCCTGCGGAAAATCAGGGAGCTAAGCCTCTGCAAGGACGGCGTGAACGTACAGGCTGACATCAAAGTCTCGGGGCAGGAGGGGGGGGGGGGGGGGGGGGGGGGGAAATCCTTTCATATTTTGGAAAATCATACTTCCTGTGCATTGTGAGGTCGTTGGGCAGAACAACAGTGGGTCCAGGAACTCACAAGCTCGGCCAAAAGAGGAGGTCCGGAATGGAAGGAGGTCAGGAAGGTGGTTTTTTCTTTTTTTTTTATATCTGCCAAAAATGTGCTTTTCTTCCCTTTTTTTTTTGGCGTGGCTCTGATTTGAGGTCCATTCATTTGACATCTATTGACTTTCAGACACGACGGGTTGTTTGAAGGGACACGCACGCACCTACACACAGAGAGCGTGTGGCAGGGGCGGGTCACCGCTACCACCACCTCTGATACCCTCCATTTGTCTCACTTCAGCTGTCTGTCAGCAGTCTCTCTGTCTGCGTCCTCCCTATCATCTTCCTTTATTCTCCTCCAGTCCCTCCTTTTCACATCTTCCCGGCACATTCCCCCTCCCTCCCTCCCTCCCTCCCTCCATCTCCTGTCACTGTCTTTCTCTTCGTTTCCCATTCCCAGCATTCCTCTGTGAGCACTTCCTTGGCCTCAACCCTTCTGTCTCTCCTGACTGGAGCCTTTCTCTAATTCCACCCTCTCCGACTCACTTACTGGTATTTTCCTTTGACCTTTACACCCCTTCTCTTTTTTGTGTATTTTTTTTTCCATCCTTTCTCCCCCCATCGTGCTCCACCTTTCCCTCTCTCCCGCTCCTTCTTTCACCCTCTCCTTTATTTTTGTCCGTCTTTTCCTCCCTCTGAGATATTTATAATGAGAAAAGCAGCAGGAGAGAGTTAACGCACACCTGGCCCAGTTCTGTCTCCCCAGCTGTCACAGATAACCTCTCCTCTTCTAAAGTCACCTTCTCTTCTCTTCTCTTCTCTCCTCTCCTCTCCTCTCCTCTCCTCTCCTCTCCTCTCCTCTCATAGCTGCAAGGCAACATCTGGGAGAGCCACAACTCATGTCCAGTGTGTTCCACCAAGCATGGATAGGGAGCAAACATACTAACACATCTCATAACATGTAGGGCATGCACCCTCCGCGCTGCGTGTGAGAGAGAGTTGTCTTTAATCATGCAGGGAGAGTGATTGCTGATGTTATGAGTCAAGCGAGTGGTCTCTGTGGTATTGACTCACGGCTTACACAGCAGCGGCGGCGGCAGATCACAAGCAATCGACTCGATTACAGTGTTCCCTGGGCACCTGGGGGAACGGGGGGCGGGGGGGGGGGGGGTCACATTACGTACGTTTAACTATACAGCATCATCGTCCCGGATGTCTTCCACATGCTTTCAGAGGTTGTTGTTGCTGTACGAGTCCATCGTGGATCACGGTTTACAGTAAACAAGCAAGCATGACACACAATGTGTGCGTCTGGTAATAGGGAAGAGAAACATTCATCCAAAACCCACATGGGCCGCCCTGCAGAGAGTGAAAGCACTGAAGCAGCTACCAAGCTGCAGTTTCCAGGGCCGCGCTTTTTCACTGAAACTTGATTACCAACAGAGTCGAAGGTTGAATCATTTTTTTTTTTTTTTACTCGCTTTGATGAAACACAAAAACTCACATAGCACGCGTGAACTCCTTCTGTTTCACTAAGCCCTGAAACTGAAGCGTCAACGGTTCCCATTTGTCATTTTGCACGTGTGGTTTGCAGAGGGGTGTGGAGTAAAGGAGTGCGCCAGTTACGAGTGTACGGTGTTCAACGTGAGTTATTGAAATCATTTGAGGTCGTCTGTCAATATGAATCAATATTTAATACGGCACCTAAGGCCATGTCGGTAAATCCTAAGCATAAATAAAAAAAACTGTGGTTGCAGTCAGTGTTCAAAGTGTTCAGGTATGAGTGTTTGTAGCATATCGCTGGAAAAGAGCACCAAGTACCCGTCCTCGGGTTCCGTCTAAGAGGCTTATCATGGGATGTATTTGATAAATAAATAGAAAACACAAACCAGCCGCCAGATGCAGATGGCGGGATAAGAAAACTGCTGGGATAGCGGCTGGTGGTTTGCTGCTGTACCCTCCCTTGGCTCGCGCTTTTACGGGGCACTTAGCAGAGCGCGCACACATGTTTTTTTTGGAGTGGTTATCCCTCACATTTAGACTCATCATTACCCACAATCGGGGCCTTCGCTTTCATTATTTTTCCACTTTTTTATTATTTTTTTTCAATCCAGGCATGTCGGTTTCTCTTATTTGGCCTGTTTTGTGCGCAAATCTTATATAAGAGCTAATAAAACGCCGAGTGGAATTCGTTGCACTTTCGCACATATTTCTGTACGTCGAATCCGAGTCGCCCCTTTGAGGGATACCCGCGTCGCATTCGTGGAATCTTTTATTGAGATTGCCGGTTACTTGTGTGCTTGTATGCCGTTAACCCAGTGACCCTTTTCGCAATACCCCTGCTGAATTTACGATATGGTCCCAGTTGAGATATTGATAGTTGATGTTGTTTGAGTTTGCAAAATGCCTTGCAAGATAGTTCTCAGTGGATTTCTCCGGTGTTGTGTGGACAGTGTCTCTACACGCCGCTGCGCACACAGTATCTCTCACAGCCTCGGGGAAAGATTTTGTAGGTCGGACCAACTGCAGCCATGAGGTTACTGGCTGACTCAGTGGCGCGTGAACCCCCCCCCCAAGCAGCCTCTGGCCAGCCTGTGGAGCACCCAGGCAGCATTTGATGTGTCCACGGCCTTTTTGGTCACGTTAAATGGAGTGTGAAACTGCACGTTGCGTAGCTGCAACTGGAGCCTTGCGGGCGCTTGTCTGTGTCTGCGCGTCTGCGTCGATTAAAAAAAAAATAATAATAATAATGAAATGAAATCAATGAGCTTTTACGGCCATATAAATTATGAAGCCCTGTTTCAGTAGTGGGAGGCTTTGTGTTTTTTTTTGTTTTTTTTTATGCTGCTGTCTCAGAGCAAGAGGAGCTTGGACTCCTTGGACCGTAGTCCTTTCTGTATGTGGTTTGCATGGTCGAGCTGTGTTCATGTGCGCGTGTCTTCTTGCAGTCCATAGATATTTAAGTTAAGTGTATTTAAGAGACTCTCACCCAAAAGGTGTGATTATACGTCAGTCCTAAAAGGCATCTACTGCAGACTGGGTGTTGCACGGACGCCCTGCAACACAGAAAACAAAATCCACTGTGAGGATTTTTAAGCACACTCCATTACAGTTTTAGCGGACTTTTTGTGAGGTCTTCACTCACTAAAGTTTTTCGAAAAGTCCGTTTTTTAATGATCCACCTCCATCCCGCGGTGGTCTACTCCACGTCACCGTGAGCGTTGCTCTCTCAACTTTCTGCTGATATTGTTTGTTTGTTTTTTTTCTCTTAGCTACAGGTGGGACTCTTTTTCACCCATAGCGCAAAGCACCTCTTCATTAAAGAGCATCGCAAATAGTCATTTCCGCTGCGACATCACAACCTTATTGCCCCCTGCGGTTCCACTATATTAGGTTTCCATAAAGTGTGTTAACTCCGTCATTAAGGAGTGTAAAACATGAACTACCGGCCCTTGACAGTGTCCCAGGAGATGGAGAGCTGAAGTGTAATTTCATCCGCCCCTTGTGCTCTCTCCTTTCCCCTATTTTTTTTTTTTATTGCCTCCCCACATGGCCAACAAAGCTCTGCTGTTTTGGGCAGGAGCGTGTTTTCTCACAGGATAAGTCTCCTGACACACATTGGGGTTTGGTTTTATTTACTGGCTGCTGTTGTTGTTACTCCCACGCGAAAGCTCAAACTTGCCTTGAACCACCGCGGGTTTATTTTTTTGTTGATACATCCTCCGGGGGCCTTTTTTTTTTTTTTTTTTCCGCCTTCCTCGCATTGCCTCTCCCTCGTCAGCAGCAGCGATTGCTGTCGCTTGCAGCAGTGGGTTCGTTAAATGGCATCTGCAGTGGCGGCATTGGCATTGCCAAAGACCTGGAGTCCGGTCATCCACGACTCGTTTCAACCACCCTAAACTAAAAACTATTTGCACTCTTTTTCCTGTTGATGAACACTTTTTACTGTTCTTTTTTGTTGTTTTTTTCGGTTCATTTTTCATTATATAACGTCCCTCCCCACGTGGTAAAAGTCTAAGTGAAACATACAAAAGAGTCTGTGTCAACTTTGGAAGGTCATCGCCTCGGTTCGTAGGTGGACGGAGGTTAGTCTAGTTAGACTCAGGGCATGGAGTTGTAATGAGAGGACAGGAGGTCTGTTGTGGGGGCCAGCAGGATTCACGTGCAAACGGGCCACTTGCCAATGGCTCGCGTGACCGAAGCCATCTGCCCCCGGTGGGGACGAGACAAGAGGCTTTTGTACCGGCCCACAGCGCTTTCCAATGCCGGTGCCCTCGAGGGCATGCACACCGTTTATGCCGAGGCCTTATTCCAAAGCAAAATAATGTCAAGCGCTATGGATAGAGATTTATTTCCCCCGTGTATTTTTCCTATGTTGCGTCTGAAAATGTGTAGCTGTAGGGCACAAAATTTGCATTTGGAAGGAATGAGAAATTACGAGTGGGGTTTTGGAAATAATAAATACATTAATGAACTGCGGCGGGAGAAGAATGAGTTGGGCGGATAAAGTACGTCGAATGAAACATTTATCGTGTCCCTTAGGGTTGTTTTAAGTTGAAAGTTTGCTGTCCTGACTGGAAAGTGAAGGTCGTTCCACCCTTGAGGATGGGAGGAAGCAATGACCTTTCAGAGAAGGAAGGACCAAGCGGCCAATCCTGTCATCACTTATTGATAGAAAATGTGGATGGGAAGGAGTTAACTTACAGCCGGATTGGAAGCAGATGCGGGCACCTCATTCAGGTTTAAAACTTGACTCACTCTCCGCTTCTGGCTTCCTTTTTTTCTTCCGAACAGCTGCAGGTGGGATACCTAGAGGGGCGAGGGTTTTTTTTTTGGAGGACGGAGGGAAGCAAAATTCAGGAATGGCGGGAAAGAAAAGTGTGAGTCCAAGGGGCAGAGGCAAAACAAAAAAAACAAAAAAGTGGAAGTCGTGTCAGGAACTCTGCTTCACACCATAACTCAAGGAACCGAACATTACTCTGTAGGCTACAGTTGGAGTCAGGCCAGTTGAATTCGGTTACAGAAGGGTTGTGAGAGCTGGAGGCGCAAGGAGAGAGAGTGGATCGAGGCCGGGGGGCTCAAGTCGTTCGCCAGGCTGATCTTTTGGGATGGCTACATGTCAGGGTATATCCAGATAGTTAATCAAAAGAACATTTCTGTCCACGAGTTCCGAATTTAAGGTATGGGTGAGAAGCAAGTGTAACTTTTAACACTTTATCATACCAAGGAATGGAATTCTTCCGTCCATGCGAACACAACGAGCACAGCTCAGATGTGTAGTGTGAGTGGACGTAGGTCTAAGCTAGTATTGTCCCGTCTTCTCTGACCGTCACCAGATGGGAGCTGGCTAATATTCATTTCCCTGAGCTTGACAGGGGCCATCAGTCTTGGGGAGGAGGAGGCTTGAGTTACGGCGTTCGGGGGGATAAGGTGCGGTGTGCGCAGTGTGTGTGATACAGGCCCAAGAGAGAATGAACAGCAGAGGGAAATGTTGCTTAGCCATTTCATCTTGAACGCTGGCACACACTGTCATTTGTCTTCCAAATAAGAGAAGTTGAATTGCTTCTGATTTTTTTTTTGATTTTTTTAATTATAATACATCTCATTTGGTGAGTTGTCTTTTCAGTGCAA
Organism: Colistium nudipinnis; assembly: GCA_016785305.1. Taxonomy (NCBI): domain Eukaryota; kingdom Metazoa; phylum Chordata; class Actinopteri; order Pleuronectiformes; family Rhombosoleidae; genus Colistium; species Colistium nudipinnis. Next base: position 722,932 of record JAFBJU010000242.1, on the reverse strand, counting down.
TACTCTGGTGAGAGTATTTGAACCGTTTGATGGATAGGCCAATGAATGTGTTCTTTAACGCAACGTAGCTTCAGATCAGGTGGACCGGTCTATTGTGCTGACTCTGCGGTTCCATCGGGACGTCTGAGTGGCCCTCGGCGTCACTATGCCGCTCCCCAGACGTGTCGAGTGAGCAGGAGGAGGCAGGGCTTCTCCCGGGGGAGCCTGCTGGTCAAATGCCACGCAGCCTCTCCCCAGCACACACACACACACACACACACACGCACACACCAGGGAGTGAGAGGGAGAAGGAGAGGTAGAGGGGGCCTTTGGGGGTGAAAGGTAACGTCCTCTCCCCTCATCCGGCCAACCTCCACTCCATGATTGACATCTGGATCATCTGGTTCATCTGGATGAGTCACTTTGCCTTGCTGGGACAGTGCATGTGCAGCCGGAGTGAACTGGTTGTCTGGGGCCGGCGCACTGCGCGCCGGGCTTGACATAACGGTGCAGTGTTAACTTTAAACAGGATGTCTGTTGCTCCGACCCGACGGAGAGAGAGTTGGTGAGGAGGAGGAAGAGGAGGAGGAAGAGGAGGAAAGGAGAAGCGAAGGTGTTTGACGATAAAGCTGCAACCACTCCTTTCCCTTCCCATATTTGCACATTTTGAATGTAAATCTCCTCATGGATGCCGCGAGGCCTAGATGCCGAAAGTGGATCAAATCCAGTGAAGGGCAGTCCTTTTCATCCTCCTCTGCAGCTCCTGTTTTGGTTTTGTGCATTTTGACCGTGCAATCCTTGACGTTCCACTTTTGCATTCGTCCATGTACTGTCACAGGCCAGGCCTGAATATCTATGCAGCAAGATAAATATGGTTTGTGTCAAAACGGGACAGGAAGTTCACCTTTATGGGTGCCGCAGGTTTCCAGCCTTTAAAAAAAAAAAAAAAAACTTGTATGGCTGCAAACTTGGCACACTCCGTGTTACCAATTGCTATACATGTGCTGTACGTGTGCAATCGCGCATGAGTAGATTGTGAGTGAGTGGAAAAGGAAAGAGCAGTGTGTGTGTGTTGTCCTTTTTGTGTGCGTGTGGGAGCCTCATTTTCCCAGGTCTCGACTCCAGAGTAGCACTTGGCGTGGCGAGCCCGGGCTGTAACACTTTAACAGTGGAGTTGTTTACTCTCTCTACCAACCCACTTCAACCCCATTTTGGGAGGGTCCCTCGTCCTCTGGCACAGCGGCACGCAGACATTTTTACAGCTTAGCATGCTCGAACACCAGCTTGCTAACGGATTTTACGGCCCAATGCTCCGAGTGTGTGTTTTCATAATAACTCCGGGTTATGCAATCAAACCCCGAGCAGGCCAGAGCGGCCAAATGCTTAATCGTTCAGCACCCGGCTCCTTCTGTACACTCGACAGGTTGCTGGAAGTATGCATACACTGTTGGTGCAAGGTATGTATACGGAGGCGGGTGCGGTCGCGCCTCTTGTGCGGTGTTGCTGTGGCTACTAACTCCACAGGTTGCAGGGCTGCTGAAATGCTAATTGTGCGAAGCGGGTTCGTCGTCCAAATCGCCATTTTCATCTGGGAGCGAACTCTCGTCGGTAGCGGTGTCCTGCCAGCCATCCACCACTGCGAAAGAATCTCTTTGTGAACGTGGTCATTATGTAATGACCAGCTTGCTTTGCGCTTGCCCGCATGCGCGGAGTAACCGCAACGTGCAACCGCCCAAAAGCGTTTTCCCAGGAACCGCTGGTGGCTTTTTAAGAGACCAGGTGCGAACATTAACCTGGAGACTTTCCCATGCAGCGTCGGACATTTTCCCAGATATCCTTGCGACAGGGTGGGACAGCCCACTGCGGCCTAAGCATGGGTGGGCCCAGTCTGAATGGGAGCCCTTGCTTCGTCAGAAGCGCTCACCAACGCCGTATTTCTTACGCTCCAGCGTGTGTGGGGAAAGTGCTGTTACAATACGATGATTAAAGGTGACCGGCGCTTGCCGAGAAGTCGACTCTTCCAATGTTCGGCCGCCGCCGCCGCCGCAGCGGGCCTCGCCTTGCACGCACACTTTGACTTTTCATCTTGTGAAGGCCTAACGGTTCCAAATGGAGCGGTGGCAACATGACGCAAGTCCGTGATTAAGGGGGGGGGAAAGCTGATCAGCATGACAGCCTTTGTGTGTTTGCATGCGTGCATGCGTGTGTGTGTGTGTGTGTGTGTGTGTATTCCTGACATCCAGCAGCGTCCAGGAGATTTGCTCCTTAATTTGAAGGAAACCTGCATTATCAAAGTTGTGTTTTTACTATACATGAAAGTGAAATTCTGTAATCCTTGTCGTCTTTCGGCTTAGTTCGGCATACCTTGGATTAGTATTGAAAGCCGGGAACGGAAAAATGGATTTCTCTTTCTGCAGGCACTGCTCCAACAGAATGCATCTTTTTATCTCGCTGGGTTTACAGCTAATGAGGAAAGCAAGCCAGCGGCATCGGAATATGGGTGACAAATGAATTATAATCATTTAAGCTGTAAATAATAGCGTTATTATTATTCCCATTAGTTGTCACCGCCATCCAGAGTCATGCGAGTCGCTGAAAGGGAAAGACGTACGCTTAATGGGTTGTTTTGTCAGGAGACAGTCGGTTTAATAAAAGGTGGGGGGGGCAACATTAGGAGACGCATTTTCCACCGCCGTCCTCAAATGTGCCAAACCCCAAACAGCGGGCCGAGAACGCAGCCAGCTCAACCCAGTGGCTGCACTCTGTCTGTCCTCGGCATACGACACTTCAGCTGATGTTCTGGGCAGGAGCGTCGGCCGCCGCTGGGTAAAGAGTGTGTTTGCCTTGGACGCGGCGCGCAGAGCCGGTGAGCACCGCCAGCCAGGCCAAGTGGTGCGCCGTGCGTTACCCTCCCCGGGCGAACTTGGACGCCTGACGCGAAGAATTACATCTGCGGTGGTTTCGACACGGGCCTGAAGTGGTCGGATCGCATCCAGAGGGTCAGCGGGGGTGTAATTAGGGGAAATCTGTTTAAATATTTGAGCATATTTACTGATGCTATGTGACATGGGGAATTACGGCCCACTTGCGTCAGTGCTGCACAGGCTTCTCAGTGAGTTCTCCTTAGCGACGAGCCCTCTGTCTGTCCCGACTGGAAAAATTGCACGAGTCTCCGTCAGCCAAGCCCCGGCCTTTGCACGTTTTCCCATGTATCGGTGCTCTTTGCAGGACTCCAGTAAGTCACTCTCACCCCGAGGCAGCTGGGAACTGGCGCTCCTTCCCATTCTGTTTGCTGGCGCCCCGTCAATGCCTTCCTCTCCTTGCTTTTTAACTTTTGCAATTTTTACTGTGAAGGAGCAGATTTCTTTCCCTCCGCCTCCACTCCTTCTGTCAGTGGTTGTCCTCCGCTCAACCTTGCCTTTTCCACCGCACAACCGTCGTGACACACGCACACCGACACACACGCACACTTTCCACTGCCAGTCCATTCACGAAGCCGCCGAACCTTTGAGGAAAAAAGGTAGCCCAGAGGTCACCGAGACACGGCGGTTGCAATCTGGGCTGCAGTTAGAATAAAATAAAATAAAAAAACTCTTATGTCAGTTAGTGCCCTTGAGCAAGGCGCTTGAGCCCCGAGTCATCTGCTGTGGCCGCGCGGTAGCCAACAGATAAAGACTTCCAGACATGAAAGTGTGGAACATGCGTGCTAAGTAAGTTAGCTTTCAATTAAAAAAAAAAAAAACGTTTTCTCTCTTGCCAGACACACAAAAAGAAAAGTTTGGGCTGCACAGAATCTACAGACGACAGTTATAAGGAGGTGGTCCTGCTCGGCGCACAGATTTATGAGGATTGTTTACACCGGTCGGCTACTGCGACACTCTAGACCCTTTCTGCTCAGCGCCTTGTAAAGAAAGTTATCTGGAACTTATCTCCGCTGCCGACGGCCCACGGCGCTGACCGTCGGCCACTGCCCCGTCGCTCTGAGTCCTGCTTTAGTTATGAGAAAAGCTCCTGTTCGGTGTCTTGTCGGCCTCCCTATTGAGCCAGAAAGTGGACCATTTCGGGCCAGCAGTTTATAATCACAACCTTTGAAACAGGTTCTGAAAATGAACGGGAAAAAGTGTGCACATAAGAATGCCTTTGAGCAATTTCGCCGCTAATGTGCTCATGTCGGCAAGATCTGGGCAGTGTGGCATATTGTTATTTTCAGCAATGTCTGTGAAAAAAACGTTGCCAGGCTTTTACAGATGTTGAAATGATATTTCACAAAGGTTGGGTGGGGGAAAGTTTCCTACATGGAATAAACCCCTTTGTGTGGACCGTTTTCATTGTGATATTTGTTTTAACGTGTCAGGATTTCCATCGTTCCGTCCCAGTGATTCATAGAAAGTCACATGGACATGTCACTGAATTTGGGAAGCTTTTTGCTTAACACGGCCTTCGAGCTGTCAGCGTCGGCCCAAAACAAAGAGTGAGTGAGAGAGCATGACAGACAATGAGAGGTAGAGAGAGAAATTGGCTTCACGCCTTGACATGTGTCGCATGCTAAAAAAAACACTAACTCGGTATGATGACGGTAAAAAATCCTATAAAGCCAATTATTAGAATGTGTCTCTGTCATAGTCTCTGATTTGGAGGTTGTGTGCAGTGCAGGCTGTGCGGGGGGGGGGGGGGGGGGGGAAATGTGCAGCTGAGAGGCCGAGGACCAAGTTTTGTGATTTAAAAATAAAAATATGGCTGAATGTGTGCCATTTTTGTCATATGGCACGTATTCAGACAAGCTATGACTTGCCGCAGGCACGTCGTCTATTAAGTTACGTTTTTGGTCCTTTCAATTGGATTATTGTCGGGCACCTATTGGCGTCTGTGAGGAAACATTGTGGATGCGGGGAGATTGTGCAGAGGAAGTTAACCTGGCCCCACCGTCAGTTTAGTGTAGCGCCCAACAGGCAACAGTAGTTTGCGCGTGTGATTTCATAAATGCGCCGTAAAAAATCCCTATAAAGTCATGCAACAAATCAAAACCTTCCTACAGGCAGAAGTTGATAAGACCAGATGGGGAGTAAATAGCTGGTTGTGGTGCAATAAAAAAAAGTACTCCTCCAGGCGTTATATTAAATGAATATATGCACACAAAAAGCCATTTTTGAATGCTACTTCACTGTAACCCCTGAACGGGGGCAAATGCTTTCACGCTTGAGCGCATGCATTGGCGCCGACTGCTCTTCGCGTTGGACGAGCGCACGCGGCAGATCAAGTTTTCACTTATAAATGACCTCATCCTATTAACGGGTAATTTCGGCTTTATTACAACTCGTGTCCTGTTTCTTTTTTTTTTTGGTTTGGGCCTATCAATAATACTGGATCTGGCGAGATGTGTGTGAACCACATCAGTGGGTCAAAGGAGCACGAGCAGCGAGACGAAGGAACAGCTCATAAACAATCCCCGAGGTTATTCTAACTTATTTTATAACTGAAAACTTAAAAAAAATAAAAAAAATGGCCCAACTCACGCTTTCACGTTTATTGAAGTATATAAACTGACTTCCTGGCTCAACGTCAGCAGACTAGACCACTGCATATTCCTCTGCGCATCGGTACTGTGGTTTAGGCGTGGCCATGTCCAGCGTGAGCCTTCGTTCACAAAGTCTTGTATAATCTGTCGCAGTTGTCAGCACGCAGATAACCTGTCTGGGCTTCCTGTCTCCTCTGACTTCGTGAAGCCTTTGCCCGAGTTGTAATAAGCCCTTCCTTATCCGAAACTGAAAGGAACCGTTCGCGGAAGAGCCAGGTTGGCGAATGATGAGAGAAAAGGCCGAGAAAATGAGGACAAGTCTCAGTTAGTGGAAAATGAGAAGATTAGTGGGTTGATTGGACACGGGGGATGGGTCATTTCTGGGCAGGTCTTTCTTTTTTTTTGTTTCCGCCTCTGTTCGTTTCGATGGTACAGTCAGTGTTCATTCGTCTTTTTGTCATGCCCAATTTAAAAATGACTTTCATCATCATGAGCTTTGATAGTTGATTGACAAAAGAGGTAAACGGTCGAACTTTCGGGCCTCCGTCACTCCGGCGTGAGGTTTCCTTTCGCCGGTTGTCGTGGCCACGACGCACCATCCCTGTCTCAGTCAGGAACCAAAATGTATAATTAGGCTTGTTTCTTCCTGTCTCGACCCTTTGGTGGTTTGATATTTGCACACGCTTATGAGATTCACAAGCTCAGCATTTTCATCACTATAATAGCAACTAATTTTGTTCTAAATTACCGTCTGGCTGTTTAATGCCGCGTTTGCCGTGCTTTTTCTCTCTGCAATCTCGTCTCCAATGTCTTCCGCCCCTGGTTCCTCTGCTGAAAGAGTACTCCTTGTGCTCTGCTCTCTTTATGTTTTCGTTATTTTATTTCTTCCTATTACTGTTCAGATAAGTTTCGGATCATACGATGTTCCTTCGATTACACTAGCCTCTCTCAACCCCCGGGGTTAAGTTGCTTGTTTGGTTGGTGCTGAGAAATTCCGGCGGACGGCTTTTTAGGCAAATGCATGTTTCTAAAGCTGTCTCTGCGGGGAAGTGAATCCGGATTTTCTTCACTGTGCATTTTCAAACAACACTAAAGAATCCCACCCCTCTGGGGCTTTGCGATGCAGTTTGTTTCCACTTATTGTTATCAGACTTTCCCCTCCGTACACTAGGAGAAAGCAAATGTTGCTCCATGCAGATAAGCATGCAACAGGCAGGCGTTGAAAAGTGGCAAAGTGCAGGGGTTTTGTCTGAAAACAGAAACAGTAGCGCTTTCCAGCGGTGCGAGGAGAAGGACGAGAAGTGGGCCGTTTCTCCCTCAAAGACTGGAAGACCAAATGCATACTGCTGCTATACCCTTTCTTTTTTTAAAGTGAAATACTTGATTGCTATTCCTATGCCACGTTTTTTCACTGTTCCGTGAAGACAATAGAAGTTTGTTTCCGTGTGTGTTTGCGGTGTCATTGAGTGTCATCTTTCCTCCGGAGCTTTCCTCTGCACGCTCTAACAGACACACAGACAGACAGCACCTGGACATCCCTGTTTGAAGTGACACTGGGAAGCTGCCCGAGTTCGCAAGCTGCCATTCTCAAACAAAAACTCTTAAAAAAAAGACCCCTGTTTATTTTTTTAATTTTTTTAATTTTTTTATTTTTTCCAAAAGTCCGGAGGTACACTATATCTCAACGACAGCTGTAGCCTTTGGAGTTTCGGTGTGTCCCTGTATGCAGGAAGATGAAATACAATCATATACCTCAAAGATAAATCGGGATGTGTGTGTGTGTGCGCGCGTGTGTGTGTGTATGAGAGAGAGAGAGAAAGAGAGAGAGGTAGCGCTAGCATGTGAAATGAGATACTCTACAAAGGGAAACATAGCAGTTTAAGCGGTGTGCATGCTATCAGGTGAAATAAGATATTCTACAAAGACAGCGTTGTCACTTAAGATTTATTGTACGTCTATGCGTGTGCGCTCGCAGACAAAATAGGATACACCTCAAAGACAATCCCAGCACTTGGAGTATATTGTTGGTGTGCGAGTGTGCTGGCAGCACATATACAGTATATATATCAGCATATATATATATATATATAAATATTAGACCTCAAAGGCAAGTGTAATATTTGTGGTTATCACTAGTGTGTGTGTGTTCCCCGGGAAGCTGTCGATGTTGACATTCCCCTCCGAGACTCCTCCTCTGATGTCTCCTCCAGTGGTCGGCTTGGGTTCCTCAGAGTCCCACCTGCAACAAGTGACCCATGCGTGCCTGTCAGTCTGCTTCTGACGCTCGGCCTTCAGCTTGAACCTCCCTGAAGTGCGTGACCGTGTGCGCGTGCGTGCGTGCGTGCGTACTCTTTATATTGAATGGCGTGCATCGAACATCTGCTTCACTCAAATAACTCCGATAACGTGCGCGCCCTTCGCGCCAACGGGTGGGCTCCGAAATGAGAAATGAAAAGAACACAGGTGTCAGGTGTGTCCATGTGTTTTGCAGACAACCCCCCCATTCCACTCCAGCTGGGAATTCTTATTGTGTCATCGCTCTCTCAGTCAATCTACAGTTGTAGCTCATAAATCCAAAGATAGATGTGGATGAGGTAAAAAAAAGATAAAACACAGGTGTCATCTTATATGAGGAGGAGCCATAAAATGCCAAGATATATATATATATATATATATACAATATATTTACAGGTATATATCATCCGTCTCTTGGCCGTAATAGCAGTTGATGGAAACCTTTCTATATTGATTTTGATTATTGATTTGTATATTCTTGTTTGCCAAAATTTTAGATATTTACTTATAGACTGCTTTTTATGGCCAAGCGACCGATGACTGACGACTGACTCACGGGACACTGTAGCACAGAACCGTTTGCCCCTCTTCCTTTTTATTTTTCTCTTCCATCTAAACACAGACTCGGCCACATTCATCTCTTCAACTCTGTCCCCGTCCCTTCCCCCTCGAGCAGGAAGCAGCAGATCAGGACCAGTTCCCGACAGGATAAGATAATACAATAATCATAAAAACCTCCCTCCAGCCCTCACTGAACCCACACACACACACACACGCACGCAGTCTCTCACACACACACGCAGACACACACACACTGTCTGCCTCCTGTCGGGACGACGGTGCTGCAGCACCTGTTTGGAAGCGCTCCAGCTCCGCCCGGCTTGTTTCAAATCCCCCCCCCCCCCCCGGCTTTTTTTAAACCCCCCCCCCCCCCCCCACCCCGCTGTAGTCTTTTTATGCGTTTTGCAGGCTTGTATCCAGTTCAGTGCTGAGCAAACTGGGCTTGTTGTCGTGTTCATATCCCAGTGCAGACAGGTTTTGCACCTGGCCGGTTCGACACAGCAGCTGAGGGTTGATGGGACGAGAATCAATGAAATCGCTTGCTGCAGACTTGCTGTGTTGGCCAAACTGATTCGCTCTGTTTTCAAAAAAAAAGTACCTTTGACACACAGTCCTATGACCTGCCGAGATCCGGGCCTCTCCTGGACAACAAAACAACAAAAACGAAAATGATTTTGCAGAAATGGAAAATGTGTCTAATTGAGTATCTCTGCAATGTACCTTCAAGGATTTGTTGGTCAAACCTCTGTGTAGCTTAAAGACTACAAATCAGCCTAGAAAGGATCCTGCTTATCTTGCACACCCCAGGGCCCCTCAGATTCTGCCGTTATTCACATTTCCGTGGTGCACTTTCACGCCAAGCTCCACACCAATATCCAAGACGAAATCCAGGAGGGATTGCGCCCGACCAGTAGGAGTTCCTGTGTCGCAAGCTGTTCTCCAAGGATACAAAAAGACCATTTCTCACAAGAGAAACGAGGAGGAGGAGGAGGAGGAGGAGGACGATGAAGAAAGGGGAAGATGCTCTGGGGATAAGCGGCAGTTGACACTGTTAAGAGTTCATGAGAAAGGAAACGCTTGGAAGAGAGAGGACTGGCAATGATCAGCTTGAGCAAACTCCAGAATCAACCAGCTATGAACAGAGAAAGTGAGACAAATGACTTTGACGGATGTCCTTTTCCCCAGTCCTATCTGTTACAGTCTCGTGTGTGCATTTTCTATGCCACGAGAGACCAAGTCCGCGCTATTCCCGTGACAAGTTCTGTGGGCATTGTACGCAATGCCTTTTGCATTTGCAATATCGCAAATAAATACAGAATAAACGAGGGCCGCCGAAAACAGAAACTGAAATGGCAAAAGAAAAAAAAAAAGAACAAGCACATGGATGGTGATATTTATCCCTCCAAGGGCACTTGTTGACAATCTCCCTGACCGTAGGTTGGTGTTGTGGTCGGTCGAGACAAGACCGCCACTCCGCCCCCAAAGCCCCCCCCCCCCCATGCCATACACTTCCAGGGGTGGTCTTACGCGCCCTGATGTCGGCGGGCTGCGCGACCGTGTGTCAAAGTCTGACTCTTACCCACATTCCAAGGTCTTTGGCAAACCAAGGCGGCCGGCAACTGCTGGTGGAGAGGCGGATGCTTTTGCTCCCACATCCTCCGATCCCCAAACAGAGGAGCAAAATGAAAGGAAGGAACAAGAAGGGAAGAAACACAAACAAGGCCGAGAGCGAGTCGGGATTGGCAAACCGCGGGAGGAAATAAATGATAAATAAAAGCAGGATACCAAAGCATCGCAGAGAAGCCGGCAAAGGCATTGTTTTCTTTTCAGCGAATTAAAAGATTAAGAGCTTCTTGTCGTCACCACTCGTACGAGCCTGGTCTCGACCCCCGTGACCTGTTTTTTTTTTTTACATCTGTTTTAATTTCCTGCTCGCTGCTGATTGAGGTGACGAATCTCAGCGCAGAGTCCCTGGCCTCAGGAAGGAAGCGAGCTACGGAGCGAGGACGCTCTGCAGAGTCATTGGGCAGCGACAACACCAGGAAGCGTCTTCGGCCCTCCCCGTGGTGACCGGCCCTACTAATCCACTGCCGCGCTCACCAGATCGCTATCTCTCTCTGGATTTAATTAGCTGGGTCTGGCTGAGAAAAGATAAACCGCCTTTTACATCCCCTAATGAGACATGATCGGAGGCGAATGTTTGATACTGTTTAGGAGCGGAGATAAGAGATGCTGCGGTTAATGACGCGCAACCAACGCGCTTTGCGCCTGCCCCTGCTTTTTCAGGATGCAAAGGAAGTGGCGATAGGCTGGCGGCCATGCGTCCGGCAGTGTGGCCTGTGCAAATATTTCCGCGGTATTTCTCGGCGCATATTCCATTCGATAATTCGTCTTTCGTGGCATACGGAGGCCTGTGCGCCGGGGCTGCCCGTCAGTCGCGCGCGGCCAGCTGGTGGCTCGCACAACCAGAGCGAGAACTGTCGGCTGGAGAAGGCAGCAAGGCTCAGCCGGCTACACGTACTGGTTGACAGGAATGGCGAAAAAGCTTTCGTTTTACCGCAGCAATGTGAGAGTGTCTGTTTTTGTCATTGTCCGCGAACAGAGAGAGTCGTGTTGTCACAGCTCTTCCCGGAGACCCAAAGGCCCCGTCCGGTTCTCTCTGCCAAGGCGAAATAAATCGAACCCTCCCATTTGCTTCCCCTGCTCCATCGATGCCTCCGCGGGTATCTAGCGGGGCTGAGTGAGGACATCCATAAACCCCGGTGAATGGCTGCCGCTTTGGACGGGACACGGAGTTGAATCGGTGCCAGTATGGATTCATGCGGATGCAGTAATGCTCCCAGACGCAACAGTCTCTGTCTGCCTCTCCGCTTGCTCGTAAATCACCGAGTCGCTATCGATCGGCGTGTCCTCCAGCTCCCTGCAGATATATAATGATCCGCCTCCAACTCTAAAGCCGGTTATCATCTTCAGTGGCGCGGCTGAGCGGAGTGCGGCGTAGCGCAATGAATGGCCGCCATCGCTATAGAAGCGTCAAACAATATTTAGGGGAAATCGTTTCCTCCTCTCAATGTTCCTCACTACCTCTCTCCCCCTCTCTGGTCTTGTTGCACAATTGTGTTCTTCTGAATAGTACAATAGGGCAATGCTTGTGCTTTGAACGTGCCACGATGCGCCTCGCCGTCACACCGCCTCCGGCCGGCAGCCGCACTCCCCCGGGGCTGGCGGCAAGGCGAGGTACCCGTGCAGTGGCCCAAATGCGTTGCTGCTAGTTTGTCGAAGACAAACGGTCCGGGTGAAAGGTCGGGCCCCCTGAGCGCTGCTCGCTGGCGGGCCTCGAGCCGCGTTTTCAGACGCACACCCAGGGAAGCCTCCGGCTGGCAAGCCTGCCTATGTCTGAGATTGATCCTCGCAGACGGCTGATTTCCCACAAGAGGTGTGTGAGATTGCGCTCCGTTGCACGCCATTGTCGTCGTTTCAGGTGGATAAATAGTTTCTTCAAAATATGGCATTTCTCTGATAAAAGTCTAAGGGAACCAAGAGGACGATCTGTAGAATTAGAATTTTAGAATATTCATCATTTTGTGGCTTTCCCCCTTTTTCTTATCCTATTTCTTTTAGTACTATGAGGAGTGTGTACATGCATTACTACTTTGCTCCATAGGAATAGTGTGCTTTCAAAGGTATGGGGTCTCGAGATAAGGGCGGCACTGACAGGCCTCGTGTTCGGCAGATAGCTGACTTTGTTTACTGAAGGTCAGTCTGTGTTTACCTGACCCGCCTGAGGTCACCGCGGCTGTGGGAACCACCTCCGTGTCTGTTTAGGTATTGTGGGAGGGGGGGGTGACGCGCATTCCTGGCTGTGGCAGTGCCTTGGGGGGCAGGCCGGGATGTGTGGCACGACACGGGTGGACATGTTTACCGGCACTTTGAATCCAAACCGCACGTGGAGATGGGAGGGGGCGGGGGGGTTTACCGGGGGCTGCTGCCGAAACAAAGCTGGAGCTCAGTTCACCCATGCCTTGAACCATATGTAAGGAATTACAGTGTAAATGTGATGTAGGAGCCCGGGGGTTGGCAGTGAGGTTTCTTAATTGCATGTTTTCTGTAACGTTTTCATTGGATTTTTTTTTACACACTTTACACCGAATGATTTGCAGATGCAAGAGGCGTACCGCTGGTTAAACTGCTGGAAGTGGCCGGCTCGCCGACACTGACAGTCAGTGCCGTGCGTTTGGATCCGATGGCTGTGCGTTTTCCTGGTGCGTGTGAAAGAAGAAAAAAAAAACATACTTTTTGCACTGCTGCTGCTCCGTACCTCAACCGCCACAGCAAACAGGCACACGTGGCTGTATTTCAATACAGCATAGAACAATTTCATGTTTTCATTTCCTGAAAGGAACCCATCATCTTTCGGGATCAGGGATGCCCAAGTGTCTTTTCTACCGAGGAATTGCCCTCCCTCACAGGTGGAATCGTAGTTGAATTTAGTGGAGCTTGTAAAATTGAGTTTGAGTTGAGTTTCACTCTCTTTTGAAAATGATGAATTCCCCTCTGAACAGCCAGAGGGACGCAAATGTGTTGCACCCATAATGTATGATAATAGTGATCCACTTCCACTTCTTTCCGAGCCGCTGACCCTGCCCAGGACATTTCGGAATCAGAGCTCGGCCTTGTCGAGTGTGTGCATGAGTGCGTGTGGCATCAGCCGGCTGGGGTCCCTCTCTGTCCTGCCTTTGAAGGAAAAACAGTCGCTTCAACTGATATCGCTCCCTCTGCCCCCGCATCCCCCGCCCCACCCTTTCTTGGAAAATCCTCTATGCTCTAAGACTGGCAAGATAGAGTTTGCGGTGATGGGGGCGATTCCCCTGCGGCTGCAAAATATCACTTTCTCTCCCAATTGGGGGTGGGGGGTTTCTGACACCCACCACAAAAACCAAGTGGCCCTGGGGTCTAAAGTTTCAGGGGCCCTCACATTCGAAACCCTCCATTCGAGAGGAGCATATCGTTTACAAAGTCTTCCCCGGCATAGCAGTTTTTATTGGTGAAAATGACTCACTTTTTTTGATGATTTTGTCTCATTTGGAGACTCAAAGCCATATGGAACTTTATGGGTTTTGGTAATAATTATGGGTTTGCTATTTATTTTTTTTGAAAAGAGTATCTCGTTAAATCATCACGATTTTGCAAAAGCATATTTTCCCTCTGTCATCTCCCCCATATAAGATCCCCCTTTTTTCTTTTTCTTTTTTGCCCAGATGAGTAATTTTTTGTTGTTGTCTTTTTTTGGCGATGCCGAGACTGTTACAGCCGAAAGGTTGGGGTGACCTCAGGAGATGATGGATGGCATGGAAAAGGCACGGGGAGAGGAACGGAAGGACAAGGACGTACAAAAAAAAAACCAAAAAACCCAGCTACTCCATGAAAACAGCAATTTAGTTTGGAGAGGGCTCTGGAGAGACATGGAAAAATTAATAAAAAATAAGTATTCCACAGCACATGCCTCGTATACTGACGGTAAAAGAAACAACGCTCCCATATAAGGAATTTTGATTCATATGTAGTGTTATCCTAAATACATCTTTGATGTCATTTGAAAATAGACAGGAGAACTACTTTCATTCTACAACCACCATTATTGCTGGTAATGAATATCCACAAAGCCTTGGCAAAAGCGCTATTTTGTGAAAGGTTTTTTGTATCGGGCAATCCGTGGCTACGCAGCACGAAGCCACTCACTTTAAATTGCAAGTGATCGGCGCGCACACACAGACACACACGCATGAGCTAGATTTACTGCTACAGAGCAAGACGCTGCAGGACATTGTCTCCGACACACAAACTACTCGCGTACTAAGCCACTGACTCCTGTTAAAAGTATGCCGGCAGCCAGGTGCCTCGGCAGACGTGAGAGAGACGTGCGTCCCCTGAAGCAGGATTGTGACCTTTGGTCTGATCAGTTGCCAAAGGAAACAAAAAAAAAGCACAAAGGTGGTCCGGTGCGGTACACCGTGTGTTGAGCGTGCTCGAAATCTACTTTTTACAAGGCATATTCTTTATTCCTGGAAAGCGGCCCAAAGCAGCGTTTCTCTCTGGAGAAAAATTTAAAAAAATTTGGCTTTGTAAATGCTGGCGAGAGGCTCGGTTTTGAGTGCACACGCCCGACCGCATATCGTGGCGTGAACATTTTGCAACCAGTAGTCGAGAATATTACCTCGGGGCAATTAATCATCGGAGGAGCCGTTTTTGACACTTTAGGCAATACGCTTATTTGCTTCCTGCAGCGTTAGATGAGATGATAAATGCCACTCTCGTTCCTATAAGTTCGGTGCTGCTCTGCCCAAAACCAACACAGTCTTCCTACCGTCACCTCTTAAGCGCACTCATTAAAATGTTATACCGTGTTTGTTTAATGTGCACAAAAGCCAGCGCGTGAGGAAATATGACAAGTTGCGTTTTTTTACGCCGATCGGGTGCCAGACTATTTCTTGGCGAGTCACTGCGGCTTCCTGGAGTCGGACTAGTCCGGGGCATAACCGCACAAAACAGTACGGCGTGCCATTTTCACACTTCGCTTACAGTTTGGATTGAGCAAGCGAGTGGGCCCTGCCGCGGAGGTGCCGGTCGCTGGATTGTTTGGTCTCCTTCAGACAAAGGCGGGTTGGCCGTAGCGCCACAGTTATTGTGCGTATGTGAGGCCGTCATTTTTGATTTATTGGGCGATCGATTGCGGAGGAAGGAAAGGGCAGGAAAAACGCCGCGCACAAGGAACCCTGGTGTCGGACCTGCGTTTTATATTGAGCTGTGTTCCACTGCTTTACGGAACGTTTTGTCATTTTAACATTTGCTGTTCCGATCAGAAGGCGCGTCGGCCGTTATCAGGCGCTCCTATCGGTTCCTACGTTTCTTTTCCCCCTTTAAAACAATCTGAATTAGGCACAGGGGTTTAGGGGGAATGGTGTTTTTTTTTTTTTTCATTTGGGGAAATCCAAACTGCTGATTTACGGGATGCGAGGGGTTTTTTCGATTCCCACCGAAACCCCACCCACCACGCTGAAAAGCGCTTTGGATTATAGCCCCCGTGGAAATGGCATACGTTATATTGTATATTTATATGTCAAATTTTGCAGCTGCAGCAGGATCTCGATTGAGAATCCATCCGTGAACGGAATGAATTGCTATCTCTCCCAAGAAGCATTGCTCGCTGGCAGGCCTGCGGAGCGGCAACGTTATAGCGAGGAGGTAAATCAGAAACACACTCCGGGATCCCCCAGGTGGCCTCTTGTTGAGTTCTTACTCTCCGAGCTGTCGTAACCCGAAGCCTCCTATCGGAATTAGTTCTTCGTTCGCATCAGCCCCAACCGTGACACGCGCGTAGAGGTGAAGATAGACGAGGGAAAGTGAGGAGAGAGAAAGGGGAGGAGGGTGACCGCGAAGTGGAGGTCAAAGGTCAGAGGGGGGATAGTAACAAGAAAAAGCGGCCGCCACGCAGACCTGTGGCCAGGAAGAGGCAGATTATTGTGTATCGCAAAGTTTTTAGGCCAGAACCCAGCTGTGAGCCTTTGCGCATTCAGTCACATGACACCGTCCAGCCGGAGCACCTGATTCTCTCATCATCCCCTTTCGGGTCGAAAACCAGACTCCTCTCCCCTCCCCTCCCCTCCGTGTCCCACCAGGGTACACGCATTGGCGTTGTGATCACCCGTCTGCGGAAAAAGAGGAGGATGACGGAGGCGGGGCTCAGCGGCGTCCGTGAGACGCATGGGCGAGAAGACATGGGGAGGAAGGTGGAAAAAAAAGCGGGAGAGGGTTGGGTGGAGAGGTGGAGACGGACAGGAGGATGAGTAAGAGAAGGGTGAGATAAGGGATCGGAGAGGGGGGAGAAAAACGAACCGCCAGCGGGGGAGGGGGGGGGGTGTTGAGAGCAGAGAGAGGGGGAGATGGAGGAGTTCTTGTAATGGTAACAAGATCAAAGCGGCGTGTTTTTAGTATCTCGGCAACCGCATGAATATATCTCTATTTCTTTTCTCTTTTTTTTTTCTGTAACCCTCTGCTCAAAGCGCTACAACCTATATATTTGTTTCCATTTCATCTTCACGAAGGCCGGTCGCACTCACTTCCCGGTTGTGCTGAGAAGTCGGTCCAAACTTTGACTTTCGCATTTTCGAGGGAGACGGCTGCATGGAAAGACGTTCTGGGCCTTATTTTGGACTTTTTAACGTTCGCTTCCGGGGCTCCCATTTGCTCTCTGATAAAAAAAAAAAACAAAAAATAAAAGCCAACATTTGTGGAACGTCCTGCTTTTGCAGCACGTCATTTAACTGTTTGATTCGATGGAAACAACTAACTGTGTCACTCTGCCTCCAACTCCACAAATCAAAGCGCCCGTACCAGCTGGAGACTTCTCACTTCACCGACTAATGACGTGGGGATAATGATTTTCTTCTTCTCTCTCTCTCTCTCTCTCCCGGAGCACCTCTGAACCGCGTGTTTTATCTGCTCAAGCACAGGCTACTTTAAGAGACTGGGTTGTTACTTGAGAACAGGCGCTCGCTGGTTGCCTCCGCATTATTCTTCCTCCAGCAGACGGCAGCCTGAGCCGGATCCCCTGATTGCTATTCGCTGCGGGTAGCATTGCTTGCCTCGATGCTCGACACTCACCGTCGCCATCTCTCCTCGCCTCCCATTCAGCGCCTCCTCTTCCTATCTTGTTCTCCGTCCGTGCCTCTCTCATCCTCCCTTCCCCTCCGGCACCTGCGTCTCCTCGCGACTCGTGTCGGGGGTTATCAATTGTTATTTTGGCCGTCACTCGCGAATTGAAGCGCCTTCTTTTCCGGCCGTTGAGGCCTGCTGGTGTTCGTGGATAGCACGTCTAACAAGTTCTCAACAAATTAATTCAAGAGAAGGAGCCGGCGAGTTGGAGTTTTTTTTGGTTTTGCAAAAAAAGGCAGGAACCGGGTGTTTTCCGAATTTGCGAATCTTTCGCGACTCATTTCCGCGGTTATTTTTTGTCTCGTGGATGTGCTGCCGTGACATTTTAAAGAGAGGCAAGGGGAGAATTTTAGGATGTCGGTACGCTTTTACTCCCCAAGTAAGTGTGCGCGTCTATGTAAAAAAAATAAGAATAAATGCAGTAGCTATTCGTCTCTCCTCTCCCCCTACTACCCACATTAGAGTTCTTTCGATACCTGTGCAAAAATCGGATTGGCAGAAAAGGGCCCTGTTGCCATTATACAAAACACTTGCCAAGGTTTTGGGTTTCTTAGACGGAGTTTGGTTCTCCGCGACATTTTGTGCTCGTTTGGAGCTGAATCTGCGTGTTGTTGCTGATAGAACCTCTCTACAATAGCATTGCCAGGATTTCGGGGGTATTATTGCAGATTGCACGGCAGTCGCTGCGTTTGGCGCCATCTTAAAGGCCTGTAGTTGACGAAACAAATGAAAACGCAGCGCATGTGTTCATCCATCCATTTTTACACTCACACACACACACAGAGTCATTTTTTTAAAGAAGTTTTGCCTTGCGAGGCAAAACAAAGGATCCCCATACAGCACCAAACCCCTGGGCTCGGCAGGCGGCGTGTGCTGGCGTGCGCCGACGTGAGAGTGCTTAGTCTGTGTCTGCCTGCAGCTCTGCTTTTCTCAGCTAAATAAGGGAAAGCAAATCAATCAGTGTTTAGCACGGGGGACTACGTCCAACTGTGCTGACTCCGTATGAGAGAGAGTGTGTGCAAGTAATCTCTCTCTGCATCATGCTGTTCATCTTTTCAAACTGGGGTTTTTTATAAATATATATATATATATATATATATTTATGAGGTAATTCCGCATTTGGATGTGACACGAAAATTGGCCAAATTGGTGCCTGCGGGTTTCTTCTTTGCCTAATGACTTTTTACGCTGTCTCGTGACGTGACGTTGAGACATTCCCGCACGTGCCTCCATCGGGCTCCTAACACCAGCGGTTTCGGTGCCTTACCCCCATCTCCCCGCATCCGCAGGGAGAATCGGTGAGAGCCAGAGTGGAGGTCGGTTAACTTGAGGCGCGTGGTCACGCTCCCGGCCCGGTGCAGAAAGCTGCAGTCCGGTCAGCCCTTTGATCAGGGATTTCCAAGGCTGGGCCAAAACTTGATGTCCGTTAATCAGCATCAAATACATAGGCCGTAGGTCCTTTTAAATATGCACACATTTCAATCCGTGCCTACATCAAACACTTTTATCGTACACTTTGATCCTCGGTACCCAAAATGCAATGTTTAATTTATGTATTTATCCCTTGGAAAAAGGGGGAGTGCGGAGTGTTTTCTCGGCGCTGCTTAGGACTTCAAATTGCCCTATTTCTTGGATGCTAATGGAAGATATGGAGAGTTAGCGTTTGCTTTTCAGTGTTTATAAAAAGGTGCACGGGGCTATTGCGGAGATGTCTCATTTGGGTTTGCGCGCGTGCTGCCGCACACTCATAGTTTTTGGCGCAGACACGTCCGATGTAACTGAAAACCCCTTTCGGCTTTATCGGGAGCGTTGGTGAAAAATCAGTTGCGTTGCTCGTGGAGTCATCGGAAGATAGATGGAGGGCAAAGGGCAAGGGGGGGGGGGGGGGGGGGGGGGGGGGGGGGGGGGGGGGGGGGGGGGGGGGGTTCTGCTCAGCGGCGATCACTGGAGTTCAGTGTCCTCAGCGACTCCACAGTGCAGCCTTTCATCAGTATTTTTGGACCGGGCCTAACTGCCTCTCCGCTCTGTAAAATCCAGCCCCTTTTTTTTTTTTTTTTTATTATTTTTTTATTGGGCCCGTCCCGTCGACTCTGGGTCTAGACGCAGGGCAAATAGACTGGAAAAACACTCGCTGTCTCATCCCAGACGCATCGCTCTTCATCACTCTCCCCTCCGCCGAGAGGGAGGGAATTTTTCCCCTTCCCCCCTTTTGCCTTGACCCGTCCTCCTCCTCCATCGCGTCTCTCCCCTTTCTCCGGAGCCCTCTCGCCACCCACGCTTGTCCGAGAAAGGGGCGGGGGTGGCTTTACGGAGCTGTCCGTCACCCTGCCTGGGCATTGCCGTTGTGTTATCTCTGCCTTTGACCCTGCCAGTGGACTGAGACTGCCGGCGCATAAATAATGTTGTCAGCTGCTGGGTTCTCGTGGGCCGGTCACACCGTCTCACCCTTGGGTCCCGCCTGCACCCCCCCCCCCCCCCCCCCCCCCCCCCCCCCCCTTGGGTCCCGCCTGCCCCCCCCCCCCCACCCCCACCCCCCCTTCCCTCCCTCCCGATCAGCTGCGGTGCCTCTCAAAAGGGCTGTGTAAACAGCGTTTTTAATTTCCAGGTGTGATTACGATCTTCAAAAAGTTCTTTCAGCACGCGCACCTCCCGCCCCGACTCACCTTTCGACGCGGTGTCTTAAATTCTCATCACGACAAGAAAAGGGGGGGGGGGGGCGAGTTTTCCGTTCCTTTCACTGATCTTGACAAGTCTCTCCGCAGGTGGTGTTCTCCTTCGGCGCACAGAGCCGGGGCCCTCGCGCACCGTGATCTTTGAACGCACCTGTGGTTTCATGCGAATAACATTTGGCCGGGGTTCAGCAAGTCCCCGCGGCGAACCGGTGAGCGGGAGTGTCCTGAAACGGAACGCCGGAGGGGCGGTTCTGCTCCAACTCGGTGCCAGACAATAGAAGTCGGGATAAAAACTTGTCGATCGAAGGAGCCATTTGTCAAATTGACTTGATTCACGGCGTCTTTTATCCCACGGCCGGGGTCCTGCAGGTTCAGTCGTTAAAAAAAAAAAAAAAAGGTGCTTTCCTCTGTTTCCTTTTGTTCTCCTTCGTTGGGTTCTCTTTCCAGTTGCTGCGGGCCGTCTGACAGCAGGTGTTAGTCCCCAGTGCTGCCTCTACAGATGTTTGCAACAGGTCCCCGTTCACTTTGTGCGTTGTCCAAATTCTGCATATATATTTCTTGCCACATCGTTGAAACCCACGCTGGCACACACACACTTCTGTCCTTTCAAGGACTGCCACTCGCTCCTCTGGGATTTCTTCGCGCCTCGTTCCCTCCCCCTTGAATGCACACAATGCACACAAATTGACACGCACACCCCGTTTCCTTTTGTCTGGACTTTGTTTTTGTAGCTGTGCGGGGTTACCGAAGGAAGAGGGGTGGGGGGTGGCCCACTGCTGTGTGTGCTGCAGAGACAGAGGGGTGCTTTCTTGCTTCGTGTCACCAGCCATCAGTGGAGGGGTGGAAGGGAACGGACAGGGCTGCCATTGAGGAAATCCTCAATGCGGCCCTGGTGCATGCGTTCCTGGCTGTGTCCATTCTCCGTGTGTGTCTGTCAAGACGGGGCAATTTCCCTCTCGGGGGCCAAGGTGGTTTCTTTTTTCGACGAGCAAAAGGAGGAAATCCTGACAGAGTGTACACTAAGTGACCTATAACCTCTGTTGTAACAGCTGCGTATCACAGCATGCTCTAATAGGTCACGGGGCGGGAGGGGGGGGGTGCAAGGAATGAAAACAAAAGGGAAAACGGTCTATCATGAAGCTGTGAGTGTATGGGAAAAACTGAAATTCACCAAAAATGAATAGATGAATTATTACTTGTAGGAATGGTTTTGTTGCTGCCCATCATAGCGAGAGAAGTCACAGGAGCAGAACTTGAAATTGGACCTTTGGAACGGAGAGCTTTAACTTTCAACTCCTTTGTCATCAAAACATGAAAAACAATTCCATGCGATCGATCTGCCGAAAGAGGAATGAAAACAAAAGGGAAAACGGTCTATCATGAAGCTGTGAGTGTATGGGAAAAACTGAAATTCACCAAAAATGAATAGATGAATTATTACTTGTAGGAATGGTTTTGTTGCTGCCCATCAGAGCGAGAGAAGTCACAGGAGCAGAACTTGAAATTGGACCTTTGGAACGGAGACCTTTAACTTTCAACTCCTTTGTCATCAAAACATGAAAAACAATTCCATGCGATCGATCTGCCGAAAGTGAGTGATGACAGGACGGGGGGAAAACAAAAGCAGCGCCACATAAGGCGAGCGCGAGCGCCTCACTGTCTTGGAAACGGGTCCGGCGGCAGCAGCAGCAGCAGCAGCAGCAGCAGCAGGGCTGAGTGAAAGCCACGCACTCTGCTCTGTGTGACTCAGCGAGCAGTCACCTGTGACTCGGGGCCCCGCACACAGAGCCCCCGGCCCCCAGATGTGCTGTTTAGCACATCCACGCTACACTTACAGGAAATGTCAGGGCAGCCGAGCCAACCCGCAGCGTTATTTGACCCCGCACTCCTGCGCTGTGTCGTTCCGACCGTGCGGCGACTGCAGGTCGTATGACCTGGACCGTTACTGGAACGCCCCCCGCCCCCCCTCCCGCCCATGTCTGGAGGAGAGGTTCAGTCCGCGGTGAGGTGCGTGTGCTGGGATGATTGTCTCGGAAAAATCATTTAAACCAATTACACTGGTATGCCGACTTGCCGTCTTACACCGTTCTGTGTGTTTTTATAGTATGCATTTTTATTTTATTTTTTTTCGATGTTATGGGACTACTTCATGAATGGGGCAATTAATGACAAAGAACTTTTTCTTCTGGTCTTCAGGTCCCTCTACTGGTGCCATCTCAGAATTTGCAACCAGGCACAGACCATGATGATGTTGCAGCCGAGTGTGTGTGTCTGTGGGTGTGGGAGCGTGGCAGCATGGCCCTGTCCTGTAAATATGAGACCGTGGAAAGCTTGTGCCGGATGCTCACTCGCGTGTTTTTGCCCTCCGCCTTATATTAAACTTGAGAGAATTTCACTTTTAATCATTCAAAAATGATAATGGGAGAGGTAACAGGTCTTTGGAGATCACGGGGCTCTGTGCACACGACGACATTGAAGAAAAGGCTGCCGCGCCAGCACCATTAGACAGCCGATTGGGTTCATTCAGTCCCTGACCCAGGAAGGTCGTGACCCCAATCTCCCCCTAATTCTTTCATACTCAGCGACAACGTCAGTTCTTGTTGCCTCCTGCATGCTTGGGCGTTAATTACGTAATGATTGGATGGGTGTGAGGAGGCTTCGGGGGTCGTGACAGTCTATGGGAGCCAGACAGCATGCGATGACACTCTCAAACTGAGAAATGAGCAGCGAGCGATCGATGAGCGCGCCCTTGCCTCTACGAAGCTGCCAACTAAATTAATGATGTTGTCATTATATAGAAATAATTGTTCATTCACCCTACATTGTAGAGGAGAGCACGGGGAGGAAATGAATTCATTGAAAAATATATGAATCGTTTTAAGATGTAAACCTCAAGGCGTGAAAAAAAAGTCGTATTACCGCGAGATTTACTTTCGTTTAGCCCAAGAGCAACTTCGTCACAATTCTTTTTCGACAAGCAAATTGTGATTACAAAAATCAGTGGGTGTGTGTTGGAATTGTTGTGACAATATTTGCTGAGTTCAGATCAGAAGTGAATGACCGCGGACGTGTGTGAAAGTGTCTCCAGAGCTCCCCGCGATAAACACCGTGACGATGTGTGGAAAGTGTTTGATCAGTATACTGTAAGCGACCATTTCATTTGCATGTTAATTTGGTGCACTGCTATGTTTCATTCCGTTTTTGTTTAATCGCTGCTTGATCAAGGGATGAGTAAAAGGTGAAAGCAGCATCGATAGAACATCACAAACAAATGAACCAGATAGCCTAATCTATGTAAATGGCATCCTGCTTGTTATATGTGAGAATAATTATATATATATATAGAGTATGTGATGCATAATGATTTACAAAGCTGTTCTTTGAAAACAAATGGAGAGTCCGTTTTTTTAAGGTTATGGCTGCAGGCCACAGTGGGAATTATGCTTTATTACTAATCAAAGAGCCGGAGCCCCTGTGATTTTGAAATGGTCAGCCATTCTGGCCTTTTCTCGCAAAATGCTGATTCGCAGATGATCCTCGATTGACTCATTAGGTTCCGTCTCGACTGCCTCTCGACAGCCAGAAGCCCCACTGTAGCCAGAGGCGGCGGATTGCGCTGCTGGGGGCAGAGCCCCGGGGGTCAGTGTGGTGGAGCCCTCTGCTGGCGACAGTGTGAAAGGCGTAATATAAGAGGGTGGACCAACAAGTGGCGGAGTTGAGTGGAGTCTCTTCCAGAGTTGTCCGAAAACGGTGCTTATCCTGCTTCATCCTCTCCTTGGTATCATAGTTCACCTCTCGGCTTCAAAGCGATGTCGGAACACTTTTTATTGAGTCGATTGATTATCTAAGAATAAACTTCACAATTTGTTTTAAACAGACTATCCCCCCCCCACCCGTGGCAACATAGAAAGGAAATTACTCTTTAACGTAGATCTTTAGACCCTTTCCCAACAATATCAGCTATAAATGGGGCAAGACCAAACAAAGTCAAGGATCGAGAAGCGAAGTTTGTACAAGGCCACTTGAATCCATCCAAACCACCTGAAAAAAAGAACACACCCCCCTCCTATCGGAGCACCATCCTGCGTTGTTATTTAATCTAAGGACTCGTATCCTCAGAGCCACTAAGTGCACCGAACATTCGGCTGCTTCGCGGCACCGACTGCTTCGTTAAGTGGCAGGGCATAGTGTCACTGCGCTGTCCTCATTCATCCTGAGAGGTTTGTGAATTAAACCCAGCACCAGGCTCCGGGCAGTCTGGCCAGCATCCAATCAAAAACCCATTAATCTGGCAATCTGCATTCATTTGTTTTCTCCGCGAGCAGATGGCAGTCCCCCGGCCCCAACCCAACAGACCTGAGTGCTGCATATAAAAAGAGCTTATAGTCTTATATTTTGCACACAAAGACCAGATTCATCCGGCATACCTGATCAAACCGTTTGCCGCCGGTGCTCGGCAGGGGGCTTTGTGATCGTAGTGTAATGCTGTAAATAATGGTTTATTTGACCTCCCATCTGCACGGGCCTGATAGCAATCCACTTTCTGGTTATTTGATTTGTCATTTCCTAAAAAAAAAAGAGAAGAGCTTTCATCCCAATTGAAGTGCGTTTTAACTCGCATGATTGTCCAGTGAGACACAGCCTATGCTGGCAGAGGCAACGGTGAGCTGCGTGCCTCCAAATCCCAAACGGAGCCCAGTCAGTGCTGTCAAGCGACCGCAGCCGGCGCTGTGAGGAAGTGTGACTAATGTGAGGAGGCCAGGAGTGAATCACTGCGACGCAGATCGCGTCCTCATCATTTGGTTATGGTTGGAGTCGGCCTCTACAATAAAGGGCTCGTGGCGGCGCGGACGTCCTCGTCCAGCGCCTTTCCTGATTGATTGGTGTGTTTTGGAGCGGGCGGGGCCAAGAGAGGCCGAAAAAAGGAATGATTGCAGAGCCCCGCGGCGTCCCGGAATAGATGGGTGTCAGCCGGAAGCCCCGGGACGCTTGTTAAGGGTCAGGTCCGCCGCCTCCCGCTATCCAACACAGCCCGTCAATTAGGGCTGTTTGCACTCCGGTGAGGTGATGCAGCTTGTTATACTGTGCGCTGCGTCTGTGGAAAGGGGACTCATCTGCGTTATCGCAACTGGCCAGGGCCAACCTGGATAAGACGTGATCTGATCCGCTTTCCTTTTGTTTGTTTTTGTAATTTGGATGGAGGCTTTTTTAGCGAAGCCATGAATGGGTGTGAGAGGGGTGTGTGGTTCAGAAGTTCCGAAATGTGTGTGCGCGCGTGCGTGCGCGTCCTTTGCCAGCATGACGGTGGCAGTGTCTGCATCACAGGCCACAGAGCCAGCGAGCCAGACGCTGCCTCACCATGCTGCGGTCACCATGGTAAGGTGAGCTACTGCTCTTGGCTGGTGGTGCCAAAGTCCCATAAACCTTAACGTGAGGACACGTTCTGAGAGAGAGAGAGAGGCTACTTCAGCATCTGTGGCCATTTACATGTCTGTAATTTAAGGGCAGAGATGATGGCTCGAACACACCACTTTGGTTGCGTTTATTCATGGGACGCCTATTTTTATCATAGTAATAAAAATACAGTAGACGGGAGTACATTAAATAAGAGTGGTAAAATGAAATGATTTTTTTGTTTTGTTTTTAAAGTACATCAAATGACTGAGGTTTAAACGTGTCATAAAATAATACAGTCTATGAAATGCCTTCATTTTGACAGCATAAGCAGATTAAAAACATGCATGTGACGAGAGAGGCACATTCAGCCAAGCTCCCTCATTTTTGCGAAAAAATAAAAAGGTTACAACTCTTAATCAGGCCCTGACTTCTACTCAAGATAATACTTTGTCCATACTTTAACATACAGCTCCTGGATTTCAGTCATGACAGTGGACAGACTGTACGGTGACGTTAACCGGAGCCAAAACAATTGGGCTTATCCTGTACATCGGGTCCATGGCCTACAAAAGCAAACTGTACAGGCACATCCCATAAATAAGGAAAGTAATTCTAAAGGATAAACGTGTCGTATAAATGCAACCACTGCCATTTACAACAAACTCACTCAAATGTAGTCTCTCACATCTACGCACAGTCTCTCTAATCTTTTCACAAAATCCCCATTGAGGAAGCACTTCTCATACTCTCCTCCTGTGATTGATTTTTTTGTATTTTACTGCTTACAGTTGGGTTTCACCGGCTCACCTTTATGCTTTATGGCCGTGTAAACTAAATGACCTGTTGGGCCCACCGGGGGACGAGAGGCGGCGTAAATCCACTCCGCGGATTTTCTGGTTTCGGGGTCAGGGCCGCAGGCGCAGAGGGAGGAAGCGTGTTTATGTTTGAGGATGTGTGTTTGGAGGTTGTTTGAAAAGGACTGGGACTTCCTGACAGTGTGAGGACGGAGGCCCGTCATGTAAACACCGACCCAGCGCGGTGCAAAGCATCTCTTCTCGCTGAGTCTACGTCGCATTGTTTTATAGCCAGGGGAAGACCAGTCGACGCATCCTTTTAGAGTCAGGCCGACTGCTGGGGGAAAAAAATGATGGTCCTGGATATTGAAGTGCGACATTGACATTTCGCTGGTAACGACAGTCTGTAGCCAGTGACAGTCTGTCAGATTTGTCAGCACTTTAGTTTGCTTCTTTTTGCTGCTGTCTGACCTGAAATTGCTTTTTGCCCTCATCTGTCTCCAAGCTGTTTTCTGGCCGTCACTTCTTTTCTTTTTTCTCCTTTTTTTCTAAGCCCATCCTCTCCTCCTCTCTTTCTCCCTCCTTCCTCTGTCCTCGCTGCCTTAAGCCCCCCCCACCCCCGCCGCGCTACAAGAGATCAGCGGTGACTGACGGGCGTAAGCACGTCCAACGCGGCTTGTGTGTCCAAACCTCTCCCGGCCGTGCAATTATGTCATTATGTGCTCAGGATTTCCCCCCGAAAAACGACAAAGTGGCTTGGCAGAGGGTGGCGTGAAGAAAGCGGGGCACCGAGCCTTTCAGTTTTCAGCAGCCTCGGCGGCGGCTCTTCTGGTATCCGCCGAGCCCGAGCGAAAGTCATATCGGTCGGTGCCAGCCTGGCGGAGGTCAGGAGGTGCTGGCGTGAATCTCTCAGAACCTTTATACCTTCAATCCCAAATGACTGTGTCTACGGCAGAACGCAGGCGGAGGGTTAAACGTGAAACGGGTCCTTGAGAGTAACACGCGATCCTCCTCGGTTCTCTGTGAGGGAGGTTCAAGACAACGAGCGGTGTCGCAAACTTTGTCAGCTGTCGGGAAATGTTGTTGAGTAACACTTTGGCGGGGGAATCAAAGGGCCGAAATGCTTTTCTTTCTGTTTGTAGCCTCACACGCAGCAACCTGAACGATCCAGTTCATTCGCTCTTTTGTGCATTCGCATTGGACTGGCTATTCATCACGCGACGTTGATAAAGCCAGTTTTACCTTTCTCGTACACGAACCCGGAGCGTTTCCGCAGCTCTGAAACCTCTCGGTCGACAGTCGGTTCAGTCTGGCGCGGTCGGCGTGGCGGCGGAGAGGCTCATTTTCGTTCACTGCCTCTCGATTTTCGGTTCAATTCCTCCCCCCCGCAAAAATTGTTCTTGAGCACACGCCACGTAAATAAGCGTATTATCCTTGATCCCGTTTCGCAGGCGCCTGGCGCGCGGAAACTTGAGGGGAAACCGTTTGTATATTGCAGGCGTAAACTCTGCACTTGGGTGTTTGCGCGATTGGAATTGAGCCATGTTGGGAAAGCGGCCTGCTGCCGCTACCTCTGGATTAGGCGGATTTGAAGGAGGCCTCTCTGTTCTGCTCCCAGGACAAGATAATGATTGCTTGGAGGGGCGGCGGGGGGACGGGGTGTCAGACCTACCACCGGGGAACAGAGACGAGGTTTACGTTGTGGAAATGGCTTCCAGGTGCTCGGACAAAGCGGTTGGGACACCGCGAGGGGCCGTCTGCCTTGAGGGATTTTTTCTCTCCAGCGAGGGGAATCTTTCGTCTGGACCTTCTCCTGCCATAGTCATGTCCAAATGAGCAGATGGTCACTGTGGACATCTCGTGGATGGGGACATTCATCTCTCTCCATGACCAGGGGAAGAGGTTCGCTTTCGCTCGCTCTGGAATTTGCTCTTCACTGCACAGCTGTCCGTAGGCACTGGCTTGACTGTGGAAAAGTTGAAACAAATTCCAAACACTGCAGCCTGCCTGTGTGAAGAAATGTGCTACATGAGGCCTCGAGCTGCTCGTCATAGGTTCCCTTTCCACTGGCAGATGTTTTTGTGCTTCATTTCTATGCGTGACCTCCTCTGGTGTCTGATATATGCTCGGACACGGTCTTTGATATTTTGATGACACTTTACCAGGAGTGCGTTGCTTGTGCGGTACAGCTCTGGCTCCTTGTGAGAGCAGCGTTGGTTGAAAAAAACGAATTAATTCGATTTCATTTAATGTGGGAGAAGGGCTAGAAATGTAAGAGTTTGTTTTTTCCCCATTAAATGTGTCTTAAAAACTTGTATTTATTGTGAAGGAGAGATTTTGCAGCCAGGCCGATATGCATTATTCTCTACGGAGAGACCGCCTATCAGTTGAATAACACAGCAACTACAGATTTTCTGGTGAGTTTTTTTTTTCTTCTGCTGACTTTTTTTTTTTTTCTACTTATTTCCTCCAACACGCCCCATCTCGGCAGTTGCCGTCCCCTCCATCACTCAGGGTTTTGTCAGGGACCGGAGACGGAGCTGGCGGCGGTTCAGGGCGCCATCGATTGCATCGGCCCATCGCATCGTTTTAATTTAGCGTCGCTTTGTGTTGTGCTTGATTACGCCCAGGGCCCACGTGGGAGCGGCCGCGCCGTGCCAAGCGGAGGCCTGCGTGCCAGTGTGGCCGCAGAGGAGACGTCTATCCGGCGCAAAGGGCATTACACAGCTAAACGTCCTCGAAGTGATTCTGTGTGCTAAAACCCCTTCAATGCAATTAAGATCCTTATTTATTAGCGTTGGAATGATGCCCTGATTAAAGAGCCCATGCATTTACAGTCATCCGGTTCAAGTGCATTATCATATACTGTACAGTCAGTCCTGCACAGCGGAAGTTCCTCCTCTTGTCCCATCTCCTTCTCACTCCTGGCTCCCGTTTTCTCCTCCTTTTACCCGGCTCCCCCCGGAGGCCACGCTGCACCACTGCAGCCTCTGCCAAAAAATACCTGCGTAGCTCCAGTCACTGCATTGTGATCAGGACTCTGCAAGAACAGTTCAGCTGCTCCGGGGGTAAGAGCCGGCTGCTTTGGGATCCCGAGGTGGGGGGGGACACACAGATCTGCAGAGCAGGCAGGGAGGAGAAGGAGGAGGAGGAAGAGGAGGCGGCGGCGGCGAGAGACAGAGGGGGAAGACACTTCATGTGGCATCAATGAGGAGAGCAACACCAGAGAGTGGACTTCTGATGATTGATGCTGACTGCGAAAGAAAGGAAGGGGAAGGACGGTGGGCAGGGGGAGGAGGCGAATCCATATGTTTTCTGCCTGTGTGGGAGCTGTGTTGTGCGTGTGCGTACGCTTGTTACCTGCGTTGTGTCTCCTTCGGCCAATGTCTGTGTGTGCGTGCGTGCGTGTGTGTTTGTGTGTGTGTGTGAGTCTCATCTCACAGCACTGAAGGTGGTGTTGCGGCCGGTGTTTTTTTTTTTTTTTTGCCTCTGTCGTGGTGCCGGCTCCGGCTTCTGAAAGGGATTCAGAGAGAGAGAGAGGGGTATCGAACGAGTGCAGGAGGATGCCAGCCTCGACTCTGTGAGTGACTCCGAGGAGTTGTGAAGTGAGTGGATGAGTGAGACGGGCTCCGCGCAAAATGCTTCTTAGATGCTGGTGGAGGAGACGGGGTGACACGGGGGCCACGACAGGTGACGGAGGCCATAGGTCAGGTTGGAACCCTGGACGTCACGCATTGGTGTCATGCTGACCTAGTCCTAACTAAACTTGAGGTAGAGGTGAGAACATATTCTTCACTTCTTTTCGTCACCTCTCATCTTTGCCTGGCTTTTTTTCTGAGCCCCGTCGTAGTTTATTTCCCCCTCGCGGTGTTTTTTTTCCAACTGATCTGCTGACTCAGGAGAGCAGTCGGTCTCCA
Source organism: Colistium nudipinnis (assembly GCA_016785305.1). Lineage (NCBI taxonomy): Eukaryota > Metazoa > Chordata > Actinopteri > Pleuronectiformes > Rhombosoleidae > Colistium > Colistium nudipinnis. The sequence continues at coordinate 693,090 of JAFBJU010000242.1, read as the reverse complement.
AATCCAAATCCGGACCAGCTTTTATTGAGCAACACATCGTTTCCTGGAATTTCTGAAATCTTTCTTCTTCCTTGGATTACTGGCAATTCCAGGTTTCCAGTTTGATCTTGGCGTCAAAGAAATGAACAGGAATGGTCAGTGGCCGACACGGTGGATGCAGGGTTCAAGAGGCGAAACGGTGAAACGTCCCGGACGGAAACATCCTTCCATCCATCGCGTGTGTCGAAGTGCTGGAAAAGGGAAAGTGTTTGCCAGCGTGATGGCTTTTGTTTTGACAAGTTGACATATTTGAGCTTAAAGCAGCATTTTGGAGCGCGTGTCGTTCCAAACACAGTAGGGCCAATAAAAACAAACTAAGAGGTGACTCTGCAATACGGTGAGCAGGCACAATGGCGCCTTTTTTTTTGAAGGGAAATGTTGCAGTGGCATTTTAAAGAGAAGCTGACCTTCCGGCTGGGTTGATCGCATCTCTAGGGCTCTTTATTTTTCTGGGGTAATGGCGTCGAGGAAAGGATGGACACCGTGCTGCATTTACATGTCTGCAGTTTCAAGTTTTGTGCATTGAAAACGATAATGCTATAATATCGAAGGGGGGCAGGGTTATTGTATGGATAAAAGCCAAATGCATGACAGTGTAACGGTGAGAGACAAATAAGCCGTGCTGTACGTGGAGCTCGCGACTTAAATGTCCACCGCAGCGGAGGAAAGAGGTTCATCTGCACATCCTTTGGGATTTGACAGCTGCCGATTGGAAAACGTGGCACCTGACTGGGCGGCCTGACTAATTCCCCGCATGCAGTCGCACCCCCAAAAAATGGGTGCCTTCGCATTTCCTGGGAAATGTGGTTCAAATGTGGCGTGGAGGTATAGTTGACTCACAGAGGAGTTGAGTCATCCCCAGGCACGAAGCCTCCTTCCTGTCTGCCAATTGACAGTAGGGGGGGGGGGAGGGAGGGAGAGAGAGAGAGAGAGAGAGAGAGAGAGAGAGAGAGAGAGAGAGAGAGAGAGAGAGAGAGAGAGA
>JAFBJU010000242.1:599124-692041 GCA_016785305.1 Colistium nudipinnis | reverse complement strand
CCCCCCGGAGGGCGGCAGGCCGGGGGGGGGGGGGTGGGGGTGGAGGGAGTGGCTGTGCAGGGAGGGAGGGAGGGAGGGAGGGAGGGAGAGAGAGAGAGACCTTCCTTCCTCCCGCCCCCCCCACTCCCTCTTCATCCCAGGTGTGTTTAACTCAGCCATCCGGCAGTTTGTGTTGCACCCTTGCTGGACTCAGCTGCAGCCTGACCCGAGTGTAGTCGTCAGCAGGAGCACCGCGTGCACCCATCCTTCCTCTCCCTCTCACACACGTTCTGTTCTTCTCCATTATCCCCCCCGCTTTTTCACCTGCCCCCTGACGTGGTGTGGTGCGCGTTTGCGGTGCGTTCGCATGCGCGCGCGACTCTTTTTCGCAAGCAGGTTTTTTTTTGGGCAAGGTGCATTTGCCTTTGTGTCTGTTTTCCCCCTATGATTACGACTCTCTCTTTTTTTTTTTTTTTTTTAAGCGCGAGGGGGAGAGAGGAAGAGCGAAAAAGAAAAAAAGAGAGAGAGAGAGAGGGAGAGAGAGAGAGAGAGAGAGAGAGAGAGAGAGAGAGAGCGAGCAGTGGGCTGGAGGTGGAGGAAGTGGCTGTGCAGGGAGGGAGGGAGGGAGGGAGGGAGGGAGAGAGAGAGAGACCTTCCTTCCTCCCGCCCCCCCCACTCCCTCTTCATCCCAGGTGTGTTTAACTCAGCCATCCGGCAGTTTGTGTTGCACCCTTGCTGGACTCAGCTGCAGCCTGACCCGAGTGTAGTCGTCAGCAGGAGCACCGCGTGCACCCATCCTTCCTCTCCCTCTCACACACGTTCTGTTCTTCTCCATTATCCCCCCCGCTTTTTCACCTGCCCCCTGACGTGGTGTGGTGCGCGTTTGCGGTGCGTTCGCATGCGCGCGCGACTCTTTTTCGCAAGCAGGTTTTTTTTTTTGCCAACGTGCATTTGCCTTTGTGTCTGTTTTCCCCCTATGATCTCTTTTTTTTCTTTACGACTTCTCATCATGGAGAAAGTCGCCGAAGGAAACCACAACACATACAAGCTTTTTGCGAGGCGGTGTTTTTTTTTTTTTTTTTTTTAAGAGCGAGCGCTCCGCTTCCAAGAAAAAAGGCGGGAGACCAAGGTTTTTAATTGAGAGTGGTGCGTGAGGTAAATGAAGGGAAAAAAGGATTATTTCATCATGAGAACGTTTTATGGGGGGAATTTCCCCGGGAAATGTTTACCATTCGAGATGGCAAGGAGCCTTTACTATTTACAGAAACACGCTCGTCTTACTGGGTGCACAAAGCAGAAAAAACAGCACAAGTGAAGAAATGTCTGAATTACTTTTATTTTTATATGAACAGGCTATGCTTTCACCATTAAGTCTTTCATTCTGCTCACATAGACACATACTAAGAGGAGTTTCCCGGGAACAGCCATTGCCTTTAGATGGACTGTATAGATTTTTTTTATTTTCCTCTAGAATGATATGCCTGGTGTAAGGAGAGATGTTCCGCCAGGTTCCTCATGTGAAGATCGGATTCCGTAGAAGGAAGGCTCGGGAAACAAATCTTAGAAAAGTTTGTCATAAACCTGCGTTGGTGGGTGCCTGAATCTTTCAGTATAACTCCTTTATAATAATGTATATAACACTATGATGTGGGGCCAAGTGCTCGGGGGGCAAATGTGATTCACATCTTTCGTCTTCAGAGCTGGCTAAAACCGCAGCAGCTGTCCAGAACGATCTGTCGCCTGACACGCGGAGCATTGCCTGTCAGTTGGCCTACAGGCTCCAATGAGAGACAAAGGGGCCGATGAAGAGGTTTTAGGTGACAATGCAAAAGATTAGCCGACATGCTGCTCTTCCGGTTTGACAAACGCAGTTGAGAAACTGAATCCACCTGTCCCAGCTAATGTTTTTATCGGAGTATTATTCTTATTTTACTTTTTTTTTTTTTTTACTAAAATCGACTGATTTGAAATTGCTGCTATATTTCCTTTTATAAGATGGCGTCTTAAGTTTGCTTTGTGATTTTTATTTGAGTTTTTCTAATAATTAAGACTATGTGGCATTTATTTATTTATTTATTTATTGGGGGGCAGGGGGGATCGGGGATTTGGACAGTCTCTTATTTGTTCTGTCCTAAAGTGCCGTCTGTCATATTCGCCATATACAGTATCTCGTGTCAAAGGCATTTACATAATACCGCACGCAAAGATCATAAACAGTGTAGATCTCCGCGCAGCCCCAAATACCGCAGCTCGATGAAATACTTGTGTTTGTGCAGCGGGGACGTGCGGGGAGCACCGACAGAGGCAGAGCAGTGCGCTGCTGGGACAGACAGGGGAGCGCTGGCTTCGTTTGCTTTCGAGGTTCACAATGGCAAATGGCGACTCAAATACAGTCAGTGTACAGCACGTGCAGTTTTCACGATAGCTTCTGTCAAGGGGTTTTGGTCAATCATGTTGGTTGAGTTTTGGTCGGGCTTGGCCATAACTACCTTTTAGGCGATTCACTGAGTGGAGTTTAAATCCCCAGTATCCTGTTAATCCATTTTTGATTTTTTTTGCATAATAGAGAAAACATTTTGAGTTTGAAAGCAAACGAGAATTAACGGGAAACTATGGCAACAAATCAGATCCCATGGTTTCTTCGGGGTTTCTTCACATTTCCCCAATTGTTGTTTTATCCACATCAACTTTAGGACCAGAGCGTTGGTATTTTTCTTTAAATTCTTTCATCTTTTTGGCGTCTGCAAAGGTCTAAACCTCAGTTTTATTTTTTTTTCCTCCGACACACACTGACGGAGCGTCTGTTCTGTCGTTTGCAGATTTACACGGACTGGGCCAATCATTACCTGGCCAAGTCGGGCTGTCCGCGCCTCATCAAGGACCTGAGCCAGGACATCACCGATGGAGTCCTGCTGGCACAGATCATCCAGATCATAGGTAGGTACCCTACACACGCACAGACACACACACACACACAAACACATTCAAAAAATATATCACTATTGATACATTCAAAAATCAGGGTATTACCTGCAGTATTTAAAACACTGCACGTCTTTATAATTAATTGCGTCTGCTAGATGGTGCGACCACCTACTCCTTCATGCGCTCACACACACACGCACACACACGCACACACTCTAACTCTCTCTCTCTCGCTCCCTCTCTCTGCTGTTTGGTCTTTGTTGTGGTGAGTTCAAGGGGAAGCCGTGGCTCAGTCTGATATTTGGGCCAAATCACAGCAGCTCTCTGTTGTTTTGGGTGCTCGTCGGGAGAGCTGCTACGGAGATCTGTGACTCCGACGCCTTGAGGGCGCAGAGGCGCTTGTCTCCCATCGGAGCCCGGAGAGTCTTAACTTCTCCCTCTTTATCTGTTTGTTTCGCCCTCTGTTTCTCCTCCTTTTTATTTCTCTCTCCTCTCCTCTCTCCGGCCCTTGACTCCCGCACTATTGAACTTTCTCTAGCTCTCACTCGCTCTCTCTTTTTTTTTTCTAACCCCTCACGTCTTTTATTTCTTTCTCAGATCTCACTTTCGTCTTTTCTTCTCACCTCTGCCTCCGTCGGTGTCTCGCATTCGCGCTTACACATGACTGAGCAACAAATGACGCGCGCGTTCCCTTTTTTCAGCAAGGGATTACACTTCAAGAGCACAAGTCACCGTACGGTTTTCAGTCATATGGTGACATTTTTGGGATGCAGCAGCTTTTGAACATTCTGGTGCGGGTTGTGTTAGCTCATTGTAGCAGCGGGGGCACGGGTCGACAGTTAGTTTCCATAAAAAAAAAATTGAAATTTCACAGTTGTCTGCACGAAGGCCACTGCACGAACCCTGACCGTAACCAAAAAAACAAAACAAACAGCATGCACACAGTAATCTGTTTTTTACGATTCACATGTACAGTCATGTGTGGTCATTCATGTCTGTGTTGCAAACCAACACCAAGCCACACATACTCCTATTCACACTCCGACTCCACACAATTTGGGCTTTAGTCATTTTTGACGATGCCTAAAATGATCTCTGTTTCCAGTTGCATGGCACGGAAGTCTGTTGTTGTCCTTGCTGCGTGCAGTTAGAGAGGATTGTGAGCTTTATGGATTGGTCAAAAAGTGAGGCCAGTCCTTTCTATGTCTACACATAATCACATCTGTGCCTATAGATGTTACTGTAAAAATGCTATAAATAACAATATAATCCATAAAGGAGCTATAGCCAGAAACGGATGCACTAACGGTTTAGGGTTGGTGCGTGTGTGGGCCCCCCTACCCCGACACACACACGCACACACACACGCGCACACACACACACCTATTGCCAAAACTCTCTTTTCATTTTCTAACTTCCTTACTCTCTCCTCTCTAACCCACCCCCTCTCTCCCTCTCTTTCTCTCTCTCATCCCCTCGCTCCCTCTAGCTCTCTCCCTCTCTCTCTTTCTGAAACTTTACCCTCCCTGTTCACCCAAACAGACAATGAGGCCAAGCAGGCCTGTCAGTAATTCTCTGGCGGCAGCTGACGAATTAGGCAGCTTTGCTTCCCAGACATCTCCTGCGTCGCTCTGCACCTCAACACACAGACGCGAAAAAATTCACACCCCCATACTCACACACGCGCACACACACACACACAGGCTCCAATGCTGTTGCCTCAAAGTTTTCCTATTGGATATGTGCACCTGAACTTAGAAGTCATTGGACGTTGGGATGTTGCAGTTCAGCATGCGAGCTAACTTCGTCTCCTTTCTCACGCAGCTAATGAGAAGGTGGAGGATATCAATGGCAGCCCCAGGAGCCAGTCGCAAATGGTGAGTGTTATCAAATGTTACCTTTGTCTGCGCTGACCAATTGAATGCAGTGTTGCTTCATCGAATTATATTTCTGGGAATTCATTGTCGGAAGGGAAGGGAAGCGATGAGGGAACGGCTCTGCTGCCAAGCTGTATTGAAGTTGACACTTTTGTGGTGTCTCTGATTGAAATGGCCAGATTGGCAGTAAAAGAAATGTGTGTAAATTCCTGTAGATAGTATATAGACAGAACCGATGTGGTGGGACAAAGACCTGATAGGTATGCACCGGTCTATGTATTTGAGAGTTCAGCTGACGATGCACAACAGCACGACACACATTCAACATGACCATCCACAGCTATGATTGAAAAAGCATAGATTATCACACAGTTGCACTGTAGTTCACTTGATCTTGGCCATTGGGTGTCTTTTGCCTTTGTTTGACGGCTATAATCGACCGTTCTTTAACAAATTAGGATTTGAAATGACTACTACATGATATGTTTATGGAACAACTATGCGGTCTATTTGTAACTCCTTCTAAAGTCTATCGGCGGCACTGTGTCACATTTCAGGTGTCGTGAGGGATTTCCCTAATCAGCGTTGCAGATGGTTTCTTTTAAATACAGCTATCAAAATAGTTAATATACAAATGTAAAGACTAGAGAATAGTGCAAAAATGGACCTGGCATGCATTATATTTCTAGTACATTTTGCTGATGATGAATACTGTTTTAGAACTTCTTTTCATACTTGTATTTATTACATGGCTGCACTGGTTTTAACTGTCACTCGACACTCGCTCCCTGTTAATTTCCGACCCCGACCTGGAACAGCCAATCGCAGCAATAACAGATTAAAGCCCCTCACAAACCATAACCATCTGAGCTACTCAGGATGGTGATGACTGGTGTAACCACACGGCCACTTGACCGAAGCGCCTTGAAAACGTCTGAAACCCCAACATATTTGATTTAGTGCGCCTTTTCTCAACAATCTGTATATTTCTGGCTGCCATGTGGCTGAGTGATGCTGGCGGTGTCGTTCCCCCCCCCCCTTAATGAGACGATGGCCCGTATAACTGCTGATTGTCGTCACTCTGGAATAATTACCCCTCACTTTAACTGGGGTTGACTAAGTGTTTATGCAGTGTTGGTTTGCCCTGGCATCTGCCCTGCTGCCATTAAAAGTGACTAAAGCTGTTTAGCTGTTTTGGCACATTTTCTTAGTAAGGGCGCTGTGGGCGTGGAGAGTGTGTGTCAGTCTTCGTGCCGCTTTGAAATTAGATTCATTAGACGCTGTGTCTTTAGTGCCTACGGCTTGCCGTTTATTATTTTGTCATTTATTGCGCTATTATGTCTCTTTACGACACATATTCATTTTCCAAATTCCTTAACTTCACCGGTGAGTCTCAACAGGTGACTGCCAGGCAAGCGAAGTCGGGGGACTTGATCCTTGAAAAGGATCAGAATGCATTTGAACCGCTGGTTTCACACGTGCCGCACAGTTTTCAGCCGCGTTGTTTTTTAAATGCGTGGCAAGTCCAGCTGTGGTGGGAGCAGACGTGCTCTGTGTTAGAGAAACACCATTAGAGTGGCAGGAAGGGAGAAAATGTAAAGGTCATGTCAACTCCTAATGTCATTGTGTGCGTTCAGTGTGTCACGAGCAGTTCCTGAAAGATAAAGTCCCGCACATGTATTTTTCTCGGCTCGTAAAAGGATTGTGGTCCGCGCCTGAAACAGCTGAGTCCAGACGGACGCTCCAATCACTAGGGGCAAGCTGCTGCAGCACTGCAGGCATGTGGCTCGGGATGCCAGCGACCTGCGTGCGTGTAGATGTGGGCGCGCTTGCGTGCGCTTCCCTCTTTGTCTCAGGCACTTACTAAGCCCATTGATCCACCACCTGCTCAGACCACAGAGGGTCTGGCCAGCTTGAGAAAATTAATTTTGAGGAAGCCTGGCTGCGTATAGTGTGGTCACACAAAGGGAAGGAAGCACCTGACACACACGAACGCACACAACATCCACATGTATATAGCCAGTTCACGGGTCCACTATTTGGAATATGTTTACGTTGGCACAGGTTAGAGGTTTGCTGGGTATATCAACCTGAAGACATGTTAGCATCAGGGAATCGGAGACTAAAGTAGTAGCAGCTTAAAGCCAGAGACTGAAACAGGTGCAGAACTCATGCATGCTCTAATGTGATCATGGGACATTTAATGCACTACTGAGATTTGAGCAAGCCACGTATTGTAGAAAGTAGAGCAAACGATAACCTTTTTGGTCTGATTTGAACAAAGTCTGGTGAGTCTGCCGTCTTATCGAGGCGAGTCTCCCGTGTGTGTGTGTGTGTGTGTGTGGGTGTGTGTGTGTGTGTGCGTGTGTGCAAGTGCAATGCAAGTCTCCCGTGTGTTGACAGGGGGGCTTGCGCTGCAAGTCTTGCGAACCACTTGGGGTCCACAGTTTGAGAAAAAACGGGTTTAGGTTTGTAGTTTGTGAGCAAATGCCACTAACCACAGTATATTATAATAGCAGATGCATTTCATTGCTTGAATCAATCCAAACAAAAGATTTACTTACAGCTGTTGGTTTATTTGTAACGGTCAGGGTTTTTTCCTGCTTAACTGGACCAAGAGAGATCAAGCTGATAGCACATGGACATATTTGGCTGTGCAATAGTAATTTCTCTTGTTTGTCCCATGGGCTTGAACATTAATATTCCATTTAGAGCTTTACCTCATCCTGACAAAAAAATGGAGGTAGTTTTTAACTTTCAGCCGCACATTTTTTACACGATGACACATGAGGTGAGAAGGTTGGAAACCTGCCATTGGCCACGTCGCACCTGCAGCTTGAACGCCTGCATGGGCCAGGGACATCCCAGTAGCAGCAGCTGTCCGTGGAGGGGCAGATGACTCTGATTTACTTCCTCTGCACTTATTCCCCCCCATTTGGGAGTTGAAATGATGATCGCGGAGTCAGGAGACGTCTGCTTTTTCTAACTGTTCGGTCGCTGCCGGTCCGGCGAGTGGACCGAGGCCAAGTGAGCAGCTGCTGGGAGCACGGGAGCAGAAGCCTGCCCGACACCAGCATCTGCAGCATCTGCAGACCTCCCTGCATACCTAACACGCCGCTTTTCCCCTAAACCCGCCCTCTATGTGAGGGATCCACGAATCAGTGCAAGGCGATCAAGAATGTGATGGCCAAGAAACTTTTGCTATGGTTATTCAACAGCCAATAAGAGCATTTCCTCAATTTCTGTTTTCTCCTGAAGGACATCGTCCCGTTCCATCTGTCCCTGGAGTGAATGCAAAGACATAAAGAATGTTTTTGATACCTGATCAGATCAAGCTATCCACGCTTTCAAAGCCAGCCAGGTGGCCGCTTCATGGAAGGGCCTGCAGTATACCTTTCACTCATGATTAAGAGGCTAAAGAGTTTCACCTCTGACTGCCCAGAGAGCTTATGGCATGGCATGTCAAAGAGCAGTGGGATTATGAATTAATAACCCCTGTTTCCCCAGTCTCTCGCCTGTACTCGCCCTAATTTGCTCTCATCGAGAACAATATGTTAAAGAGTTTGAACTCTGATCGCCGGAATTTATAGCTGATTGACAAAGCCTTTGAATGAGAAACCTGAATCTGGAAGTTTCCTCGATTTCAGCTCCAAAACCATGCAATAACATAGGTGTAGCAGTTCAACTGAGCGCCTTTTAAACCTTTTTATATGCAGATACCCAAAATCCATTGTTTTATTGCTTTTAAGAAAACTGCAGTCTTGAGGACAACGTGGCCATATTGCACAGATCATTTTTGGAAAGATAGGTTTTTTGGAATGCCCATCAAACATCCAGGTTTGAAATGGCTTTGGGTTGGATTTCTTTGTGCGTATCTTTGCAGCAAATAAATGGGACGTTCTTCTATTTTTTTGTATTTTATATAAAAGCCCCTTACAATGTAGACCTATGAAGGCCTTCTGTGGATTAAACACATCGCCGTTTGTGCAAATCCTTTAAACGTCTCACTCACCCCCCCCCTGCAATTCCTCCCTTCAAACCCTCTGACAGCGCAGCTTCTCTTCCAGACATCTGAAGTCATTAGATGCACAGCCAGGTTTTCTGAATCGAGTCAAGGATTTTTTTTTTCCTTTCTCAAAAGAATTGTGCTCGGTCATGAGAACGGCAGAAGAGACCCATTCAGCAGAAATATTGAAGCCTCGCAACACTAAGCCTCCTCATTATAGACAGACATCATTAGCAAACCACAGAGCAATTCCGCGCGATATGGATGACTGTGTCGCTTCGCTGTCGGGATGCGTGCGCGTGTGTGTATTTTTGGCCCCTCCCAACCTCATCGAAGGATCTCAGGCAAAAGCAAACTGTCATCTCATGTGAAACGCAAAGATGCGGAAGGTTCTACAGGTCGGCGTGGAGGAGGAAAACAAATCAATACTCAATACAGCCTACTCGTTCCCTTTGCTTGTCATTCCTTGAATTTGATTTTTGATTTGCACTTTTGGATCGGCTAATCCCAGCGTGGGCTGTCATAATGTTAATTTCGCGGTGTCATTTCTTGGCGGTATTTAGTTTACACTACGGTGGTTGAAACTTTGAAATGAGAAGGAAGAAAAGGTGGTGATGCATACTGTATAGACAAATCCCCCTATCTTTACTAGAACTGATGCTTCAGTTTGCGTTCTAGCCCCACTTGTCCCTTACCATTAGTGTGTCACTCTGTCAAATAAGTAGCTTCTGAGCAAAAGCAAAACAAATATTTATCATACATTGAAGGTATCTGTAACAGCGGGGATCCGTCACGACAAAAAAAAGGGTTACATACAGTATGTGTATATATATATTTATATATATATCACCTAGAATTGATGTGGACCCTTACTGTGTGCAGTGGCCGAGGCGGTTGCGAAAACGTACAAAAAATACCCGCGAAAACACGTTGGCTGTTTGAGTAGACTCCTCAGTATATCGGTCTCAGGAGCAGGTCTGGAATCTAATGGAGTCTAGGGTTTTCTTACACTGCAAAAGACCGCTAGTCTCATCTGGGTCCCATCTGTTGCCAGGCTGCACACGAAGCCGGACGAGAGGACAAAAATGGCAGGAGCCACTCAGTGGTGTCTTCTTCCCCCAGCCTGGTGTTCATCATCCACCCGGCTCTCTGTTAATCTCTGCTCCTAATTGATAATGTTCCTAATTTGAGTTCCTGGCCCAGGTCCCCCTGCAAGGCCAACACAACTGGCATCTGTGTGTGACACTAGTCCTCATGTCGCTGATTTGATTACACCAGCACTGGCTGTCAGGCCTTTCACCTATTATGAGAGTCAGTCGGTTCCAGGAATCCGTCTGCGAACGGATGATTGGCCCTCCAGGCTTCCGAAACATCCCCGATGTCACTGTGCTTGCCCGGTGTTTGGCGGAGAGCGGTCTAAAGAGGGTCGCGGCAGATGGCCAGTTTGGAATGCAGTAACTTGCTCTGCTCTGGGGAACAGTGTAGCGTTCAGTTGACGTCTCGCCTTGTTTGCATTCCGGATGCATGGATGGTTGGGAGTTTGTTAAAGACTAACGAAAGTAAGAAATGAGTATCATCACTGTCAAAGGCTAAGGCAGAAACAAGGAACAGGTTTAAGCTTTGCATTTGGTCAAGAAATGTGAATCACCATGCGTAGCCATTCAAAGCAACCTTTTTTTTTTTTTGCATAAAAAAGCTGTCAGAAGTAGCCCCCCAAGATGTTTGGGACTTGATTGTGAAAACCGCTAAAGATATTTTAAGGATTCCCGTGTTTAGTAAATGGCGTTTTTAATATTTCCTGTAACACACTTTGAAACCAAAGTTGGCAAAACTGTCGGCATTTTGTATTTTGATTATCAGTCTCAGTATTTCATTCACACATTGATTGTGCGTCAGGGCTGTGTCATTTGTAGTGCGTCTTCTTGGGAATCGGCCCCAAAATGTGGAGGTCTACAACCAGCACATCCAAGGGCCTGGACCGTAATCCAGTTTTCAATGTATGGCCTCTCGAGTAGCTCTGCAGCTGGCGTAGTAAAACTCGCCCCCACACAGTGTGTGCACATTACTCCCCTCGTTCCCTGACTCTTGTAGACTCTTCGCAGGTCCAACTTCTTTCCTCTTTTTTTTCTGCTTTAGTGTTTTCGAGTGCGCGTTTGTGTGTGTTCCGGAGCGCACGTCGACCCACTCCCGCGTTGGCCACTTGAGCGGCGGGAACAGATCACCCAGGGCCCTCTTACGGGCCCGCTTATGGCGCAATAGGAAGCTTTTAATCACTCATTACAGCTGAACGACATCGGCAGATGCTCCGTTATGGGAGCAAAGATCGGGCTTGTAAAACTGGCACCGGGAAGCACTGCTTCACTTTGATCTAACGTGGTATGTTTGATGGTAACGCACCAGCTGAGGCCTCTCTTTATCTTTCTTCATGTTTCCTTACGAACTTTTAATGTTGTAATTTGAGAGCAATTAAGGAGGAGTCGATCTGTAGCTTCGTTGATTCCTTCCGTCCTCAGCCGCCGGTTGCGGAGAGCGTGCCGCTCTGCTTCCTTCAGACCCCGGAGGTCTGAATATTGGATCGCTTTTTCATCGCTTTTCGGATTTTTTATTTTGAATTTCTTCATTTATCACCCTCCTCATCCACCCACAGCCCGACGTGGCCCGTGTCGCGGCTGCAAGGGAGCCGCCGGGCATCCCTCTCATTCCTCGGCGCCTGAACAAAGCGGGCCTTGTGGTCTGCTCCGCAAGTGTGTTTTGTTTGTTCGAAAAGTCAAAGATCGTGGTTTCAGTTCACATTTTTTTCGTTTTTTTTTTTTTTAAACGCGCACTCCCAAAAATGCTGTCGATGCCGCACCGAGGGACAGAATACTCAATCCACCGACATCAGCCATCAGATGGGCAAGTAGAATGAACTAGTTAATGGCTCAGATTTTTTTTATTAGACTAAGAGATAAAGGATGCCTCAGGAGTCCACCTTTTTCCTCCTGTTTTGTAAAAAAAAAAAAAAGGGTTTGTCAGTTTTAATATTTTTGTCCATCTTCTCCACTGAGCGGAGGATTTTCTTGCCTCTGACCATACGCTGTAAAATGATGGGATTATTATGATACATTGACAGTACTTATGAATGTAATAACCCCTATAGGAGCAGCTTAAAAACGTGCCCACTCACTACTTTCAACGATGACTGCTAAGGAGGACATTTACTGAGGATTCTCAGGTCCTTTCAGGTGCTAAATGGCCAAGCTATTGTTTGACCTAAAGGACCACACAGAGGTTTGGCACGGATAAAATAAAAGGAAAGTGGCAACGTGTTACTTGGAGTTTCTGTTTCCGTTCAGTGGTGCAACACATGGGGGGGGGGGTGTAAATTAGCTGCCCAGCTTGATTTATAACCGCAGACTGACCACTGCAGCGGAGGAAACAGCATCTGACGTTTAACATCTGGGAAAAGCTGGTGTAAAACCTGCAGCACTGTTTTATTGGACACCCAGGAGAGTGGGAAATAGTGAGGCAATTTTATTTTGATTTTATTTCGTGTTCCTTTATTTCACGGGGAATCCCATCGAGATTTAAAAAAAGATATATATATATATTTTCTCACCGGGGAGAACTGGCCAAGACGACAGCACTACAATCTCCCGACACAAATATTGCGTAGTACATACAACATAAGCATGGAAAAAAATGCATCTGTAGCTTAATACACAAAAAAATACAAACTCAAGGATCTCTTAAAAAGAAAACCAACTGCAGCAAGACCACTGCAGCAAAGTATAAGTATTCAGTATGAAGTACAGTATCTGTGCATTCGCTCACTGTTAAGCTCGCCATAGCACAAGATGAAAGAGTAAGGTGACAGTCTGTTATTTTCCACACAGCTTTACCTCCAAGTCATCTCTTGCTGCATTTTCCTGACTTTCAATGGCCCATCGCCGGTTTAGTCAGCTATGTTATGACGGAAGCAGCTAGTAACACTTCAGGGATACCTCTTTGGGCGTGAGCCCATTTAACTAATATTTCCGAGTCCTCAAATAGCTCCCCCGCCCCCCCTCTTGTGAGGACACACATTTGCAGCTCCTGAAGTGTCTTCTCCTCAAGCAATATCGCCACATGTGCCACAAGAGAACGGCATTACTTCTTTTTGGCTGCATTTTATGCAAATCAAATGAGCTGGGGCTACTCCCTACTTTAGTCCAAGAAATACCTGCTAAATTGCACAAATTGTGTTGGGTTGAATGTACCCGCCAATATTTTACTAAGTCACAATTTACGATAGGACTATGGTTTTTTTTCCAATCAATTGGATGGCAATAAACAACAATATAAAATGAAAATATACGAATGCCTTTATCTCTAATGCAATGTCACATACTGTATTTTGTCTTCTCCCTGTTCGGGAATTAAGTTCAGAAGCTTGAAAAGAAAAAAAGAAAAAATAATTACAGTCCTGAAGCAGAGTTCATCATGACTTTGTTTTTATTCAGGACAAAACTGTTGCGAGCCTCACCGTAAGCAGCAGGGCTGAGGAAACATTTCACACCGTGCTTCATAGCTGGTTCGAAGGTCATGCAAACAGATGCCTGAGGTGTCATCAACTCAACCTCCCTGACCCTTTTGGCAGAGACAGCGTTTTGGCAGGTTCGACAGCCCAACGCCGTTCACCGTGTCGGTCCACCACAGGTCTGTGACAGTGCTGTTATGAGATAGAGGGAGAGAAAGAAAATGCTGACCACTCGTTAGGACTCCTGCTTCCGTCGGATCCCAAAAATACTTCACGTCATACTCGTGCACTTAAAAAATATATATATTTTTTTCTTTTTCTGGCGTGCTAAGTGTTCCCCGGTGTGAGGGTGAGTTGTGACATCTCAACATCTTCTTCCAGTTGTACATTTATTTACAAGGCCATCAACTTTGATGTACACTAACCAAACTAGTCACTGTTGAAGGCCGAATTGTGTTGGTTGGAGGCGGTTAAAGATATGTGCCGATGTTTCCGGCGTTATTACGGCGGCGTCAATCTCGTTCCCGTTTTCATTTGTCCTGCATTTATTTGCAATGAATGCAGCTCGGTGTCTGTGTCGAAATTCTCCATTCTAAGCTTGGATTGAATGCTTTTTTTTTTTTTTGTCAATATCCATAGGCGTAACTCATCTATTTGAATGGCTAAATAGGTTTGAGATGTGAGGTCTGGCACCGTATTGATTTTTGCATGGCCTCTGGAGGAGAACTGTCTCGTCGAGTCACATCATTTTAATAAAGACATTATTGAGTTACATAATGTGAAGGGTAGATCCAGAGGCTTGAAACATTAGCCCATACAAAGGACTACATTTCGGAGATTGATGCACCACATACATGATGACATGACCTGTGATTGTTGTGACATCCTTCGTGACACTTCAACGTCTATATTATTCGTATGTTGCTGAGATGTGAGGTCTGGCACCGTATTGATTTTTGCATGGCCTCTGGAGGAGAACTGTCTCGTCGAGTCACATCATTTTAATAAAGACATTATTGAGTTACATAATGTGAAGGGTAGATCCAGAGGCTTGAAACATTAGCCCATACAAAGGACTACATTTCGGAGATTGATGCACCACATACATGATGACATGACCTGTGATTGTTGTGACATCCTTCGTGACACTTCAACGTTTATATTATTCGTATGTTGCTGTTATTGTTTCTGAAGTATGATTGCACTTTTTTATATAGTGGATTAGGATTTCCGAAATTATAAAGTCAGAGGACGGTGTGGTGACTCGTGGATCTTTGTCATCAATCATCATCAAACATCTTTGTTTGATTGCCCCCCCACGCGTTCTCTACTCACTCGCTCACAGCCTATACACACACGTGGACACACATCCTGTCTGTGCAGCAGATGCCTTAAGCCCTCATGGAAGCCCTCCAAATGATTTGATGCTGTACACATCTGAAAATCAACCACCATATATAATTGAGACATCTGTGGATGTAGGCTGGTGTTGCCATGCAGATCCTGTTTGTGATACATCATGTGTGTTTATATGCCGACTGTAAGGTCCTGTAAGAAATAGGACTTTCTCAGGCTGGAAAATCAGCTCAGAGCTTATTTGGTCCCTGAAGGCTCGGCTACTTAAATTAAATAATTTTAGTTTGGTTTTCTTTGCTTCGAAAAGCTTTACTGCATGGCGTTTCGTAAGGTTTCGGCTGCCGTGAAGGCACACTTTTTAAGTCTGACCAGGCCGCATATATCTGGATGTTTGAGGTTAAGCTCGAGGGTCAAACTCGGTGGCGGTTCCGAAGCTGAACCGAAATCTGTTTTTTGAAGATGTGTTACAGATTTCGGTCAGGGTAAGGGATTGTGTGGGTTGCCACCGTGATTGATATCGCAAGAGACAGTTCCCTCCGAGCCGATGCCTGGCGGAGGGGGGAAAAAAAAGTTTCTTTACTTTTGGATTTAGGTATGATGGATTACGAGACAGGACCCTCTAACCCCTTCTCCCCACTGCCCATCAGCTGCTGTTAAACCCTGCCCATCTGATCCCTTTTGATTCATCAGCTGTCAGCGGCCGCCTGTGTTTTTGACACAGTGAGAGAGCGATAGGGCAGGGTTAAGGAGGAATCAACGGACCGTCGGGGATGAGGCCAGTGGAAACAGAAGTGTCAGACCCCCGGTGACTGACGGGTTGGTCAAGTACGCTAAGCTCCTGTGTCCGTCAGGTCTTCCACATTATTTGTGGAAAAAATTTAAATAATAATGGCTATTTATAAAACCTGTAGGCTAGAACTCAGCAGCTGAGAGCAGAGGGAGTTGGCTTTGCCCACCTGTGAACATTTTGAAGCATCTGAAATGTTAAAATAAAAAATAAAGTGCATGGGGCTGGGATGTGTCACCGCAGCATGATGGAGGATAAGGTTTTGAGCGCCAAGAAGAATTCGTAGTTGCAAGAACGTGTGTCTTCCGCATCTTGACTTTCTTTGCCCGTCAGTGCCAATTGCCAATTTGGAGCCTAAAGAACGGGAAAAGCCAATCAGCGTTTCGTTTTTTTTCTGTCCTCTGTCCTTTACCCCACTGGTGAGCTTGGGTTTAGGTTCCACCCACCGTGGCAAGGTCTGCGTTCTGTTTTCATGTGGGTGTGAAAGAAATTGATCAAAAATGACAGCTCTGAGCGAATAATCACAGGGTTCCCGGTTAAAACGATTTTAAAAAGGAACATTTTAAAGTCAATTGGAGTCAACCGAGTCATCCTAAGACTTACTCCCCTAATACCGTAGCGCTGTTTGTGGGCTCCAGTCATCTGCGTTTTTGATGATATGACACAGGGATTTAAGGTGGCATGTATTTTCCAACGAATATGTAGCATTTTGCACTAAAACCCCTCAATTATTTGGCCGTGTGCATGTGCTGCAAAGCGCTAGCGCCTGGTTTTCCAGTGCTGTGTTGAAGGAGGTTGTTTTCTGTCCCGCAGGAAGTGGTAATTGAGGTGTTGGCACATTTACATTTGACAGTTTGCATCTCGGGGAGAACACTTTCCGATTCCAGCCGTCATACATCAGTCACTTGATACCTTTTTAGAAAGGGCCAGGCCAACCCAACCCAACCCACGCAAGGAGGGATGTGAGGAAATTAAGCTGCGAACATGTAGATGTAGCCAGTGTCTCACTTGGTGTCTCACCACGCCTTACTGGAATGGAAAAGAATAAAGGAACATACTCGCTTCAGTTTGATGGCGAGATTTACCAGAACTACTTAGTCAGAGGACTCTCGGACAAAAAGCTGAGTCGCTTTGTCACCAAAAATACACTGTCTTCCATTCACATTTTGTCATTTGTCTTGTTTTGAACGATTTGAATTTGAATTTGACCCAATAATAAGTCCATGCCATGGATAACGGGGCCATGTGTAACTCACCAGATAAATGACTCCCTTTTTGGATGAAAAGCAAAATTGCATGAATACACATTTTGTATGCCCACTCACCGTGACTGTTACAACATTACCATAACCTGCTGATCCCACAGCTGTGCAGTGGAACAGATCGAATTGGCATCTAAACAGCCGAGGATTTTTTTCCAAGCTATAGCAACAAAAAAAACATACATTGTAAAACAGGGCAAACATTTGTGGATTCATTATGTATTTGTTAGCTGGTCAAACACAGCAGATGTCAAACTACGCAAGTCAACACAAGGAAGTTCAGTGTTTTAGGCACTGGAAAAACTCAAGTTCAAATCCAACGCTCTTTGTTACATGATCCAAATTCTGGCATTCTCGGGCCTATATTGAGCATTCTTCATCGAAATCATGTTTTTGATCCCGTCTCCGTCTACCTCTGTATGGCTTCTTGAACAAGGGAATGCAGTTTTGTCCTCCGCAAGCCTCGTCTCACCCAGCCATAGTACAACCTTTTTTCCACTCGGCTTTCTGTGCGAGTTGGAATGTGACATTTTGATTTGAAGCGTGGCTCTGTAAATGAAACAGAGTTTAATTGAAACTGATCATTGCGGAAACCGAGCAGCGCCCCGTCATTATTCTTCCAAGCTCCGACCCACAGTGCATGTTGCGCACGTGCTCACCAGTCACGCCTCAAAATGTGCTGCCTTTTTTTTTTTTTTTTTTACTCCTCCAAGTGCTACTTGATTGGGTAAAGTGCTCCTCATCAAAATGCCCTTTTTCTAAATTGCTTTGAATGGCTTATGTTCGTCGCTCTCATGCCAGCCAGCATTGGAAAAATAAATGATGTTGGTTTCTCCAGAAGCTGTTGCACTGTGCCACAAAGTCAAACTGCCCACCAAACTAGCAGTTCCACATCGCCAGATCCCTGCGAAACACTAATGCCTCATCCGTCATCAACGCCTCCAATCATTACTCCGCTTGTTTACGTAATTTTAGCGTGGAGGCCGACTAAAAACAAACGGCGGTTTCGCCTAAAAGCCTGAAAATTGGTTGGATTGTCATCCGAGGGGCTTAGAGAAAGAAGGCATCAGTCCCATCGCTGATGCCTGTCCGCCTCTGAAAAAAAAAAAAAAAAGGAAAAACGGCGATCTGTCTCCAACTAAAGACATTTACTGTGTGTTTATGGGTTCACTCCTTTTTGCCTTTATCAGCCATTAAAACCAGCCTTCAAACACACACATGGACACGCTCACTGCCTGTGGAGCAGATGCAAAATGCTTCAGGATGGCCTTCCAAACGGTTTGATGTCAATTTTGTGAAGCTGAATTAAATTGTTTCTTGATTAAAACAATGATATGTTAATATTGTTGATTACATATCATCCATCACTGTAGGCCCTTTACTTTGGAATCCTTACATCTGCCATTGTCCCGCTAAGTTAATACCTCCCCAAACGCTGCCTCGCACATGTGCCACATACAAACCTCTGAGAGCGTAGATGTGGAATGGCGGAAGGAGCTACCGCCGTAGCACACATGTGTGCCCGGGTGTGAGGGGGGGGGTTTGAGCCTGACGGAGGAAGTGTGTCTGTTGTTTTGGTAAATGGGAAGAGGCGAGTTGTGTCAGGCAGATGGAGAAGCTCTGTGTGTGACTTCTTGTCCCACAAGTCGTCCTTGTTTATGCAGCCAGTGCCGACATCTCAATCTGCCGAGAGAAAGTGAACAACTGCTCTTGACGTGTCCTTGAGCAAAGGCCCTCGTCCACGTGGCATCTACTCTGAGGTCAGTAACAGAGCATTGCTGTAGTTGACAAGCAATACCCCAAACAATTAAAGGTGTATTATATTGCAGTGTGTCTGAGCTGTGAAGTACACATGCCCATGAGAAAGCACATTTTTGAGATCCCTCGCATTCTCTGGCTTTCTCTACCCATTAAGGTGTGGCTAATTCGCCCCTTTGTATACAATGCCACGGAGAAACACATTGTGAAACCTCTGAAGACAACCGAGTTCGGCTCAAAGGTAGCAAGAGAAAAATCAGCAAGTATCCGAATGGGCTGTGTGGAGATATGTCTCATTATCCAACAAAGACTTCCCCTCTCTAATAAAGATAGATAGGGGCACACTGAGGGACCACGCACTGAGAGAGAGAGAGAGACAGAGAGAGAGAGACAGAGAGAGAGACAGAGAGAGAGAGAGAGACAGAGAGAGAGAGAGAGAGACAGAGAGAGAGAGAGAGAGAGAGAGAGAGAGAGAGAGAGAGAGAGAGACAGAGAGAGAGAGAGAGAGCATCAGAGTTACTGGTCATGAATCATCATTGCCCACTGGACGTCTGGCTGAGTTGCCCAGCTCGCCCTTTGTGTGGCCTTGGCACACTGCGCCAAAGCCGAGTACGCCGACCTTTGACCTTGTCATAAAAAGGCATCTTCGGGGGGGCTGGCCAACCGCCACCATGCTAATGAAGCCACCCATGAGTCTGAGTCGAGGAATGCCAAAGTCCCCCTCATAACTACTGACCTCACTGAGCCTTTTGTGAAACTGATACCGCTTTGCATAGGTGGCCGATGTCATTGTTGTTGTTGTTTGTGTTGTTGTTGTGTGCTGTAAAGGGCCTCAAGTGAACCGCACTGACCGACACACAGGTGCAAATGTATGTGGAAATGTTTTACTGGGCGTGTTGCTCTGCAGAAAATGGGAGGATGTGTGTGTGTGAATGAATGTTAATTTCACACATATTAACTATTTATGTTACTGCCTGTATGTGAGCATTAAATAGTATATGTATTCCTATCCCTGGCACTGTGTGTACATATGGGTACACGTGTGCGTACGTGTGACACGCACAGTGTTGTGTAGGTGGCAATACACTGCGGTCAGTATGTCATGCAGCCGGGTCCCAGGGGCAAGAGGAGGTCGGGTAATAACCGCACAATGATGTGCTTTATGGGTAATAACAGTGATCGTCCACATCCTCTGCCCCGAGACATTTAAGCTCATTGAATGTTCACCATCGTCACATTCTTGCAGTGTCTGTCCTTTGTGCTGACTGTGTGCCATTTTCTCAACAGATTGAAAATGTGGACAACTGTCTCAGTTTCCTGGATGCCAGAGGAGTGAATGTACAAGGGCTCTCAGCAGAAGGTAAGAAGAATATACAATACGCAATTTTAGGCCAGATTAAATGGATTTTAATGGAATCAGTGAAACTGCAGAATCGCCCTGTTGTACTTGTGATTTAAAGAGCAGGGGAATGATTTGGCTCCAGCAGCACCCAACCTTCTGTGGGTAGTTTTCCATTTCTTCAAATAAATGGTTAAACCCATTTCCAAGCCATACTGTTACACTTCACAGCAATGGAATTTACCACATTGGTATCATGGCAGTGGGTGCACAGTTTCTCCATCTCCGGCGTTCACTATGGCACCGTAGGCAATCATTAGGGCATCAGAGTGGATTGTGGGAGGATAAAAAGTGCAGAGAGGGATTTGCCTCGTGAACATCTGGGTGTAGGGCTTACATGACAGCTGACTGTTTGCCAAATGTTAGTGATAAGATGAAACAGCCTCACAAGACCAGGCTTAAAATAACCATTTTGTCCAAGACAATGTATTATGCTTGTTTTACACTTATTGTTGACCGTGCAGGGGATCTCAGTATTCCTCTCAAGCATCTGTCACTGGTCTTTTGCCTTTGACCTTTACTCATCACATTTAAAAGAAAATGTCTGTAGTGTCCATTCACTGTAAAATACAGCTAGTTAATAGGGTACTAGGGTTTTCTCTATAGTCCTATCTCATTTATCCCAGCCCAAACTGTCTGCAGCTGTTTTTTAAGACCTGTGCTCGCCCATACCTCATGTTGTTTCTGCTCCCCTTTAAACATTATGGAGGTGAAGGTGCACCTGACCTTTCCAGTGGCAGAAATAGTCTCAGAGTCTGACACACTGACCGACAGCCCCCCGCCCCCAAAGCACTAAAAACAGCAAAGTGACTCCCTAGGCCTGGAATTTCAAAGAGCGTCTGTAAATATATGGCCTATTGGGTTACCCTGTCCATCAGTGTTGTTGCTGCGTTTCATCATCCCCTTTACTCAGTCCATCTTTCTCTCCTTCCCTCTGCCTGTACTTCTTTTCCAAAATTAACAGTGCATGTGTGATGTCCCGTGTCCCCTCTCTCATGTTGTGAATCAGCCCAGGGCTTTCCAGATTTTGTTGGCTGGCTTATGATGTCTTAATTATCTTTTTACAAGGCAGGGGAATATAAACTGGGATGTTTGATGTGCATACAGGAAACTACAACTTACATATTGTAATAACCTCTTCAGAAGTCCCCTGGCCTTGCATCTCCCTAGTGAGAGGCTGTAAACCAAAATTCCTGAACAACTCATCTTATAGAAGATTGTTGGCTCCCCACAGACATTTCCGCTAAGGGCAGTTATAGACTTTTATGAAAACAAGGCCACAGCCAATACAAAGACAGAAAATAATGCGTCAGTCCATTATAACAGTGACACATGGCCCACATAGTAAAAAAACTTAAGTATGGAAAAAAAAGATTTAGCATAAGCACTCATGTCTCCCAATGATTTTTTTGTTCAATGCCCGATCCTATAATTTCATAATGAATTTCCATCAGCCTTTGTGTTTAGTGCTAGTTTAAAAAATGTTGAAAAGTGAAATCATGCCAAATAACTTCACTTACATGGTGGACATTTTGAAAACTATATGTGCTGAACGTAAGCATATCAGCACTGTCTTTGTAAATGTGTGTTCTGTTGAAGCATGCACTCACAGAGCCACTAGTGTCGCCGTCGACACTTGGTCTTGACAAATGTTACCATAACACAGAAATATATCAAAAGCAGGAACTTTTAATGACTTGGAACGTGATAATTATCCACAGGAAGTTCACTCTACCGGTTCCAGGCCTGAAACGCAGGTGTAAAGCACTCAAACAAACATTCCCTGCAGTCGATAATGGGCTACAGTCATGGGTGTCTAACGGCGAGTCATTAAAGCTTCCTTCCAGTGCAGGGACTTAGAGGAACAGGCTGTTCATGGTTATAGTGCTGGCTGGTATGACCTGCACACCACAGTAAAGTCCTTGCTTCTTGATCTCACTGGGTGATTTATTTTTTTTAAATAGGTCTGATTTTATTAGTCCACTGGAATACTTGATCTGTGCTGGGTCAGCAAGAGGTAGGCTGCACACTTCTGCTCTGACCAGAGGGTCAGGCCTAGGGCAAGGGTAAGGCTTTAAATTTAAGTTTAGTGGGATGCCTACCCTTTTTGGCTGTAAAACGTATCAGGCTGTGTAATAAGAATTGAGCTTGAAAACAGTGGAACAACTGTTAATTTCAAGCTTGATTTGGGGTTCATAGTTAAATTGTGCTCAAAGGAAATAAACCACTTCGCCGCAGCAAAAGATAAGAGTAAACCACTTGTGACTGGACCCTTGCTGGACATTAAATGGTTGATTAAACAGGTAAATACCAAATATATAATCCTTAAGTGGTCACAGAGTGTTTGTGTTCTTTAGATTTGTGTCGCCAAGCTTTACGGTTTCCGCACCTGTACATAAACATACAATAATAAGAACAAAGAAAATGCTTATGTAAATATACATACAATCCCATTCATTGCATGAATCCCAATTAATGAAAATCTCCAAATGATTTTCATATATATTTACATCTGGTCAACATCCAATAAAAACACCCCTCTACCTAATCCCAAACTTGGTACGTTCTTCCTGGAACTACTGCGAATAAGGGTGTTCGTGCACCTGGGGAAGACTTTTGCCCGAACACTCTGGCAGGAACAAGGAAGAGACGGGTAGAGGTGAGTTCTAAAGCACACCAATTTAACTAAACAAGCAGCTCACTAATCTCAGTTTTACAATGCTTTTCCCAGTGACCATGTGGCCCCAACTTCCACACAAAGGTGCAAGCCAAATCAAATCAATAAACATTAAGTATGTGCCTGTGGTCATTTACCTCATTTAAATAAGGTAGTTTGCCAACTATCATGTGGAATCATAAAGCTGGTGCTCCAGCTAGCTGAATCTGCAACACTGTCTCCCTAAAGCACAAAAAACACTTCTATGAACACCCTCTCTCTCTCTCTCTCTCTGAGGCCCACTCTAAATGGGGGGGGGGGGGGCAAGAGATTAATCCCCAATCCTCACACCCCCACACTGCCCAGCCATAGATGGCCTCAACAGATTGAAAAATGCAGTAAAAAGCTCTGCGTCAGCTACTGCCGTCCTTCCCCTGCCTCTGTGTGCCAGCTCTCACTGAGGGGTTGATATGAAAAGTCCATTTCACAAGTGGGTGCGTTAGCAACAGTGATCAATTTTCCTTCCCCTTGGACTGCTGAATCCTGTCTTGGCAGTGTGTGTGTGCGTGTGTGTGCGCGTGAGTCTGGGAGGGATGCATTTGTTTGAGTTTTCTCTAAGAGGAACTTGGGAAGTGTTGAGGATAAGATTAGCATTCAACAAAGACAAAGTTACTACCTCATTTTGGAACTTGTTGTTTTCCACTTCAGCATTTCTAAAAGTTAACTTCATCTGCAGTGCTGGAGTTTTCTTGGAGACCTCTTACCACCAGACATGAACTTAATGTAATGCCAAAACATATTTCAGTATTAAATATGTGTTGTTGTTTTTTACTGAGCTCTATTCTTTTATTTGCCCCTATCTTTGCTGTTGTTCATGGGCATTTTGTCACTTTAGTTGAACTTAAGAAAGTGAAAGCCAACCCAGCTGCTGTCACAATTTTCTTTTTATTTCGTTCATTTAATGAAGCATATAGATGCTATAAATGCACAATCACTTCCTCATTTCATGGCAAAAGCAGAACTGTAGATGAAGGTTCTGTTGTATACTTTTGTCTGTTCCCATGCTTGGCGGAACTCAGCTGTGTGATAGCTCATGAATGCGAGCAGATGCTTTCGTCTGGATCAGTTACAACTCCCTCTACTCCTCTCGTCTGAGTAAATGTTATTTCATGCAGAGAACAATTAAGTGAGTGAACAGCTAAGACTAAATCTCTGCATATTATACGCTGTGTATCGATATCTACACTAAGCCAGTGTACAATTGCTCTTAGTGATTGTACAACAGCTGCAGTTGAGGTTTATCGGCATTTATTATTTATTTATTATTAGTTCAGCACAGTGTCTAAAATGCAACATTAATGGTTTGGCAAAAATATTCTCTCACACAATGTTCACTTGTTAAAATGAATCCCAGGAATATGACTAGAATGGAACTATAATCAGCATGTGAATGTGCAAGACATGATGAATGCAGATTTAATGAATAAAATGGACTCAAAAATGTGCGTTGTGGTTTGTTCCTGCAGAAATCAGGAATGGCAACCTGAAGAGCATCCTTGGCCTCTTCTTCATCCTGTCGCGCTACAAGCAGCAGCAGCAGCAACAGCAGCAATACTACCAGTCTCTGGTAGAGCTCAGCCAGCAGACCAGCAGCACCGCCCCATCGGCCGGCAGCCACAAGGCACAAGAGATGCAGTCCAGGTATGTTCCACCATAGATGCTCCGTATGGTCTCCAGGTGGCCGAGAGGTCAGGGGGGCCAAGCTAATCTCGCTGGTTTGAATTAGTTCAGTGATATTTTTTTCAAGCTGTATGCAGGAATAGAGGTCAACTGAGTTGTCACTTTTTAACAGGAAATGGATGTATATGACTGGATTTTCAGATGAAATGAATAACAGCCATCATTTAATGCTCAGAGGCCTTTTGAGAACGGTACTGTCCATCAGCTGTAAAGTTATAGCCAAGGTCCTGAAATCCACCTACCAGCTTTTTAAAAGCTTATTCATTTAAAAAACAACAAAATGCCCAGAAGTCCTTGTTTATAGACATGTTTTTTTTGTAGAGTTGGCTTACTGTTCCCCAGTTTCCAGTCTTTATACTAAGCTGAGCTAAACTACAAGCTGCTAGGTTTATGGCCTCATATGTAAAAGGCATTTGTATGTGGTAACAATTTTTTAGTATTTTATTCTGAAATTGAAACCGAGAAGATGTAATCATCTGAGCAATATAAAGTCTATAAAGAAAAACAAATAATGCACACAACAGTGAACTTTTTATTAATAGAGAGCTTTATGGAATTGAGAGTTTTCCTTAGTTTGATTGGTTTGATTTTTAAGGGGGTTTATCGTATGAGAATCTATTTTTTTGTATCATTTTTAAAGTAGTATTTTACGGTACAGTAGTAAAAGGTAAAAAGGCAGTGCAGGAAAAGGTATTTCCCTGTGTGATGCAAATAGACGGATCAGCTCTCAGAGCAGCATCTAAAGGAAGGCCTTACATGCCATACATGAGCAGCATTCTCTCTGAACAGATCATGTTACGTGCGTCCCTGTTTGGACGCAATGAGCTTGCGCCCCATGTGAGTGTGCGTCGGGGTCGGGGGCAGCATATGTGTGGAAAATCAGTGCAAGGAGAGCAGATCGTCTCGGCGCTTGAGTAGACACTATGCGAGTAAGATGATATTGTAGAGCGCTCTGGCCTAACTCTGTTTGGACGAGTTTGGAAATTGTATCATGTGTGTGCGTGTATACGTGTGGAAGGGTTATTAAGGGCACAGCTGCCTCCTCCCCCCACTTCCCTACCACAACAGGTGGAGAACACTCAAACGCACACCAAACAGCTCAGTTCGAAGCCACTGTATCAGTCCAGTCCACGGCATACCAATGCGTGCATGCGCACACACTTGTCCGTGAAGCTGAGGGCTGGAAGAAATGCAAGGATGTCTCTGAGAAATATTCAAGGAATAAATCTGTGATGGAATGTGTCCGTGAAGCGGCTGAGTTGATTTCCAAACAGACCGCCTGCCCTCACTGTCCACAATTCCAGTTGTGTCTCACTGTCCTGGGTTAATCACTACAAAATGCGGAAGGCCGCAGAGAATCGGGCCGTGTCTGTCAGTGATAAAGTAAGTCATAAGTCTGCGAGTCTGACTATTCAGTCTTAAAATGACTGTAAAGGTGTGGATACGCCATTTAAAAACAAAAAAAACTATTCGAAAAAAGGGGAAAACTCTTTTATTAGAGTTGTTGCCTGAGGAACAATCACACAAACTCCATACTCGCTGTCCACATTCACAGAGTAATGTCTCGCATCGCATAACATGCATTTTAAGTAAGATCTTTTTGGTTGGGAAAAAGGTGACTGACTATAAACTGGTTAACAGTGTGTGGTGTGTGTGTGCGTGGCGGAAAAATCGAGGTGATCAGGAGTGTGCGAGTCAAACAGATGGTTTGCCACCACGTGTCGCATCCCGTGTGCTACTTTATGTTGCTGGCAAGCTGCATGAGGTGAATTTGGAATGACTTGCTGCTGCTCTGCTATTGCTTTAACCACCTGCACATTTGACATATAGCTGAATCCATTCAGTGCAAAAGCATTATGGGTAATTGAGTTGAAATGGCTTACATGAACAATTTTCCCTTGAGCTGCAGTGGATATCACACATTCATAACATCTGTTGATGGATGAGACGCATAACAGCTGTATTGCCTATAGGCGAACACGTTTTGCATCTTCCTTTCTTGTATTTAGACTATAAATAAAAAATTTGCGGCACAGTTTATAAACAATGCCCAAACTTATAGACTCTGCTTTTCTCTGCATTTTTCACATACCATGTCAACTTAAAATGATATTACAGAATTGTAATCTCCCTTTGTTTTAGGCTTCATGCCTGCCTCAGACAAAGCTGACTCCTCTTCCTTGTCGCCCACGACTCAAACCGCCGCGATGTAATTAAATTTGTTGATATCCATCTGTTCTAATTCTAATTTTCCACCATGATGAATTCCCGTAAGCTCCAACTGACCCTGAAGATCTTAAATGTCTGAGTAACTTCATAAAATATAAGCGCACACAGAAGAATGGGCTTTTTAAATTAAAAATATTAAGCTTTTTATCAAATCAAATTTTTCTCGCAGATTTACACAGACAGAGGCACACATTCCCACACACTCACACACATTTGGACTCGTGCACGTCTACAGTTGTGGTGTGGGTTGCTTTCTATAGACAGCACCTGCTGGCCTGCCTGGTGTCTCTGGGATAGGGGATGGGATGTGTGTGACTGTGTGTGCGCTGCTGTCAAAGGGGATCTCCCCATTGGACATATCGCGACAAGCCGGAGCCACGGGAGGTTTTCAGAGCCGGGCCTGGCAGGGCACAGCTAACCCTCCCTCTTTAACTCACCATGTCCCGGGGTGAACAAGTTGACCCCCAGGTCTGGCGCTCCTCGCGCCTGCCCACCGCCGTTTCTCGTGACAGGAAGAGCCGTTTGCCTTATGGGAGAGCGAACAGCTTGGCCAAGCCCGACTCGTCTCCTAGGTACGGTGTGTGTGCAGGACGTGTGTGTGTGTGTGTGTGTGTGTGTGTGTGTGTGCGTGTGTGTGTGTTATTCTCCAGAGTACAGAGTTTGGAATATTTTGGAAATCCCACGTTGATCAGGAGAATGGATTAGTGTCAATGGCATCATGAACTGGTAAATGGTTTGTTTCCACTTGTCCTGTTCATGTTTGAGTTTATTGGCAGGGTCTCCCATTTAGCATGGACTGATGCTTTTAATGATTGTGATCAATTTCTGCAAAGATATGTGGATAGTTGGTTACAGCTTTTCTCATTGGAACTTGTTTAATCAGTTGTGTACATCAAAGCAAAAGCCAGGTTTTATTCTGCATGTGTGCTCAACTCATTCTGTATATATGCTCCATTTCACACGATATTAATTTAAATTAATAATCTAAACGGATGTTCTTTTTATTTCGTTTGATTACTAGTCTATACGATATGTGTGTCCCTGTACGAGATAAGTCCCTAATACTATGCGAGACTGACTTTTCGAGCCAGAGACTAATCAAAGATTGGTTTATGTTTTCTCAAAACTCTTATGTTTTTTGAAACTAGGATTTTGAGTCAACCTCTGCTGTGGATCTCTTTTTGTTTCCCATATTAATATAAACAAAAAGATAGAATGCTCTTAAGCTGCTCTTAATGCTCTTGTATTTTAATACAGTGCTCACATGCTCATAACTACATATATATAGAAAGTGTTAGTTGTTGCACTGACAGTGTGTCCATACTGAGCCACAGCAGAGAATAACGCAAAGAAGGACATTTGAAGTGAAAGGTCTTGTACACTCTTAATTTAATGCACCATTGCTGAAGCATCTTATTTTGGCCATCATTTTATTTTGTAAAAAAAAAAAAGAATCTATACTTGACACGAACCATTGCTCTGAAGTGGGCTCGCTCATGCTGCTTCATGACAAAAGTGTACTTAAAGATATTGATTGGGCCGTCAAATGTGACTTCATGTTTGCGTGGCATTTTAGCAGCGTTGCCGGAGGACGGGATAAAAGCGAGTGCTGATTGGGCTGTGAAAGGACCATGTTGGATGGATCCCCCCCGGATGGGAAGGTCAAATGACATTTCATTACCCGCTGTCATCACACTGGCTTGAGTGCCTGCGCACCCTCGACTCGGGATCAAAAACCCATCAGTGTGTGTCCGACCTGTCTGTGGCCACAGTCGAGCGGAAACGGATATCGCTCCCATTTGCTGGAGCAGCAGTTGCATCTCATATCGCTTACATGTGTGCCACAGCGTTGTGGACTATTGGATGGAGGACCCTGGTGATGTGTGGCGTATGAGATCAAACACTGTGCTTCCTTTTCACCACCACCCAACCCCCACCTAACCCCCTTCTCTCCAAGATCCTGCCTTCATGTGTTCTGGTGTCTTTTTCCACGTTAGAAAATATCTTAAATGTTGCGGGTTGGCACTGCAGGCAGAGGACTCTGTACCATTACCTTCATGTTTCATTGAATTTTATAAAGTTGGAGGTGAGGAGGGGTCAGGATGGGTGCTGTGGTGGGGAAAAATGTGTACCACAGTGAGCTAATTTTATTTGTTGGCTTTGTTCCTTCTCACTGTAACTTGCACTCCCACTCTGAATATGAACACAAATATAGAACAGACGGAAAGAAATCAAAAGGATAAAAAACTTTATTAAGAAAAGAATATGATGCACAGTTTCAAGCATGACCCTTTTTTCCATCAAAATGCTGAAAAGGCATTTTATGGTGCGACTGGCTCCATTAATCTCTGTCGCAGCTCGTCTTTTTCGATCTGCTGAGAGCTTTTCCTGAGCATTTAGAAGAGCTGAGGTGTGGTGTGAGTTCAGAAGGGGGTTTGGGAAGTTTGGGGGAACCAATTTCAGTGGCCAGACACCGTCAACCGACGTGTCATGTGTCGTATAGTTCAATAATAACACCATCCAAAGGCGCTCACCACTATAAAAGGAAATTTCCCTTAACTCGCTTCCTCTGGGTTCTGCTATGAAGTGCGTTAGTTAAACATTTCATCATGAAAACCTGCAAGGTCAATTTGAAATGCACAATGACTCGGCACCTTTGCATTGACGCTTTAAAAGTAAAGTTAATTGTCCTGAGGTAGAGAAAAATGAGAGAGGTAATAAAAATGTGTATGTGTGTGTGTGTGTGTGTGTGTGTGTGTGTGTGTGTGTGTGTGTGTGTGTGTGTGTGCGTGTGTGTGCGTGTGAGACTAGTGTAGAGAGGAGACCTGATCACACACATAGCTTTAGCCAACTCATTAAACTAATTCAACTTCTGTATTTTTGTACAGGATCTATGACGTGTGGTATGACCCTCCATAATAATTAATTTTTACTGCCTTTAGGAAGCCTAAGCTTATTACGACGTGGTTTGTTGTGTAAGGCATGAGAACATGCATGCCAGTCAGCTGCGACATGGATGCAAATATCAACGCTGCAGAAAATGCATAGGTCATGTGTACCACACAAAGGTGGCCTTCATATGGACTCTGCGAGCGATCATGGTTCATACCAGTCCGTTAATCTCGGCAAGGGCTCAAACTGCACTCCTGGTCTTGTCTTTCTTTTAATTATGCATAAAAAGAAATCATGCCGGAATCCGACGCTGCCAAAATATTAATTAGTTTTGAATTTCGTAAAGGATTTGTTCTTGTTCTGTGAACTGTAGTCCTCGCGATGCTGTTTTTGATGGTTTGTTAATGAATTAAAACATTTGCAGCTTTTCTACTCTCAATAGCTGCTCATATTGCTCCTCCAGCCGTCTGTTTTTGTGTCGTCCTTTTCTGCCGACACTGTTCAGAATTCAAAGCTGCCGGCGAGCGTTTTTTATTCACTTTTATGCAAATTGGTAGAAAATAAGACTTGATGACTGCAGTGCGTCACTCCGCCAGACCACTATAGGTAGTTTATTGTCTCAATCCACTTTGGCTCACCAACGGCACACGGCCCACGATCACAAAACAGAGAGCAAGTTGTTCCGTGCTGTCAGAGGAGGAGAGGGTCTGAACAGGCTGCTTCCTCTGTGCCGCACCGCTCTGTGTGGATGTACAAGCCTCGTAACTTCCACTGCCGTCGTGCCTCTCACGCCTCTGTGGCTCCAGAGTAGCTGGGTGCGAATCTCAAGCTTGCGCGCCTGCTCAGCCTGCGAAGGTACGAGATGCGTTTGTTTCTCTGTGAACTGCTGTTTTTCCCCGTAGGGTCATTTCAACACCACTTGACACGGGCAATTGTCTGTGTAAAATAACTTCACGTTCGGTTAATGTCGGGTTAGTGTGTCAGTAATTTGTTTGGAGATTGGTTTGTTTAATTAACAATGGTCGGTGACGATGTTAAGTTAGCAAAGGCTTCTGCCGTCAATTTGTGGCACCACTACTGAAATTCAGCCTTCTACTGAGTTTGCCTATGATCCCTGTGGCCTTTGTCTCGTCAGTTTCGTCAATAAACAGCGACAGTGTTGTAAACATTTCTGTTAGCCTTCAAATAGCTTGTTAACATTAGCTAAATGTGAGCAAACTTATTATCATTTTGGCATAGATTGCCTGCGCTTGTCACAACAATTTAAAAGTCAAACCTATATTGCCCAGGCTATCAGGTTTGACTTTCAAACTTATCCCGTTTTTTTGCTTGTGTTCATGCATTATGTGTGTTCAATTATAAAAAAAAATATGTTGTCTTTGTGAACCAAATGGATAAATATATATATATTAGGAGTAGCCCCTTCGTTACACTGATTGCCATCGTCTTGCTAGCTTTGGAGCCTGCTCTCTTCTTTCCCCACCGGCAGAAATGAACAGTTTACTTTTGTTTTTGGTCGGTTATATCACATGTTGTTAAGCGACGCCTCGGCCATAAATAAATATGTCCGGAAGGCCTTCGTGGCTCCTACCTTAAAGAGAGAAGAGGACGCATACTGTAGGTCAAGACGAAAGAGCTAAAGAGATAACTTTCAATAGAGGGTCTGTTCATTCAGTTTGTGACAAGTGCGAGATACTCACATGGCATGCAGTTGACTGAGGAAATGACTCCTATGCACGGCCTTTCTTCTACCTGGTCTTTTACTTTTCGTTTTTAACAGGGAATACATGTGGTGATTAAAGACCTCTCTTTATTCACAAAACACGCCGGCGAGAAGCTAAACTACATCCTGTCACACATCATTACAGCCCACCTGCAACTGCCCACGTTCATTCCCGCGTGAATGACTTACAGCGAGGGTGGGGTTGTAAACCGTGACTGATCCTCCAGGCATTTCCCGAGCCGCTGCTTCGCGTGTTGTGTGTTCCGGGGCTTTTTTCCACAAACGGTGCCACCGCGAAATTGATTGTTTTACGTCGACAGCCCTATAAATGGGTCGTGGTGGCTTAGTCATGTGCGCGTGGTGTTGAGCATGTGTGAGCCATCATGTGGAAAGAAAAAATGAGGAAGAGAACATCTAAAGGGCCACTCGAGTATGTAGAATGTGCCTCTTCCTGGTTATCGCTCCTTTTTTCTCTTGCCGCATTTACCTGAGTATCTCCTCTCACTCACATTATTATATTTGACACTGTCTCGTTCCTCACCGTTAATACTCCGTCTGTCCTCTTCTGTGCTCTCTCCTCAGTCTCACAGCACGATATGCAAGTCCTCCGGGCCACAGTGGAATAGGGTCACCACAGAAGAAAAACACAAGGTAAACTTCATGTGGCTTTCAATTCTATACGATGTCCAATGTTGTTCAAACTCTACTTTCGTACAGGTCTTTTGTGTTTTGAAAAGCACATATTTCTGCTTTGCACGGTGTTTTCCCATTTTCAGTGATATTCTGTGACCACCACACGGAGGTCGAAGGTCAGGGTCAGGCTACAGAGCAGCTGATAGGGATTCAGTGTTTGGCTAGAAGATGCTCATCTGGCTGTAGCTGACGTTCTCTTGCTAGTTTAAACCTGAGCCAGTAGTGAAAGGACATCCTCTCTCAATATGTTCATTAGAATGTTCCTTCGTGCCTCATCAGCGACGGACCTCTCAGCCTTATTAAGGATAACCTTTTCACTTTTTGAACACCTGCAGTGTGACAGAGCTTGTCGGGGGAAAAACCTTGGTGGTGTTATTTTTATGTAATGGTGTGGATCTACTCATTAACATCGACTGGTGCAGACAAAGTAGCATGGAAGGTGATCTGTCTCCATGCTAGTCCAGCCTAGCGAGCAATATACTATTAAGGAAGTACCAACAATTGCAATGATTACAATTATTAACCAAGCACCAATACATTTTCCACATAGTTGAAGAAATATAAGACTAAAATCAACCTACAGAAAACATGAGTGAATTTTTTTTTTCGGATTTTCCCCACCTGTGACGGCCGTAGAAAGACAGGTGTTAGTACCTTGTTCCACAAAGGTTGCCCCATCGCAAGGAAATGTAAAACCACCATGAAAGGCATTTTCACACGGTCATTTCCTTTCTCTTGAATTGTTAATTTCTCTTTTCAGTTCTGTGCTCTTCCTCCTTTAGTAGTGCCGTTCTGTGTGATGTGTCCTTTGAGAATAGCCCTTTTATACACCCTGGCAAAGAAGCTGCTGCTAAATAAACTGCCACACATTGCCATGACACTGTTTGTGTCCGCTCTGGGCTCTAGCTACAAGTCAGGCAATTGCAGGCTTTAACTGCTCCGATGAGTTTTGTGTGAGATGGCAAATTTACCATCTCACACACAGAACTGTGAACCGTAAGTTGTTTCGGCTCTGAAACCCCATGCGCATATGTGGCTATGTGCACAGGTGCATACAGTACACACGGATTTAAAGATGCACATATGTTCACGTTAGACATGCACCCACAAATCTGCCCGCACGTACAGAATGCGCACACCCCGGGGTGCAGTTGTCCGATGCGCCCAGCATTTGTTCCAGCTCAGGGGTAGTGGGAACCAGCGTGCCGGCAAATAATTCCTCCCCAGCCGCCACTGAGCAATGGCAAAAATGCTGCAGCCAGCAGCTCCGGCCCTATGGGTGGTAATCGGCCCTCTCCCATCACTGACAACGAACCTCACTGCTGCAGGAATAGCTCTTTAGCTCCTACGCACAGACGACAATATGCACACAACACGTGCAAAGGGCAAGCTGTGTTTGGAGGTCAGTCAGCATTGTAAGCATCCTTCTGTCGTGTGCGATTGCACTCTTTTCTCTGTCTGAGTTGCCTGTTCCTCCTGTCACCAATTCAAGAGGAAGTTGTATCTGCTCCACAATGAGACAACAATTGATCTTGCTCTCCTGTCTCGCTCCCTGTCCCGAATGTGGTGAACGCGGTTCCCCTCGAAGTGGAAGTGAATAAGGGATTTCTGTGCTCTTTATTTGACATTGTGCTTGAAGGAGAAGTCCTTTTCTTGATCTTTTGTCAGGTGGAAGTGCTCATTGCTATAATTGTCTTTCTCTGTTCTGTGTTGTGGCTTTTGTGGTCAGTCTTTGGTTCCCTTTGACTAAGAGATTTTACAAAAATGACACTGAAGAGTTTTCCTCGTATGAATAAAATAAACAATAACAGTGCTAGGCTCACCCACTCACAAGATTTAACATATACTCCCCTGGCAACTTAATTGTGTGCACTGTTCAAATAAACTGTGCTTTTAGGGCAGCCTTTAATGGACCATGCCACTGTGTTTTTCATAACACATCCTATATTATGTTATTGCTGTTTTGCGGTTTTCAATGGATTAAAATGAATGTTCTTACATTTCCTTGCAGCCGTAGAATTCCATTTACTTTTATAAAAACTCAATTTGCAGACTCTGGGCATGCGAGTTGTCGATAGGGGTTTGGATTTTGATGAACGTCAATGGCAGCCTTGAACTTTAAAAAAATACATTTTGCTCAAATACATCGTTTCTAAAGTGGACAGTGTTGCAGTGTTGGATCTACTATTTTGATATACCTGAGGAGACGTTGACTTGCTTCAGAAGTGCTGTGGTTGCAGGATGAGCCAGACCAATTGCATTGGTTCCTAATATAGGTGCTGGTTGTAATCCCACGCTCACTGGCAACACCTTGGCAGGGGAAATGAGTAGGAAATGTTCTCTTCTCCGCAAGAGATGTTGCTGATCGCTGACGACTGACTGCTCCTCTCCTCAGTTCTTTACTTCGGTAGCGTCGTGCAGTTTCTCTCTGTTGGCTGATGCACCTCACCATGTCTGCCCTAAAACAAATTCACAGTCTGGATTTTACATCATATTTCCCGCTAAGGCTCCGTGTTGCTGATGCATCATCAAACATGTATTTTGGAAGATGAAAGAATCTGATGATAAAAGGGACTACCTCCGATTTCAATCAGAATTGCCCCAATCTCTAGCTTATTTTCTCAGTGTTTATCTTTCATTTTCTCTTGTCTGGGTTTGCCGCTGCAGTGTCCCTCTCTTCCTTTGGATCTTATTTTTCCTCTCGTTATTCATTTGTTATTCTTTTCTACTCCTGCCCTGGTTGCTCGTGCCTATATGAATGCAGCAAGCCCTCATGTTACTCATGTTATGCCCTCTGGCTCTGTGGTACAGCATGTGGTCGCCACTGTACCAGTCCAACTGTTTGAGTCAGAGGTAGTTCCCTAATCCAGGCTCACCCAGATAAAGCACCAAGTGTCTACTTTGAGACCTGGATCAGCCTCTCTGCTGTATCCAGTCTGTTCTCACCAGTGTAGACATATCGTAGGATGGGAAAGCGGAATGTGAATTATTTAAAGGAATGCAGTGCGTAGTTTAGGCACATTTGCTGATTCTCAATGCCACATTTTTGCACTTGAGCACATTTGTTTTGTGCATATTTGTCTGTGTAAAACAATGTTTGCATTACTCAGAGCTTGAACTGACTTATTAGGCGGTTTTTCTGACTTCAAGCTGTGCAGGTTGCATAATCACTGAGCCTTGTTCTATTTCTAGGGAGACATCCAAAGAAAACATGTTGTTTTCTTTTGTTTTGTTTGGTTATAGCGGTAGTAGGAGTGTCATTTTATTGCATGCTTTATTGGATTGCATGGAGTATTATTTGATACCATTGTTTTTCATTGTGAGGAGCATTTTCTTGTTGAAAATGCGATATAATGCTTTTTCAATAACAATTGGTTTGTACTAATTTTTGCGATGAGCTTTTTAATCCCTCTTATTATTTGACTGGCATCTCTTGTTCACCTGTTCTCTTTGGACTTGTCTTGTGTGGCAGGATGCCCTGGCGTCAACTGATGTTCTTATATCCCCTCACATTCCACTTCAATGTGAATGAATGTGTGCGCGTAGGAAGATATTTGAAATATGTTTTTTGCCATCAAGAGAATTTGACCACTGTTGGATTCCATTGTTGGAAGAAAAAAAATACTTCCCCTCCGACATCTTGGCTCCATCTGCGATGCAAGTGGCATAACGAAATTGAGTATCTTGGTTAGAGGACATCACAGCAGCTTTCAGGCAGGAATACTGTCGAAGAGCGAATCTTCTCAAGGTTTGTTCTTTTGCTACTTCTGTTGCACAAGACCAGGCTATGAAATGGAAAAAAAAACCTGGATTCATCGTAACGTAGCTCGTGAGAGAGAAAAACAGGTCCTTTTAATGCCCACGTAGTGTTATATATATAATCTAGGCAATCGTTGTCTAAAAATCATGTTGTGACTATGGTAGAAATTGTTGACAAGTTAAAATGTTGCGATGGCCTTTGAACCAGGTCTCACAGATCTGCATCGGAAACAAAATGTTAACAGATGGATGTATGAAAGCATCCGGCGGACTGCATAAAAGTGGCAATGTCAGCTAATGGAACGGCAACCGTTTTTTGAGGAGATGATTGCTTTAGCGCTGTCCTGCCAACCGTGAAAATCCTCCAGCTGGAGCACGGCAAATCAAAGTTTCACACCGGCAGCTTGAACTCTTTCAAGAGAAAAAAAAAAGATGGCGCGTGCAAGTTCACCCACATGTCTTATCTGAAACAGAGGGCATGAACGACAATATAGTGTGCCTTCCATCAAGTCGTTCATCATTCATATAATCATATTCATATGCTAATTTTCACTCCCCTAACATGGAGTGACAGATTTCATGCAAGTCGTTTTTTTGGGGGGAAAAAAAACTGTATCTCTCCATACTATGTGTCTCTTTTCTTTTGGGATCTTTCCTCCTCAACCCACAAGGACACACACACACACACCTACACTTTCTCTCTCTTGATTTATCTTCATCTTACGCCCTGACACGTACTGAGCTCAGGGTTAGTATTCATGCCACAATGGAGGGGCTCTTTCAGCTCATTGTGAGCCAGACTTTCTCTACCACCCGGATCGCCCTCTGTTCTTTCACCCCTGCCAAGCCTCACTTTCAATTTAACTTAGCTTGGACTGAAGCCACAGTCAGCTTTTTGTGCACAGAGTGAATGGTTAAGTTCAGCTGAAGCTAATGGGGGACTCCAGCAGTCGGAATTTCACAAATCAACTGGATATCTTTCATGGTCGCTGAAATATTTATTGCAAAAATCCCTGCTTTGATGTATTGCTCTGCCAAGGCTCGGCAAAAAAATTGCTGCCTGAGTAAACAATGGGAATTTGCTGCGAAAAAGGTAAGTTGGAAAAATTCACAATTGGTTTGCATTGGTCTGATAGTTGAAGCCCGACTCATGTCATTTGTTTTACTGTCTGTGGATTTGGGCCCCCGTCGCTACCAGAAATTGCTTTAGGATAGGATCCCTCTGCAGGTAATATGGAGTAGACAAACATCTCCAACAGCCAATAATCCTTTAATGTACATGCATGATGGTTTTAGGATTTTTCTGTAAAGACAAGGTGTTATCATTATCTAAGCTGCTCTGAATGAAAAAAAAAATTGCGATGTTTCTGGCCGTGTTCGTTCATGATGGCAAATAATACAATTGTTCATCAGCCTTCATTTTCGTGCCCAGGAGCAGCTCTGTATCAAAATGAAAAAAAAAAAAATGTCCACTGTAACCCCGGCCTCTCTGCTCCGACTTCTGCAGGTTACCGGGCCCCTCCAGGGTACCTGCTGCAGGCAGCGGGGCCTCCAGGAGCCCCGGTTCATCAAACCTCAACCGTCGCAGCCAGAGTTTCAACAGCATCGACAAGAGCAAGCCTCTTCAATATGCCAGTGGCAACGACAGAGGTAAGGATGGCTCCAAACTTTACAACCATATTACACGCACTGACAAACGACAATGCCCACGGGGGCAGACACTGGTTTTCAGGCTGTATTTGAGTTCGTCGAGTTGGACGACGGATGGGCACACCCTTTTTACATTCTCCATCCCGGCCACTTGATGGCACCCCTGACTCAGAGAGCTGAGCGTAGGCACTCGCCTCACCAATCTTCACCAGTTTGCTGATTCATCCCTGCCCCCTTATTCCAAGTGTGTTACCATGAAGGCCGGTAAATGGCGGCAGCGAGACATTTTCACAGGGTGGCAAGAGCCATTTGAGGGATGACCGAAGGGGCAAATTAAGGCTGCTGCCTTGTTGACCATGATGGAGCTCAAGAGAGTGATTTTGGGCATTATTGTTCGGCAAGTTATTTAGCACAACATTGATTATTCACGGTTAAATAGTTGTTTTAAAGGCCTGTTTCTGTTAATATATTTACTAACAATGTTTAAATTAGTGCAAAGTTCTTTGTTTTTTTTGTGGCTCACAGTGTATTCTCAGCTCGGAGCTTTCCTTGAGCTCATTTATATGATTAATCATATTTTGGCTCATACAGTGTTGATAAAACATTGATTTAGTACCTCACAGTCAGCTTCTAATTAAAACCAATCTTTAAAATTGATTTCATTTTAATGACAAACCTTTTTGCTTTGGCTCACAGTTAATCATGCAATGTTTCGGAACCGAGATCTTGCTTGGAATCCTAAGGCGCTGATAAAAGACGAACATAGGACCAAGTGTGTAGGTTCTAGAGAGGATCAGTGGGAGGAGGAGATGCAGGGAGGGGCACCTGAAAGAGAGCAGTAACATGCCTTTAGCAAGCTATTTTCTCTCTCTCTCTCTCTCTCTCTCTCTCAAAGGGATGTATGGCATAAGTCTCATGCTTTAGGTGGCAGTCATTTTCTTTGCGGATTTATTAAACAGAGTGGATATGTCCTTTCTGGACCATTCCCACAGTGCAGTTGGGCTGTGCCTGAAGGAAAAACCTTCAGTTTGCAGAGATTAGACAGCAGGTGTTGGAGCTCCTCTGCGGGGGGAGATGGAACCGTGATATGGTCTAAAAGAAAAGAGAAAAAAATCAATTGTGGGGAAAATGTCAGCAGTGCAGCCAGATCCTTCTCGGCAAACGCAGCAAGCAGAGAGAGAGGAAGACGGGGAAACAGATACAAGAACGGTCTACAAGCCACCTTTTAATCTCCTTGAGTTTATGTTCTCTCTTACAGGTAGTTTAAGTTCCCCCGTCATGTTACACATCCTCTTATTCGTTGCAACATTCCTTTAACATTTTTAATTGTGGCTATTAGTTAATAATCTATTAACTGTGGTTTCATCCTTTTAAAGCGTCTCTTTCTATAATGGAATAAATGCTAATGGATCCATTATTCAGCTTATGTGCGGTGCAACATAAATGTTATCTTCACCCCATATTTCAACAGAGAATGGTTTGGCTTGTCAGGAGACAAATAGAGTCCAATAGAGGTTCTCTGATTTTTAGACCCCTTGGATGAAGTTGGATCTTACTCTCTCAGCACACACAGACTTATGATTTTATATGCAATATGGCTCTGTGAGCTATTATGACAGCCTCCACGTTATAATAATTTCCTTTGGTATTATCTAACGATAGTTATATGGTCATTATCTGACATATTTTCCCCCTGTTAAACCTTCCTCAATCTGAACTATATTTAGTAACTTAAATAATGTACGCGCATAGTTAAAATATATGTTTTTATGTGTATATGGCTTTAAGAGCCCTGCAAACGTTCTGTATAAACAGATAAATATAGTTGCTTTTTGTTGCACCCTTTTGTGACGTTAAATTGTCAGAACTTTAAAGGGGCATTACTACATGCAGGTTTTAGCTGACCCAGTTGACAAAAATGCATGGGTGTGTCTGTTTCTCATGCCATTACATCTAGGCCGACTTTGTAAAATCCTAATTTTCATAAATATACGTACAGTCACAGACGCATTATCTGAAATGTCATCGCAAACAGCATGCGTGCATGCACTCGTGTGCGTGCATTTGATTGCAGAGGGGTCGCGGGTCTTTGGCCGCCATGACGAAAGAAAAAAAACAAGTGTCTGTTGCCATGGCAACCGCAAGTCACTTCACAGTGAAATATGTGGTGGCACTGCGAAACAGCCTACAGCATGCAGAAAGGGCAGTGGGTAAAAGGGAGGAGGGCGGGGGGGGTTCTCTAAGGATGGGGTTAATTGACCGGTCAACAAACAGACACACACAGAATTTCACTGGGACTGCTTTCTTTCACATGCATAAACTGCCATGAGGGCCACTGCAATATTGGTATTGATCCCTGTGTATCAGACGGATGTCTAGACACACACTCAGATATATGGAGATTGAGGGTGTCATTTCTGTGTGTGTGTGTGTGTGTGTATACACTCCTTAACGAGACAGAATTGCTAACTAGTATTGTTAATTACAAAGGCAACACTCAAACCTTATTGAAACACTTTAGTTGTTAATCCAACATTTCAATACATCACAGTTTTAAATAAGGTCTATGGGTTCTAGACACCAGACTACTAAGAAAAGCAGATGAGGGATATGCAAACTGTGGTTGTTGACTCGTAATGCTATGCCTGAAAAGATGCATGGGGTCATACAATACTTACCTAAAATGTTATTTGTGCCTCGGTAATCCTGCAGATTTGCACAGTGTCTTTCAGTCAGCTGACGCACTGATGCTTTGTTTGCAAAACTGATGACCAATCAGTTTGGGTGGCCAGCTGGCTTTGTTGGATTGTTTTCTGAAATGTTCTCGGCATGACACTCAGGAATGCCATCAGCATTAGCAGCAGTAGCTTTCCCACCTGCTGATTGGCGACAGACCTAAAATGCAACCTTAAAAAAACAGAAATTGAAGTCAAGTTCATGTTTTTAATGAAGACATGTCGAGGTACATTCTGTTCTTTTTGTCAATATTCGACACTTGGACACAGCCAGTTGCCTGTTACCATTTTAGACAGTTTCATCCAAAGGAAGTGTCTTTACGTGGGATTTTTCTCGGACCTGGCACTTTTCCCTTCACATGCTAGAATTTTCTTTTAGAAATGTAAGTTGGTTAAAGTGTCTCGGCCCCCCTTTGCCTGCCTGAAGGGGTTTTAAACTGGAGGGGAATCACAGCCGGCTGTACGCGGCTTACTGTGCTGACTGACAGCCAGACAGACTCTTAGTCTAATGGTGCATAACTTCATGCTGTCAGTGAATCTCCGACCTCTCTATCCCCTCCCCATGTCTAACTTTGCTTTTTCTTTGTCCTGCTATTTTTCCGCCTCTCTTTCTTCAAAAGTAGAATTTTTACTTTGCTCTGCCTGCCTTTCTCCTGATCAGCCTGTGTTGCTGTCACAGTATGAAACAAATACTAGATATGCTGTACCCCTAGCTACTGTATCTTTCAGAAAGTTTGCTTGCGTGCGTGCCTGCATGTGTGTGTGTGTGTGTGTGTGTAGTGCTGGTGAACTCTGGGCAAAGGTCACAGCTCAGCATCCCTTGTGCTTTGTGCTTACTTTAACTGATTGCACCGCAACAATGGTTGTACTTTTTCTCACGGTGTCACCGCACAAGTTTTACAGAGGCTTGGCACACGCACGGTCCTATTCTTATTCAGTTGTTTAATGGCAGTTGGTTGGCAACTCGATTTTAGGTGCATTACTGCTAGTTTCTTGCTTCCTGTTGCTACAACACTTTAACTCAGTTGCCCGAATCAGCCTTTCAAAGCAGTTGGGAGATTTTTTGGAAAAGACAGAAATGCAAAAAGTAAGTAGGTTCAGCTCAATTTTCTGCCCCGAAAATATTGAAATGAAAGCGCTTTAAACGTATTCATTGTCAAAGTCGAACAGTGAGACGTCGGTTGGATCATTTACTTCATCAACAAATACGAAAAGGAAGGTTCTGCAAAGTGCAAACTACTATATTACTT
Organism: Colistium nudipinnis; assembly: GCA_016785305.1. Lineage (NCBI taxonomy): Eukaryota > Metazoa > Chordata > Actinopteri > Pleuronectiformes > Rhombosoleidae > Colistium > Colistium nudipinnis. The sequence goes on along the minus strand of JAFBJU010000242.1, from coordinate 650,867 downwards.
CACTAGTGTAATAATAAAAGTGGAGGAATTTAGGTAATTAAAGCAATTGATGTCTGCTCGCGTTTGGAGCCCAATGTGTGTGAAACCACGCAGGAAATCAGTGGAGCACTCACATATGACTTCTAAAAATGATGTGCCTGGTGTCTGATAAATTCCGGACGACCGAAAGTTTGCCATAGTTGAAACTTGAGTGTGTGCTTCAGACTTTTTGGCATGCTTTGAAAATCCTTGTCTCTGTCAAATGTACTAGTCGTGCATTAGGCCTCAGAGAATCCCATGTAAGTTCCAGCTATGGATGTATGGTAGTGTAAAACATGCAAAATAGACCAGAATGCCACATTGTTTAAAAGTATGTCACTGTTACAACACTGAATATTTAAATGAAACCCCTTCAGTGACGGCGGTATTTGCAGTGGAAATATGTTTTGTGTATTATGTTTAAACCAGAGGCCTTTTAACGATCCTCTCTGTGTCTGTTTATCTATCCTCTTTTATTGCCCTGATGCAGAAGCAGTGAGGGGCATCCCGGTTTCCGGCGGAATGAACGGGAGCGGTATTGGTGGGACAGTTCCCACCAGCCTCAGCGGGCAGCAGCTGGCCTCTGCCATCCCCTCCCCTACTGCCGGCAAGTCCTGGCGCAGCAAGTCCATGAACCTCAAGCACAGCGCCACCTCATCAATGCTGGCAAGTCCCACGCACTCGCCGTCCACCACCCCTTCACCCCAGGGCCCGGATGGTCTTCATCCGCACGCCGGCGATGGATCCAAAGTAGGGTCCGGCGCCACCCGGGGGTCCATGCTGGATAAGTTCCGCCTGATTAACCCCAGGTCGGCATCGCGAGCGTCGCCGTCCGTGGCGGAGATGGCTCTGCAGGAGGAAGACGACCTGTCGGAGTATGGCGAGGATGGACTGACACCCACGGGCTCGGTGTGCAGCAGCAGCGGCAGTAGCAGTGCTACGGCCAAGCAGATGTCTACGAAGACCCCCTCATCCTCCCTCACTCCACCTAGCAAGAGCTCCTCTTCATCCCCCTCCTCTTCTTTTTCAAAAGCGTCTGCCAACGGCGCTAGGACTGTGTCCAAAGACAAGGAGGACAAAGGCAGGTCTGGGAGATCTCCGAAGGATAGCTTGCCGTCCAAAGATGAGCGCGAGTCCTTTGCAGACTCCAACAAGAAAAGCTCCAAAATTGCCAGCCTCATCCCCAAGGGGGGAAAGCCCTCATCGGCGAAGAAAGACGCTTCCAGCGGCATCCCGAAGCCGGGACTTAAAGCTCCCTCCGCAGCAGCAGCAACAGCAAAGCCTCAGAGTCAGTCCCAGGCCCAGAGTCAGGCCACCTTAAACAGCAGCGGCAACATGCGCGGCGGAGAGGGGGACAGAGGCAAGATGACCAAAGGGGGGCAAGGCGGGAGTTTCTACATCCAGAGGTCCATGGCGGGTCCGGAGGGAAAACGGACCAGCATGACCTCCTCCACCAGCACCTCGGCCCTATCGGGGTCCACCGGGATGTTGGGAGGAGGAGGAGCTGGCGGAGCACTGGGAGGCAACGGCGTAGTTCAGCTTCCTCAGCAGCAGCAGCACCACAACCATCCCAACACTGCCACCGTGGCCCCCTTCATGTACAGGTGAGTGTGTTGTGTGTGTGTGCGCGTGTGTGCGTGCACGTGTGTCCACAGGATCCAAAACTAAATGGGCAAAGTTGTTTATGGCCATCTCTTTTAGAGATCAATATGTTTTGTTTTTCTCCCAAAGTCATGCCAGCACACATTCAAGCACGCATGCTTACGGTCTCGCCGCACATCCTATCAAATCATGGAGTTTTCCCCGTGATCAGCTGGCGCTTCCCGCCGCACATCTTGCTCCCGCCCCCACATCCCTTCACAGTCATTACTGAATAAATTAGCATCCACTGCCTGCCGCTTGCCAAAGCCTATTATTTAACTGTCTGGGATTCATCTTTTATGTGAGAACGCAGACATTGGCAGCGTTCAGAAACGCATTCCCCTGCTCTTCGTCAACCGGTGTTCCGATGCATTCAGCTGGTGCGTGGTTTCCTAGCGTCACGGCAATCAGAAGGTAGTGGAGGTTGGTGGATCTGCCCAGTGGGGCAGATTTTCTCTCACGACCGCAGAGGTAATCCAGGAGGAACATCTCTGGGACGCCTTTGTGCTCGTAGAGAGAGAGAGAGAGTTACGAATCCCATTAAACAAGGCCTAATCCTTCACCCCTTCCTCTCTCTCTCTCTCTCTCTACTATCTCCTCCGTTGTGCACACTCTACTCTGCCAGATTCAGCAGTGGCTCCTTCCGGCGTGGGCATTACTTAAATCCCACACATTTAGCGAGAGAAAATTGCTGCAGGTATCATTCCTGGGCAGATAGCGAGTGATAGTCATGAAGACGGGAACCAGGACTGAAACTGTCAGGAAGCAGGCGGGCCACTTCATGGGCAAAAAGTGAACACTGTGTAGGAAAAACGTGGATGCGCCGCGTGGATCTGAGAATTGCATTGCTTGGACTGGAGTTAAGCACCGACTTGCCATGTCATGGAGATTTCAAAAAAGACTCAAAAAGAAAGAACGATTTTCACAAAGAAATTCAAAATTCAAACTCAAAAGTAACTCAGTTGGTCAGCATAGTCAAAGGATGTTGGCAACCCTCCCTCCTATAGATATTGTAAATGGAAACCTGCTGTCGTCACGGCGTTATATTCAGGGACAATGCTTTGTTTTTTTGAACGAATGGAGTGTCACACTTTAACAGAATTGCAGCAGCATCTGCAGGTGGTTGTTGTCCCCGATATAATCAGTAGCTCTTCCTCTCCTATGGCGTATCGGGCGCTGCTCTTCCTCAAGGCAAAAAGCAACAAACTGAACTTCAGGACCTATGAGCTGTTCTTCCGTTTTTTTCCATTCGCTCCCCTGGGCAATTTATTCTTAGAATAGTGCACCATATCAGTCCACCAAGGGGTTCTCGGAAGGTAAAACAAACCTTTTCCGAGCTATCAAACTTGCAAATATCCAGTAATGTGCCCAAAAAAGATGCTGATTTACAGAGCAATAGGATTTATTGAATGAAATACATGTGTCCCTTTGGATAGTAATTACTTCATGAATAATAATGCATTTGAAATTATTATTGGTGGATTGCTGTACGCACCGAAGTCCGGGTAGTGCTTGCGACATGTGCTCTACCTCCGTGTCTTCGTTTTTCCGTCCCCTTTCTCGTTTGAAATGCTCCCCTTCACCAGGAGGCCTCGCCCGGAGCCATCAGCATGCGGACAGGAAGCGCAAAGCCCCCCTGCTGGGCTGCAATTTATCATACTTTTCCGCCAAATTGGGCCTGTTTGTCTTGTTCAGTTTTTATGCCTACTCCCACTTTAAGCTGCTGTTTGTTTTTCCTAAGCTGAACAAACCAGGATGGTTTTATGACGTTGCCGTGAGCGGGATTGGATTCACCCCTCAAACTGTTTGTAATATTAATATTGCTTCCTCCACTGTGTTCTCTGGGTTGCTAAAGCCTATATTACCCAGCCAGGCCAGAAACAGTTTCTAGGTTAATACAATGCAGTGATACATAGTTAGTGGGAAAGGAAGTCCAATGTGTTACCCAGTGATAATTGGCTTTTCTGCACTGCATTTCCCACAGATCACCTGTCAAACAAGTGTGGCTGTGTGACGTCCATCTCCTCAGATTAGTTGTTGGTGAAACTTCAAATAGAATGTCTCTCACGGATTTGCTGCGGTGTGAGACACAGATAATTTTGCAGCCAACAGCGGAGTGCAGCGTGCCGTTGAAAACAGTGTATCCCTTTTAGGAGTAGCCGGATCAATTATTGTAAATAATGAATCGTTACTGCAGCAGTACACCTTTGCCCTTGTTTCACCTTTCCTATTTCGGGCCCATATTGTAGGTTGCAGCACTAGTCGAGAATAGCTCTGTCTTTGTGGATTTTCTGAGGTAAAGACAGAAAAAAGAAAATGGGGTTTTCACGTAAAGCTGAAGTAACAGACTGATGTCTGTCACACCTGGGGGGCAAATTTTATCTGCAGCCCTGCAGGTGGTGTGTGTGTGTGTGGGTGTCTGTTTTTGTGTGAGTGAGCACATAGGTGATGTTCATGGGAAAGAGTGAGTCCTGTGCAACAGCTCGCGCTTAGATTTGTCTATGTGTTTGTGTATCCAAGTTTTACTGTGTGTATTTCAGGATTTTCACGAGCGTGTGGTTAGATTGCGTGTGTTTCATTGGGTGTGTGTTCCTGTGCGAGGGTGCAGTTCATTGCCTTGTATGTGCGACTGTTTGTACATGAATGCTTTAGTGTCGTTTCCTGTTATCTCACGAGCGTATTAGACTCTTTCCTTGTTTCTTGAAACGAGCAAACAAAAAGAGGCAGCTCTGGCTTCAGCGAAGGCAGACGCACAAAGACACATGTTTTCTTGCACACTTCTTCACAAACACGCTCAAAGGCACTCCGAGAAAACAGCTCATCCAAGACCATGCCCTCCTCCATTTGGAGGTGTCCAAATATGTGTTGAATAAGTGCCCAAGACCAAAATGTGATTCAGAAATGCAACACTTTTCTTCTTTAAAACTGAAGAAACACCTAGTGAAATATGTTTGCCTTTCTGTTTTGTTTTTTTTAATCATTAAATATCTATCAAATACATCTCCCTAATTAATTATCACCTCTTCATAGCCAGACCATCAAATGTTTATATGATGCTTTGGTGCTATGTTGTTTTATATCACTTGATGCCATACTATATTAAACCCAAATGTGTTTTCTTAATGGGACAGAATAAAACTTTAATCATGTAATATCAAATAATAATTACAGTGTTCCTGGGGAACGCTGAAAATTAAATGTCCGGCATCATAACAATCAAATGCCACATTCAGCACTGTAAAGCCGATCATTCTGATTTCTCCATGCTTTTGAAAATATATTTTCACTTAGTGAAACTGTAAATGTCATCCCTTGTAAATCTTTACTGTCTGATATATAACAATGTGTCTGTGTTTTATGGCTTGGATGCATCCCTCTGCATCTTAGCATCTTTCACCACTTGCAGTAAAAAAAAAACTCTATTGACTGCAGAGTTTACCAGCTATTTCAGTCTGTCTCGATAACTGCTGTGCATTATTTGTGTTTTGTGCCTTCAGAACATTCTCAGAAAATGATTGCACCATGGTGGCCCCAGCCGACCCCTGCCTCAGCCCCACGAAGGGAGAGCTGGTCTACAGCAAGACAGCCAAACAGTGCCTGGAGGAGATATCAGGTATGAGGTCAACACACATTATGTAGACTCTGAGTGGGAGTGTGACTGTTTAGCATGTGTCTCTTGTGATGTTGGCTGCACAGGAATTGTACGCAACCTATTATAGTTTTTGTGCCCGTCATACAGTGCCTCACGTACAGACACATAACACTGAAGAAAAGCTGTAAGATTAGTTCAAATTAACATTATTCCAAATAAAAATTAAGAATACAACCCAGATGAAAAAGATTCCAATTTGAAAATACCAATAGAGCTTGCTGGTTAAATATCCAGAGGTGTGTTCCAAAGCTCAGGAGCTTAAAAGACAAAATAAATTGGTCTCACCGTTCAATTTTATGGAACACATGAGAAAGATTTTAAGAAAGCAGTCAAGAATCATGGTGGTCTGTTGCCTAGTGCATCATCTGCTGTGCGGGAACGTTGCAAGCATGTTCCCACCTGAGGAGATGCAAAAAAAAAAATCTCACACTGAGGCTGTTATAATGCCGTGTATCATCTTTTCATTGGAATATCTGAGAGACATCAGGCTGCAGGATCTGTTGCAGTGTGTCTGGAGGGGGAGCCGCAGGATTACATGTTTTTGGTGACTGTTGTGGCTGGCACAAATGTAGCGGTGCAAATGTTGCTGGTGTGAGAGTGTGTTTCCGGTAGTGCTACACGGATTTGGATTTGTTTGTGATTACTGGGGGGAGGTCTCTGTTCGGAACTGGTTTCATGCCGTGAAGGGGAAAAGGTCAGCGCAGACAGCCAGACACAGGCGGCATCTGTGGCTCTTTGTGTACATGTCTGCAGGCCGTCATCATCTGTTCCAAACCTTTTTTTGTGTAGTCCGTAAACATTTGCAATCCTGTTCCGTTGTACCTATCATGACTATTATATTATATTAATATCATTAATACCATCTCACTAACACTTTTATATAAAAAATGTGGTGTTTCAATTTAGATATTTGGAAGGAAGGAAGACTGCAAATGTCTTTATTGTCCTTTAATTACAGACAGCGGCCATCTGTGCAAATGGGCTGCAAGAGCAGAGGGTTCAAACCACAAACTTAAACTCCTGACAAGGAGCTGTATGAGATGCTAAACCAGGCAACACACCAACAAAACACAAACCGCTGGCATAGAAAAAAAATCCCACAGTTTCAAGATGGTTTTGCGAGTCGCCGATCACACAGATCCAGAGGGCACCTGAATCCAATAATCTCCCAATAATTTGGATTTTGTATCGTCTTAATTTGGAAACAAACTCCCTCCCTTGCTTTCCTCCATGTAACAGAAATAATGGAGGTCAATAAAAACCAAAAGCCAAGTGAATGAAAAATAAAGTGTCAAGTTCAAAGTGAAGCCAGACAGACTTTGTCGGTGAAACCCAGCGGGCCCGAACCAAAGTGTGTGATTACGGGTTTGGGGATGCCAGGTCGACAGTGACATTCCAGACATTTCACTCTGGTTGTGGCTTCTCTGAAGCCGATAATTTGAAGGATAAAATTAGACTGCAGTGCTGACCATTCCCTTTGTTTGGGGTCGATTTCAAACACTTGCTTTTCGTCGTCACACGTTTCATGGTTGTCGCACATCCGCTGTTTCCAACTGCTTCTCCGGGGAGGGGCGGGCGAGGAAATACATGGCTATGCATGCCACAATTACCACATGACAAGCCTGCTCATTTTGCGCATACTGTCCGAACCAACGTCGGTAGGGACGTAGCATATAAATCTTTGACAAAGCATATACATCTTTATTTACATGTGGAAGCTCTAATTGAGCCTCTGAGTAATTGATTGAAGCGCAGTGATTTGTGATGAACTGTGGGCTGCAGTTGTGTGTGTGTGTGTGGATAAGTCACTCAAAGTGTAATCACCTTGATTATGGCTTATGAGGCAACCACTTCCATTGTCTTGTAGCTTTCGGTAACCTGGATGTAAAAAAAAAAAAAAGAAAAAAAATGTGTGGAGTACAGCTGCGGCTAATAGCAACAGGGTTGATAATGCTTGCAATGATTGATGGGAATATTTCGGTCATGGTCTCGCTGTTGATCCACGATATGCTGCAGGCTCGCTGTTTTCACCTCTCAAGATAGCATTTAATTAAGTCGGGCGGCCAGCGGGATGCCGCAGGGGCTGTAATCTTACAGGTGCAACCTCCATACAACTCACTGTCATGCTGCAAGGGAGAGAGAGAGAGAGAGAGAGGGTGAAGGATAGTGTGAGGGGGGAAAAAAACGATAAGGACTCGGGAGAAGGGGGAGCTGAACAAAAAACGAGAGAACGAGAGGGATTAATAGAAAGAGAGGGTGATCAACACAGGGAGGGAGGGCTGGGAGAGAAAGAGAGAGAGAGTGAGAGAGTACTGCAGGCTGCATGCAGGATAGTACTGGCAGACGGAGAGCTGTGTGAGCCCGTTTGCCGACTTCGCCTCCCGTTCATTTTCTGCTGTGAGGAGAGCGGGGACTGTCAGAGAGTCAGAGGGGAGGCAGCGGGGATGTGGCAGCGAGGTGGTAATTAAAGGAGAGACAGAGGAAGGTGGAGGGAGAGCGATAAGAGTGAATGAAAGGATACTGACGTCTAACAGGAGCAAAGATAACGAGAGTGTGAGCGCAGGCGGAGGAGAGAGAGAGAGAGAGAGAGAGAGAGAGAGGGGGAGCGCTGGTGAGGAACGGGAGATGTAGGGACTCGTTCATCCACGCCCCTGACTGTGCCGAGAGAGGAGCCAAAGAAGACGGAGAGAGACAGTATGAGAACTGGAGGCGTGGAGGGACGCGGTGCGTGTGACTGGCTCCCACGCCCTCTGAGCATGAGCATGGGCTGCCTCGAGGATGGATCGGGATCTTACCTTCAGGTCTGAGAGGGAGACTTTCCCTCTGCTCTTCGCCCCCCCCCCCCTGCGCTCGCTTTCCTCTCCAGCCCCCCGAAGCCTAGAGCTCAGTCAGGAAGAGCGGGACGTGGGCACACACCTCTCGGCCTCCCCCTGTCCACAGGTCCCTCCTGCCCGCCATCCCTATTCCCGCTGTGAGGGGAGCCAAGATGTGAAAGGGAGAGCCCCGTCCGGGTACAGCCACTCCCATGCACACTTTCCGCCACTGAGGTGAAGAGGTAAGCTGGAAGACGGGAGGCGAGCAGCTGTCGGAGATGAAGAGGGGTGCAGAGTTCTCCGTGTACCAGGGTGGAGGCTCGCCTCGGCGGCCTCCCCAGCCTCTACCTGACAACCTCAACCTGCGGATCAAGCAGCGCTCCCTCAACAACCTCACCCTGCTCAGCGACGGCGAGCAGCGGGTGTACTCCTTCGAGCTCGACGAGCCGCCCTCCCGCCTTTCCCCGCCTCGGAACTCTTCCTCGTACTCGTCCCCCACGCAGCGGGCGGGAGGCAGCCTGCAGGGAAGCCCGCGGAAGGAGGCGGTCGCCAGGGGCGGCGGCGCGCGGGGCGTCAGAGCTCGGTCCCTGTCTCTGTCCCTCACCAAGGTGCTTTCCCAGTCGGAGCACTCCCTCATCCCGGTGCCTTGGAGGAGCGCAGCCGCGGGCGGGCGGCCCCAGCGGGCGTCCTACGGCGGCCATCCACGGGCCGAGCCGCAGCGGAGGTCCAGGCACGGAGCGGGAACCGACGAGGAGGGCAGCAGCGGGCGCTCGGATGAGGAGCACGCGGCAGGCAGCGGGGGCGGTGGGAAGCGCGGGGACGCGGAGAGGGACGGGGGGGACTGGGCCGAAGAGGAGGTCTCCGAGGGAGGGCCTCGGGAGGGAACAGCTCAGCTGGACAAGGAGGTGATCCTCACCATGCTGGGCGACCTGGAGCAGGTGCTGCACACACAACCACCTCGTCCACGTAAGTCTCGGCCAACTCCAGCAGGCGAGCCGGGGGGGGGGGGCGCGACGCGATACACACAGTAGACACGTCGTTTGAGGGTTAAATTTGTGCAACCTTGGAGAATTGTGAAAAAAAACAAAGACAAATCTTCGCATTGAGGTAGTTTGGGTTTTTTTTTTAAATGGCAACTTGAGCAGAATGTGAGGATGTCGTGGCAGAAAACGACTTCAATAAGCTGGTTATTTTCTTAATCCTCCTGATGGGGAAGCCTATTTCTCAGCGCGCGCTATTAGCATTTTAAGAGCCTATTTAAGAAAACTGCAAACGCTGGGCTGTATGGGCACCTGCGAGCCCATACACCTACACACACACGCGCACGCGCGTTCATCCTCGCACACAAGCAGCCCAAATTCATGTGCACACAGAGGCAAGAAAGTACCCCTCTCACACATATCCTTGTATACGTGTATGTTAATGAGGCTGTCGGGTGTGCGTGTGGGCGTGCAGCGCGGTCACAGTGTGAATGTACTGTACCTCACCGCGTCCAACCTGTAGCCGCAAGTGTGCTGCTTTACCTTGACAGTAGCTTTATCAAAGCCTGGCTTGAGAAGCTCACCGTGGACTATGTCGGATGCAAGATTTCCCAGTGCAGGATATGCTTTTACGCTTTTGAAACGAGCGCCCACGTACGAACACGGCCCCGATGTGACCGGAAAGAGGCGCGGGAGGGGGGGGGGGGGCGTTCGGACCGCACGCCGGAAAGAGGCGCGGGGGGGGGGGGGGGGACGTTCGGACCGCACGTTAGGTCGCAGTGGCAGCTTAGATGATTATCGTGACCCCCACTGATCAAGAAAGGCACAGGAGAGCGCGGGGTGCCTCTGGCAGTGAGCGCAAGATTGCCGGTTTTCTTCAAGCAGGTGGAGGCATGATGCAGCATAAAACAGAAATACCTCAAGATATGCTATAGATGACAGAAAATCAACGCCCTGCTCCTTTGAAATGGAACAGCTTTTGTTCCTTGTACCTCCCTCACAGCCTCTGAGTCGCACTGCCAACATGACCATTGGCTTATAACTACACTGTTGTTTGTGTGTGTGTGCGTGCGTGTGAGAGCGTGTGAGTGTGCTTTCACGTGTGCATGTGTGTGCAAACATATCCATAGCCTGTGTGTGATTTTTTTTTGTTATGGCACATACAGTGCAGTCCAGGGAATGTGTCTTTTTTTTCCCATTTCTTAACCTTCCAGCTTTTTTCTTCATCACATTTAATTTTAAATAAAATAATGGACATTATGTTTAATTACTGACAATTACATTTTAATTTGGTTTATATCAGGAGCCGTGTGCATGCGTTTCAATTTTTTTGCACATTTGGCAACTAATTGTTCTCCTTGGCCATCTCTGTGTCAGTGTTTGTTTCAAGGAAAACTCACACGTCTCGGGTTTGAGTTAGAATGATAAAGAAAATGGAGAAAACTTCTCAAGGGTAATATCAGAGATGGTTGTCCTGCCAAGAACGTTAGTGGGCTACATTCTTAAAATGCGAGCGATGGAGATCTGTTCCAGTGCATGGCCAACAATCCTTTTATTGTGATCTGGAACGACGTTCTATGAACTGTTGAACCAAACGTCGACCTCTGCCAACGCAGTGTGCAGGTGCCCCGATTCGACCGAATGCATTAACACACATTGGATGACATTTGGTGTACTCGGTGATCCTAAACGGGCCGCCGAGCTGGAATGTCTGACTGTTGGTGTCAGATTCAACATTCAAGCATTTATTGTCAATGATAAATGAGTTATACATTGCAATCCTTGATATGTTGTCCACTCTGAATGCCATGGAGAACAAATGCCGTTTGAAGAAATTGTAAATTATTTACGGGAGGAAATGGAATAAAACAAACAGATCTCGGGTCCTGTTGAGCTGCTTTCCACTTTCTGAAGACCAGACTAAACCTAGAGAGAAGAAGAACAAAAAAGTGGTTGGACTGCACATGCCTTTATATGTTCTGTTGGAGGTGTATCCTGAGTGTTTACCATTAACAGTTTAGCATTACCATCAAAACGCATTCACCCTGTTGAAGTCGCTTTTCTAAAGTACCCAGCTGCTGCTGCTGCAGTATGTGTGCTTTTAGCCTCTGGGACAATTTGGTCGTTGATACGTATAAACAATTTTTCAGTGTGTCGCAACTCTGCGAGGGGCACCAGTTATTTGTATAAAGGAGGGGGGGGGGTGAAGTGGTGCTAAAGAACTGCTGTGGTATTTGTGTGCGTGTGGGAGCGTTTGATTGTGTTTGTGCGTTTATAAACTGCAGCGATTTGCATTATGTTGTGTCGACTTCTATCAGCAGTTGCATTTGTTCCGTGGTGTATGTGTGTGGCTTTCTTTCTATGCGTGAGGGCTGTTTGGACAGATTTTAGATTGAAAACCCTAGGACATGGTGAGGAAATTGTGACCACACCTTACGATCTAAAATTCAGTCTGGGTTTCAATTAGTGTCCTCACAACTGTCAGGAGACTGTGTGCCCGTGCATGCATTTGTGCGTGCGTGCGTGCGTGCGTGTGTGTGCGTGTACTTTGACCTTTTCAAACCCCCCCACTGGTCTGTTTGGCTGCTGCGCATCCTGACTGGGCCAAGATCTGGACGGCAGCATCGCTTGAAATGAACGCTGTGCGAGTCTTCACCTCCCCTGTAGTGGTGGGCACTGATGTAGAAAAAAACGGCTTTGCATGTGTACGACAAGCCGTTACATTAAGTGTTTTTTAGTTTGTTTTTTGCAAGTCACTAATGTTTTTATGAAGGAATGAATATTCGATTTTTTTAATTCAAAATATCTGATATTTCTGTGTCTACGGGGCGAAAATGTAGCTTGGCTGTTCTACTGCAGGTTAGGCCCATGCTCCTGTGCTGCACCAAATTGCTCACATATTCACACACAAGAAACCATAAATGAATAGACGAGCCTCGCACTGCCTCCTATTGCATTAAGTGTCCGGACATGCAGGAGACCAGATCCCCACCCGCGACTGAGACCAGATCTCCTCATGTCACTTTATAATGGATAATGTAATTGGATCATTGTCGAAGGGGCCCTGGTGAGGGGATGAGAGGAGCACAGAAGACATCCGATGAAGCAAAAGAAGTATAGCGGAAAAAGGAACCTCTCCCAAAACAGCAATGCATTGAGATTTGTGGTACCAGAGATCCGTCTCTCATTAAATTCATGAGCTGGTTCTCCATTCAGTAAAGAGCTGCAAAAAAATCATTTTCCCATCATTCTCAGCTTCAGAGGAGAGTTTTTGTGTCTCATGATTGTTCCAGTGCTGTTTCAGAGATTTTCTGTCCTGAAAGCAATGACATTCAGGGGCATAGAAGCATCTGCACATTAGCTCCAAATACATTATTTGTCACCATGATTGCATTGCCTTTTTTTTTCTAGATTTCTGATTGGTGCCCTCACATTGGACTTATCATATTGGGTCATCGGCTAAGAGCTTGTGGCAAAACCCCAACCTTCAGTGTGTTTGCTTTGCAGAGATTAAGGCCTTTCAGTCTTTCGAGTATGGTTAGAACTATTTGGAAGACGTTTTTAAACACAAACGTTGTGTTGCTCAGAGGTTTAACCCCTTTTGACTCATTGATTCAACTCGTAACAAACACGGTCTCTGTACTATGTAGCCAGTAAGCTGCGGATTGCTTCTCCATCAGAGAGGACACCATTTTCTGCACATTACCAAGTAAACCAAGTGATTCTGACAATGTGCATGCACCAAAACAGAAAGGTCGCTTGCTGTGCCACAGCAGTCGCTGGGGGGGCCTCACCAACCTACTACCGCTCCCATCTGCCCCCGTTTGTCCCGGCCACCGTAATGGCTCTAGCTCGCTGTCGGTATGTCTTCTCCGCGCATTCAAATCCACACACGGTGACAGACCACAGCTTCCGGTGCCCATCTCACCCTCACGCTCCATTGTCCGGGATCGTTCATCTGAGCAGTGGAGGCGGTTTTCCTTTGAAAGCGCCTTAAAAGCCGGGAGAGCAGTGTGACCGGCGTCCATTCTATGTCTCATTTCACTTTTTAATGACCAATTCTCGGCATTCTGCGCTCGACGAGCCAACAGAGGGGCTTAATTGGAGCCGGACACTTTGGTGTGCGCCCGCAGCTCCCAGTTCTGAAATGCTGCCCACCCCGTGCTTATTGGCAGCACTCCTTCAGAGGCACCCCCCATGCTAAATCGAAACAAGGACTGCGAGCAACATAAAACATGGGAAGTGCTTTCATAAACGCGTGCTGCCGCGGCGAGGGACACGCGACGGTGGGCTGAAGTGGCAGCGATTACCGTCGCGGCTGACAGAGAGACACAGGAGGTACGACAAGAGTCTGCTTTTGCAGGCCCGACTGTGTTCCGAGCAAACTGACAAGCGCGCGTGGTGTCACGGCACGGCATTTTCCGCTCCGGCCTGAAGGAGAAATGTCAATAGTGTGTGAAAGAGTGCGAAAGGAGTGCATGTTGTGCAGCCTGACAAGCCGATTTAGTGTGCGGCTTCCAAATTGTCTGAATGGGGTTTGGGGGCCTACGCTCGCGTGGCTGTCATTGTGATCGGTCACTGTTCTCCTTACTGAGATGAGACTGACATCCAGTGAAACACTGCGTGTCCGACGTCCCCATCCCTTTCAGATTTGCGTGCATGTGAATCTGTGTGTGTGTGTGTGTGTGTGTGTGTGTGTGTGTGTGTGTGTGTGTGTGTGTGTGTGTGTGTGTGTGTGTGTGTGTGTGTGTGTGTGTGTTTCTGTCTGTCTGTCTGTCTGTCTGTCTGTCTGTCTGTCTGTCTGTCTGTCTGTCTGTCTGTCTGTCTGTCTGTGTGTGTGTGTGTCTGTCTGTCTGTCTGTCTGTCTGTCTGTCTGTCTGTCTGTCTGTCTGTCTGTCTGTCTGTCTGTCTGTCTGTCTGTCTGTGCGCGCGCGCAGTTACAGATGTCTTGGTTAATCATATGAAACAATGTCTCTTCAGGAGAGGACCCTGAGACACGACGCATGAGGACGGTAAAGAACATCGCAGACCTCCGGCAGAACCTGGAAGACACCATGTCCAGTCTACGGGGGACACAGATCAGCCACAGGTTAGGCCACACATTATGATACGTCAAGTTTTTTTTCTTTTCGAGATGCAAACAGATGGTTGTTTCGACACATATACCACATCGCGCGCTGTGCCTGAAGACGCATATCTTATGACCAATCATGTACACTGAGCACGAGCTTGTCCATGGGAATTGTCGCAGATCCCTCAATTAAGGGCTCTCGTCATGCAATTGTTCACATTTACTTAACAGGACAAGTCCGCATCACTTGCGTGACTAATCAGGAAAGGATACTGACAGGACCACGACAGGAAGTGAATTTGGGGCGTTTGTGTCCCTCTCCAAAAGTCTCTGTTTCTATGAGAGGGGACTCAAATGTAGCCCCTTGGATTATCTTAATTAAAACTGGGCCTGCAGCTTTCTGAACTCGCGACAGTGATGTTGCGAGGGAACCAAAATGACGGAGTTGGAGACCAGAAAAACCAAAACAATTAGTTAAATGGCCCTAAAAGGTTTTGTATGATCTGAGGGTCTCCCCATAGTCTTTGATAATCCTCTGCGGGTTTGTGGCTGCAAAAGTCGTCTTCAACATGACACATATTCCTTTTATTTCAGTGTAAATATAAAAATATGAGCCATAGCAGCTGGCATACAAGAATGTGTGTAAATGTGGCCTTCAACAAGAATAATCCAAAATGCCTATAGATTCTACGAGAGTCATTTTTCTGAAGAGAAAGAGAATTACCAAACCACCAATAATTAACCAGAAAGATGGGGGAAGACTGCTTCCTTTGTGATCAAGGTTGTGTGCCGGCACCAATTATTCAAGTCGGTGTGCACCCGTCGTCCTTGGCAAATAAATGCAGCGCTCATTTCTGGATACAGTATCTCCGAGTCCCGCTGCACGGTATATCGCACAGATCCAACAGGGAGATACGGTATGTCTCCAAATATTGGTGATGCTCCTCCTACAACCAATGCCGTCCTCTCCTGCACGTTTCCTGGGTTTAATCAAACCCAGGCATCACCTTCCTCCCCGCACATGTAATGACATTCAGGAGTTGATGGGGAACGCCAGCACCAAACTGGCACGCCTGTCAGTAATGGGCAGCGTAGGGAATCTAAAAACACAAAGCGTAGAGAACGGGGTTTAGGCAAAGACAGAAATGGGAACCATTGTTTTTTTTGTTGTTAGTTCCCCAGGCAATGGTTCCCTGCTCATCTCTCTCTCCCTCAGTCTATTATTTCTGTGTGTTTTGCCCCATGTGCATCGGAAGATGGTGGCCAGGCTGCCGACAGCCATGACAGATGGCAATCTGTGTGTGTGTGCGCTTGTCTGTTTGTTTTCTATTTCTTTTTTTTTCTTTTTTTTCCCCCTCCGAGGAGTCTGTGCGCGATCGATACAGCGCTATTGTCTTACCCCCACGTGTAATCCACACAGGGGTCGGGAAGCGTGGTGTTGGACTAGTCTGTGGACGCAACTCTCATTCACATGCATCAGACAAAATGAATCAAACCGCCGCGCAATCATCATAGGCAGTGTCTGTGTGATTCGAAACGACACATGACGGCGTCCCCGGTGAAAAGGGATCCTGCGCAGATTTCAATCATTACGTTTAATGGTAAATGAGAGAGGTCGGCCTCTGAGCGGGAGCCTTTGTGAGCCCGTACTCTCGACGTGTTTACATTTTGAATGTGAAAATGGCCTCTGAGTATGCATGCCAATTCTGTCCATGACAAAAGCCGGGTCAGACCATTCTAATCTCTCCCCTGGATAAGAAATGGCTATAATCACCATGAAGCTTTGAAGCACCTTAAGTAATTAGTCGGTGTACCGCTCGAGCAGACATGACTGTCATATTCATCATCCTGTCCGTCTTCCCATTTCTTCTGTGGGACTCTCCCTTTGTACCTGTTTGTACCCTGTCCCCGCCACGTGGATGTTTAGGTGTCTAATGGCAACCACCTAAACTTAAAACATTTAATTCATTCATATTTTAATGCATGTTTTCTTGTACACACTTTTTTTTTTCCTGAGGATTAGCATTTGATTATGCCCTGGTCACGGTTATAAATAGTCATTATGTCAGTGGTCCCTACGGTGCACCACTCAGTAGATCCAGTGAGCGGAAGACGTTTTTAAATGTATACAAGAATGGCTGATCATTGTCTATATTTTTCACATTTTTCTATGTATTTGACAGTGGAGAGGTGAACGGAAATGAGAGGAGAGGAGAGATGGGTAAATATTGGAAAAAGTGTCCGCAGCTGGGTGCAGACCAGGGATGCTGCAATTCATGGGCAGCCTCTCTCAGACCATGGAATACTTTTTAAACACAGATGTTTTCCCATCTGTTTTATAATTGTGCTACAGTAGAAAAATCTCCCATCTGTCCATTAAGCAAAGGCATGCTCAAACGGGGGAACACCAGATTCTAAATATTAGAATTTATTCTAGCTATCATTGGCTTCTACAGCAGTGTAGGATTTTATGTGTTTGGACACAGGTTTGGAAATATAAAAAATATTGCTACCTTTATAACATAACCCTGCATTTTCACTGTCTTTTTTTTTACCATTCATTTAAACATAAAAACGGACTGAAAATGCAACTAGTCCACTGTGAAGGTCACATTGCGCGGAAGCTGATGGCAGCTAATGTTATGTAAAAGGACCGACTGAATTGCATAGTCCCTCCTTAACGATTGGTTAAGCTGCCGTTGCAGGAAACCTGCTACCATTTCCCCTTCTCATTTTACTTACCTTGCCACTTTGGACCAGGGGCCATCGTGGCAGCTCGGTCAACATCCGCTACGTTCTACAGAAATGGAAATGGGATTCTCTACCAGCAATCTGTACTGATAGAAAAGTAGAGTTATTATAATATAAAAGTCTATGGCCCTCATATTTTTAGTTTTTTCTTCCCCCAGTCCTTACCATAAACGGGATGGAATTGGCACGGAAAAGAAACAAGTGGACATGGGTGTAAAGAAATGTTGTGATTATCAAGGACAAACCTGGCAAGGCACAAAAATTAGGGCTATCTCTCCTGCCCTTAGGGTCGTCTTCTCCCATTGGGATTCAACGACTGCCCTATTACGTATTTTTTCACATAATTGCTTCACCCAGTTGAATCGTCTGTTTACATTTTGGCGGGGACAACAGGGTCGGATAAATTATTCATCGCTTTGGAATTGAGGACATATCCATTGGCCCTGCATGCATGTGAAAGATTTTGAAGCAAGCAGCATTTTTTGGGGGTCTTTTCTAGTTTTTTTCTTCCATATTTTTATATTTTTTTTTTGCATTGAGCCGATGAATCACAGCCCAGCATTTGAAACGGTTACAACGGTCTTTCGCGACCAAAACCACTGCATCTTAACAGTAAGGATAGGTCAAAGCCAAAAACTCTTTTGAGTCGCTGACGGTGTTCTTGTGGGAGAGATGGCGTGATCTTTCGGAAGATAATGTGAGTTTTTATTCTCTGACGGAAGTCTGGAGAGGGAATTGGCTGCCCCTGGGAGTGAAACCTGTTCGTGTTGGCCGTGCGCCTATTCAGATTGAATATCGGTTCTGTGTTGAGGCCGAGCTATTTTCACTTTCCATCTAAACAGGATTTTAACATTTGACATCTGCCAGGCAGGGGTGATTTTGGACACAGCTGTGGGGTTTATAATCATCCAGTTTATTGTAAAGACTGCGCTTGTGTGTACCAGTTCATTTGGAATATGATTTTATACAGATGTACAGCAAAATATCTGCCTCAACAGTAAAGCGGATGGCAGACTATTGTGACCAAACTATTATTTTAAAGGTGCACTTATGATGGGTCATGTTTTGTCGTCCTGACTCAAAGGTGGCTCCTGTTAATCACCTTTTTATCCCTGTAATTAAAAGCTCATTTCTGTGATCACTGAACTGTTGAGCTAAAAATAATTGAGATAACTGCTTTTGTGAACACAGTGGCTAATGCTGCACATGAAAGTTGTGGAGTGCTGCAGAGTTACATTTTAACAAGCTCACGGACCTACCTAAAATGTGCCTGTTAAACTCTCAGACCTCATTAGCAGGGGCCAGAGGAAGTTCCCCCGTATTTATATCTAGCGGTGCTCAGCAATAAGTAACTCCCTGCTGTCAACATGGATTCTTCGACTGCTGAGCTCTTGGCTGAACGTAAAATTGTCTCCCTCTGTTCGGATTTATTTCGGTTTTGGTTCTGCTTTATAGGAGATAGACGAGGGAGGCAAGGCTCCTCAAAGCCCAGGCAGGTTTATGGGGATATGTAGTCTTCATTTTTTTCGGAGAGCGTAATATATACTGTAATACTGCCAATGATTTGCGGTAATTACACTGGGTACTTGTTTTTTTTTATTGGGTAGCTGTATATATATATATAATACTCTAAGTAGCCTTCCTCTACTTGCTGCTCAGCGACGGTTAGACGGCCACTTATCTTGGCACACATGCACACACACAGACTCACAGACACACACACACATTCACTCTGAGTTTATCTGTCTTTCCCCTTGTTCTCTCTCTCTGCTGCCTAGGGGTAAAGATTAGCTGATTTAGCAAACGACATCTTGTGTGAACGCTTAAGTGATTTTAATTCCAATTCTGTGGCAAATTGATTTCTATAAAACCGTATTTAGCTGAGATTTCTCTTTAGATAAGTGTTTGTGTTTACTTTTTTATACGACTGAAGCGGTTGTGTTTTCAGTTGACTTCTCTGCACCCTTACATGGCCATTGCTTGTGTCAGTGGCTTGGTGTGTGTGTGTGTGTGTGTGTGTGTGTGTGTGCGCGTGTGTGTGTGTGTGTGGTGGGGGGGGGGGGGGGGGGGGGGACTGTGTAGGTGTGTGTGTGTGTGTCGGTCTGTGTGTGTGTGTCGATCTCAGGAGGTGTTGATAGAGATTTAATGTGAATATGGCTGGCATCACTGACCCTTCTCACGTTGGCACTTGGTATCACTTGGGTGCAATTTTTCTGCCCTTTTTTTTTTTATACACACACACACGCTCAGCCTGCTTTCACACCTCTCTCAGTTGTAGGTGTGAGACACTGCTTCAAGATGTCACTGCTTTTGTCACCTAATGGAGGGTGACCAGTGTACAGAGGCAGGCATCCACGCTGGTGTCTTATCCCACATGTTCAGTTGCTGCCCCCATTTCGTATCCGCAACACTCACCTTTTCCCTTAAAGGTTTCCGTTGTTTATCAAATAGGCAGTAAGCCTTCTGCAAGTGTAAAACAGCAGTTGTGCAGCAATAAATTGTCTGTTTTTTTTTTTTTCTTTTTCCGCATCTGCCCGTGATTTACAATTGAGTACTGGCAGACATTAAGATAAATACAACGATAATGCTAGAGTTTGTACAAGACATGTGAAAATCAAATATGATGGAGTTCATATCCGAACCAACAGGCACAACTAAAGTCATAATCCCATTTACTCTTCCATTATGTCTTTTTCCATGGTAGAAGATATTATATGCAATGCGACACACCATTATTTACCATTTACACAGAGATGTCTGTGACTAGAACGCACATGCAACGCTTATCCTTGGGACAAAAGCCAGAGCAGCTGTCGGGTTTAATGTCGGGTCCGCTCTGTCTCCCGTCATGTAAATGCAGTGCACCCTTTTTCCCAGCAGAGAGAGCTCCAGCTAGGTATGGCTGCCGGCATGATGTATTAAGTGGCAAGGCTCTGTTTGTGTGTGGTCTGTCACACTGATGAATTGGTTCCATTATTAAATATATGTAACACGAGAGGGAAAATAAACGCACGAGTTAATTAGTGTTATTGTCAGTTTTATTTATTTTTTTTGTCTCCCTCCAGCAGGTTTCATTGCTTGTCACGGCTGCTTTCTTTGCCAAGATAACACGACTCCTCGGAATGCGTCTATTTTATCCTTTCGAAAAGATGAGTCTCTTTTCAGATGCATTAAAATCTACCATATGACGCAATTACACAAATACTTCATAGGTTTTGATATTCTTGACAATGGCTACATCATTTTGTGATATGTCTGGAACGATTTTAAATATTTATTTGATAGTTCTGATCACAGAAATGTATTCATGAGGTCACATTAGGCATTAATATGATGTACACTAATGGTTATTGTTGTTGACTATTCCGTTGTATTATTTTACAAGATTTGCTGATACACAGGGGGTTTATTTGCTCATTTGCTGCTTTGCCGATGCAAATGGCCCTCATTCAGATTTAATTTACTGTAACATTTTCAGCTGTGTTTGTGTGTATGGAGTCATTGCCGTCCCCCACCCTCTCTGTTTCCGTGTGATGTAGCATGATGGTCTGACATATGGTCTCATGGGATCCTTCGCTTTCTTTCCTCCTCCCCCTTCAAGTTAACACACTGGAAGAAACATTTTAGGAAGGTCACAGACGCACAAACGCGCGCACGCACACACAGAAATGTTAGGACGAGCGTGGGCTCCTGAAGGGGAGCGCCACTCCGCTTATGTCGGCAGCTGTCTTCTGAGAAAATGGCTGACCTTTTCACCTGAATGAGTTGCCCTTCACACAGGAATGCACTTGATATGATGGCGCCAGTGATGTGCATTCGCTCTTCTTGTGGCACTTTACCAAGTGATGCTCTGACAATGGTGTATGTTTTTTCTCTCTTTCTCTACAGTACGCTAGAAACAACTTTCGACACCACGGTAACGACTGAGGTCAATGGGCGGAGTCTCCCGGCCCTCACCGCTCGCTCCTCCCCCATGGCCTGGCGACTGGGCCAAACCCAAACCCCGCGTCTCCAGGCGGGCGACGCTCCCTCAATGCCCAGCGGCTATGCTGCGCCCAGGGCGAGCTCCACGGGCACTGGCACCGCAACGGGGCGATACAGTGGGCACGCGGACCCCACCAGGTTTGTGTTCAGTGCCCCCCTGAGGCGAGCAGCAGCGGCAGGGGCCAGAGGGGTGGAGCAGGGGGAGAAGGGAGGAGGAGGAGGAGGGAAGCAGATGGAGGTGGCAGGGTACATGAGTGATGGGGACATCCTAGGCAAGAGCGGACGGATGGATGCGATCACCAGCGGGTAGGATGAGCATGTTAGATTCCCCTGACACACCGACTTATGCCAAGTTGCTACGTAAAGGCACAATCAGTATTGCATATTTATTGATAGCATACAAATTATGAAATGATTTTCGCATTTAAAACTTAAGTTCAGTTGATACTTTTATATCAGTGTTCCTTAGGTGTCGATGACCTTAAATATAAGTTAAAGTTTAGTGTCATATTAAACGTTGAAATGTTATTTATTGGTTTCTTATAGACTTCAGAGCAGCATCATATTTGTGCTGAGGGACACGTTTAAAGATCGATACCACTGTATGTAAAGTCAGGCTCAGTCGCTGGTTAGCTGAGCAACAGAGAATACAAAATGGGGAAATATAAATATCTGAAGATGCATGTGTAGAGCTGTGAACTGGTCCTTCCCTCTGAACGGTATTAAATAGCATTTTCAGACCATAGAACAAAGTGCAACCCCCGACCTCATGTGCGGACCATAATGCTTATTCGAAGGTACATCTATTCCCCAATTTTACAACCTTTTCCTCCATCCTCTCTGCATGTGCTCCGTCCTTCCATCGTCTCCTCATCTGTTTTAACTTAGTGAGTGTATATTCATTCCGCAGCTTTGCTTTCATCTTCATAGCCAAAGACGTCAGGTTTAGTATAAGAACGATTTGGCTTTCTGCGTCATTTGTAGCACTTAAAAGGCCACTGAAAGGGCCATTTGTCTTTTAAGGCATCATGAATGCAGGTGACACATTTCTGTTCACGGGTGGCCGTGTAATAGCCAAGGCCTTTTTTCACAATTTTTCTTTGTGCATCCATACAAATGGCCTGCTGACGTCCCCCCCCCCCTGGCCGCCCCCCCCCCCCCCCCAAGGTTGTCAGTGGTATGTCCTGCCTCGAAAGGAAAGGTTCAGATAATAGATTACCACAATAAAGAGAGATAAGCCAGTGTCTTACGACACGTGTGCGGGCTTCTGACCTTCATATATTTAATAGTGATAAACGCATCGAGGAGGTAGTACATTGACGCGCATCTGTGCCCATAGGATTTACCAACGAGAGCTTGGAGAGCATGGGAACGCTGTGAAGGGCAGTTAAGCAAGGAGTGATGGAGTGAAGAGTGTACAGGGTTAAAAAGGTGTCAAACAGAAAATATAGCAACACATCAGGAGGGGAAAAGTAATTAGCTGAATTATTAACTTAATTGGCTAGACACTAATGATCCCCATGTCCTATCAGCCGTGGCTGATGGCTATCTGGCGGCAGCTTCTAATCCTACAACTTGCCCATTACCAGATACACATCCCCAGATATACACTCACGGAAACATGGGCTTTTATTGTCAATTCACAAAAATAGCATTCATAAACAAGCCATATTCTTTTCTCTAGTTTAGGGAAATCCATTTGTTGCTTTTCATTCATCCAAAAAAGGCGAAATGGAATCGCTTTAGTCTAAGATCAAACACTCTCTCCCTCTTAATTTAATTCTCCTCTCACAGATACCTTACCGACGGCGGCCTCCATTTGTATGCACGGAACACAGCGAGAGCATCCGACGCGGCATCTTCGCGGGACGTATCCCAGAGGGGAAGCAAAGAGATGCAGGGAGACATAGACAGGTAAGGCTGTCAATCATATGGTGCTGCTTGTTAAAGGATGTTTCTTCTCTTGTTTGGTGTGTGTGTCTGTGTGTGTGTGTGTGTCTGTGGACCACACCCATGTACGATTGAGGCGTCTCAGTTCTGAGATTAATTGGAGATTGTAAGGACACAATGAATGGATGAAAGCACATTATTAAATATCCAAATGTAATAGGTCTACATCAGAAAAGTCGAATTTTCTCTTTTGGCATTAAGCCGATGTTCCTCTCTGTATCACCTTCAATAACCTTGCTGGTAACCTGGAGTTTGCAGCCTGTGTTTTGCGACCGTTCTGGCGTGTGCGTTGCAAAAGCGGTGCACAATGTGCAGAATGGCGGTTAAAAAAGCGTTGCAATTTTACCAAGCACAAACTGCCGGCTCATCCTCTCAGAGCCAATTGAATTGAATTGATGTCAGGCCTAGTCAAGCATTCACCTGGGTGACGGCTACCTTGCCGGCAATTTAGCATGCAAACAGGCAAAAGTAATCGGAACAAACTGGCACATTTGTTAAACTAATAACGCCGGAGAGTTGGCGAGATCAAAATATGTAACGAAGAGCTGAAATTCTTCATGGTGTTTGTTTGGTTTAATTTGATTCCTACCTTTCGCTTAGAGAATTGTTCTTTATTCCACCCTGCATGACGGCAAGCATCAAGCCGAAAGTTGCAGATAAGTTAATGTCCTTCAGAGGTGATAGGTGTTGATGACCCCCCCCCGGTGATAGGTGTTGATGCCCCCCCCCCCCCCCCACTGCAGGGATATCCAAGACGTGGTATCGATTTGAAGCTGTCGAGCTAAGATTGTGATGGCAGGCATTCAGAAAGGCCGCCGGGAATCAACTGCGGCAGGGACATTTCCTGGTGTTGCAACTTCCACTTCTGCCAACATTTTAATTAGTGGCACTGTAGGGAGGAGTGGGAGGCCTGAAAAGCAATTGGACACCATGCATAAAAATTCGACCAAGTAAAAAAAAATCGAACATAAAGCTATGTCAATTTCGGTTGGATTTTCAGATTGTTTTGTGGTTTCCTGCGGTGTGTGCTTGCCAGTTTTAAAAGAGGGTGCATCTGATGAATTTGCGGTGAGTCAAGACCTGCACATGTGTTTGCTTCCTGCCGTGTCTCTGCTGCCCGTCTACATAATCCGCCTGTTTCACAGCTCGGACAGCGCTAGTGCTTCTGGGTAGCGTGCGCGCTCACGACAGCCGGTCCAGGCGAGTCCAATCATATCTGGCTTTGGTCAGGTGTCAAATCATGCCGGACCTGACCGGGGGGGATCAGAGTGGGCGCTTAACCTGGCCCTGTCAGTCTCTAACTGATCTGCCTGTCAAACCATGACACTCCACCAAAGGGGAAAGATCGCATAGGAATAAATATGAACCCTGTGAACCGTCTCTTCCCCATGCCAGATCTCTGCTTCGCCGTGTTTGGGCTTTATCTTGGCAATTTAATATGTTTACCTAAAGTGTCTCTTACCCTGCCTTGGCATAAACACTCTTCTCTTACCCTGCCTTGGCATAACCCCCCCCCCCCCCCCCCAAATATTGCAGCTTTGCTCAGCCAAAGTCCGCATTCGCCTTTCGATCCCCAGGGGCGTTGTAGAACTATCGATGCCTGCAGGCAACAGACTCCCTATAGGATCAGAATTTGAACTTTGGTTTACCTGTTTTCCATCTTCCTTACTTTTCCCTTACAAAACTATATGTATGCACACACACACGCACACACACACACACACACATGATGCTACCCCTGCCTCCCCTCGACTTTGCGATTGTCAGATGCCGAGCTGTCACTTCCCACTGACATCCGACAGAGCTCAGGGGGGGGGGAATGCATTCCCGATGCGATTACTCACTGGGCTTCACACCTCAGCGCGGCTTTGGCTTCTTCTGCGAGACAGGATCTTCCCCCCTGTGATCCGCTCATTTATCCCCGAGCCTCCGTCTTATTTCTCAACATGACCCCCCCCGCCCCCCGCGGATATGGCCCAATTTCATATCAGTTTACTGACTTTGAAAGACTTTTTTAGGAACAATAAATCTAGGTGCAGCATTTATTCTGCAACTGTAAGGGAGTCAAATCTGTATTGGCAAGCTTCTCTTTTCCAGATGCCCCGTGGATTTGTTTCGTATCTAGTCAATCATTGCGTTTTTGGAAGTGCCTCTGTAACTGATTGGTGATAATGTATTTTGATGTTCCCACTTCCTTAAAATCACTGGAGGTAGTACCTGATTATGTACAGACCTCTGTGGCTCTTATCAGGCTTAAAATATGTTCTGGCATGGAGCCCATATTTTCATGTAACGGGTGCCTTTGCCAAAAAAAAAAAAAGGGTCTTTGTGGCATGATTGCTGACTGCTAATGTTAATCACAGTTAAAGCAAGACCCACCGATGTGATAAACTCAACAGGAAACTTTATCTTCAGCAAACTGAACAAACAGTTTTTTTTTATCATTTTTTTGTTGCTCTTGGGAAACTGGACATACGGTGAGAATGTGTTTTCTGAGAGAAATACTGAGCGCGGAAAATGCCCCCACCCCCTCTGCTCGTCCCTTCTTCTACATTACTGTCATCGCTGAGCCGTAATTAGGAAAGTACACAAATGCAGCCACACATTACATCAGTCGTGCGCAAACAGGCACTCGCACAGGCACACATCCGTCACTCCCAGTTCCCCTCGCGCACTGGCAGTAACACAGAGACTTCCTGGGAGGCGGAGAGCGGGAGGGGCGTACGTAAAACCCAGCTCCCGTGGGGCTCATTATTTGCGTTGCTCTTCTCCGTCCGCAACGACTTCCCTGGCCGCCACTCACGGCCGCCTCACCCCCAGCTCCACACAGCCCCTGAGGTAATGCGTCGAAGTGACTCATCAGATTGAATATCACATCCAGCAGGTGACTGAGACTATCTGGGGCGAGAACAGTGTGGGTTTATGTTTTGCTGCAGCAAACCCTACCTGACATGTGTGATGGATGTGATCGTAGGTGGTGTGTGGATATTGCTCATCCCTGTCGTCTTTGTGGGTAAAGCCTTTTACCCACAAAATGTGGCACAGGAGCTGGTTTGTTTGGCAGGCAAAGTGGTCAAAACATTTTGATTTAAGTGCCTCGGGCGTGACTGCGAGTGTTTGCTTCGGTAGCATTCAGCAAGACTATGTGTGACAAAATACAGACATTGGTTTAGTGTCAATGTGTAGTGTTTTTTGTTTATTTTCCCCATTTGTGTGGAGAATAGAATAGAATTCCTGAATCTCGCCATCTGCCCCAGAGCAGCCGAAACAACCAAGGCTCAGATTCTTCTTCTAATCAGTCTATTTCCAAACAGTGGTGAATTTCCCACCTTGGGCTGAAAAGCCTCTTTCTAAAAAAATTATCTAAAAATACCCTTCCAGTGTGTCATGCAACATAGATGAGTGCGTACTCGCAGCTTTACTGTCAAGAAAAGATGCCAGAGGAGAATGTTTTGACACAGGCTCCCCGTTCTCAGCAGAGACATGAATAAGTAACAGGGCCTCGCTTTTAGCATCCTGGCGTCTGGCGGTTGTCTCTCTATCTCTCTCGCTCTCTCTAGCGCTGTACGTCTTGTTCTCTCTCTCTCACCCACAGGGCTGGACTTTGGCAGCTGGCTCTGCATTTTTTTTTTCAAGCTTTGGGGGATCGGAGACAAGTTTGCGTTTGGTTGTGTGTTGTGTTGACCACGCTTGAAGTGCCTTGTTTGTGTGAAGGGTGTGCGTGCGCGCGCGAGCGAGCGCGCGCTCTGCATATCCGCGCGTGTGTTGCCGAGCATCAGCATCCCGGCTGTCAATCTGAGTTGCAGTGACAGTTGCGAAGCTTCGTGGCTCGTCAGCACTGCTGTAAAGATATCCCAATTAATGATTGTACTCACTAAATTAAGACAGTAGTTACACAATAGACAGTGATGGATTATCAAAAAAATCATGGTCCACCTCATTTTTTCTCGATGTGGGGTTTGGGTTCAATGAACCAGATTATAGTTTTGTCTGCAAGCTTTTTTTGTGCACGCCCGCTGTTTCAGGTGCTTAATTATATAAAGTGTATGTCACAGTTTAGCAGAACTATGCATGTATGCCCAAGTTTGTGTATATTTACGACACAGCATTAGTCCAGCATCAGTTTTTGTATTTCTTTTTTTTACTGTGCAGTGTTAAAATGTTTCTTATTCTTCAAATGCCTTATTAGACTTTCAATTTGAACTAAAATCATACGAACTCAATTAATAACATGCAATTTTTTTGATGTTGGATACAAATCTTCTCCTGCTATGTTCTGTTGTGGTTCCTTTTCCGTCACTGAGCAGCTCTCAGCATGCTGATCTGTAGGCCATATGCTCCTCCTACTGTGATCCAGTAGAGACCACATGGACATCAGTGTCTTTGAGAAAGATTATCGACACTTTAATCAGGATATATGATTATGATGATAATGACACCCTGTGTCAGGAGTGTGTAGTTTATAGCAGCTTTAACATAAAATGTGCTAAACTGCAACTATAGCTTACTAGTAAACACAGTTTTTAAAAAAAGGTTTTCGAGGTCCTGAAAGGCGGATTTTGTCATGGCAACTTCTGGATCTAATAAAGAAAGAAATTGAAATATAAACAAGTTCCAGCTCAATTAAAGATGGGCAAGATGCAGCAAGGTTCATCTCTTGATGAATACAGGAATAGGGACACACACACACACACACACACACACAGATGGCAGCAGATACACATCGGAAATGTCTTTTTCAAAGAGTTGATTGACTTCTAATGACCTGGACTCATCGGATTGGGCCTGCGATGACGAAGCCAAAGGGATTATACCGGGTGAGGTCAGACCTGGCTGTCTTTCTGATTGATGACACATCCCGCGTGGTCAAGCTTAGCTCACGCTAGTCATCTCTGCCCGCTGCAGAAAGAATTGTACAAACGTTGAAAGAAACGTATTTGAATATAAGGTTACCTTCCCCGCCTTCAGATAAATGTGTAAAAACCCGTCGCACAAAATAGAAGAGTGTGTCGAAAGATCTGAATTAGTACATTCAATTTCACATTTTAGAACTAAAAGAAGCAAAACACATATAATATAAAGGTTCATGTAGCACGCTTAAACATTAATATCCATATGATGTTGTGTATATATATATATATATATATATATATATATATATATATACAGTATATATATATATAAATGAATTAAAGATCCGTACCTGCTCTGCACCCCCCAAAAAATATCAACCGCAGGCCATTATGACTTGTCCTTCCCCTTTTCATCTCCATATCTGTCCCTATGTTTGTAGAGACTGTGTCCATGCTAATTGTCCAATATTCAGGGCTCTGAGCTCTGACGACGTGTGATTTATGAGAACGAGTGACGCTAGAATGACTCGCCCTAAAGTGACGTAAGGGGTTAATGAGACATTTAGAAGTTTCCCCAGTGCCTAATGCATGGGCTAAACAAGTCATACGTGATGAATGCATTTTACACTCCATTAATTGAAACGCTTTGCCTGGGCCATTTGGTCAGATTTAGGAGAAAAGAGAAAGTGAGTCATCCTACGGCGAAAGCGTAAGCTTCCAATTTGAAGTATGGAAATCTTGTCTTTTGTGTCATCCACATGTAATGCTCTCAAAATTAAAAGAGGCACCTAAGTAAATATGACATGAATAAATAATGATAAGGCCCACATAATGTGTATAGCTCCAGCTGTTGCCACAGGAGAATAAGAACATCATCAAAGAAGTGACACTGTGTTGTATTAGAGAGAGGGCAATTCGCTCTATTACAAGCAGTTTATCTTGAGTCTTAACACTCTGGTGATTTAAAACTTTTAATCGAATAAGTTTGTCTTGTTAAAACGCTGAGTGTTTGCAAAGCTGCAGCTTATTTGACTGTTGATGCACATTGTGCCCCGGGGGAGTTCAGTTGGACTGGGAATTAATTGAAAAGATTGAATTGTCTGCGGTGAATTGTGGCTGGGCTGTGCAGTTGCCAACGGCTTGGGATAAAATGAAAAAACAACATTGAAATCCAAGTGTCACAGCCGGTTGTTGAAATGGTATCTTATGCCTGAAGTGTGTGAGGGGCGTTGTTAGTTGGCAGGCTGGTTTTGTTTTGAGAGATGGCGCAATTTTATTGTCGTGTATTTCATGAATTTCGAGCGACAAATCATTCTTGTCATGTTTTTTTTCAGCACTTTATTTCAGCTGCGAGGACTTGTTGAGCTCTTAAACGCATTGGGAGTGGAGATGCTACAGATGCTTGTGTGACAGTACTCTACTGTGGCAATAAGTAATAGGATTCCTAAAAGCGTGTCCGCTGTTGGATTAGGTCAGGACTGTCAGGAAAGAGTTTGCAGGGGACATTTTAGGATACAATTGTGAAAGACCCTCTGGTACAGCTGCATCATTCAATTCATTTGTGAGAATATTTCTGATGGTTTCGTCCCATTCATCTTTTGACAGCACTAATTAATTGGTGAGGATGAGAATCAACAAACGTCATTGCTAATTTACTATTAAAATGTCATCTTGTTTGAAATGTCGTGATAAAATTCCGACAGTTCAATGTTTATGAAGTCTTAGAGTACCAATTGTTATGTGTCCCATTTTGATGGGTAAAACTATTCCAATGACAAGTTATTAACAGTATGTACTGTATATACAGCCGCTACTATATTTCCTATATGTCTGTGAAGGTTCTCAGTCGCCCGGGTCAGGGTAATATCAAGGGCGATTCAAAGTAGGCGACTGGACTGGTGGAAGGCTTTCTTGGAGGCGTTTCAAAGAACTGAAGAAGCCTCTCGGACGCTCTTCGGATTACCATGAAACTTGGCTGGTGTTTTTCTGTGGACCTCAGGAAGTGCAGTGTTGATCATGTTTTTGGTGAATTTGTGCCCTTCCAGGACAGAGGGGGAGGAGGTGGGTGTGAATTGGGAGCGCTTACATCGGCAGTTTGTTTTGCACATTTTCCAGCAGTTTGACACAGACATAAACAATCCCCTGCCAGGATGTTTTAGCCTGCTGGACACCCCTCGTCTCTGAACAGCTAAAGATTTTGTTTGTTTGGCCTGTGACTGTGAATTGCAATAGGAAACCTGAATTTCGGGCTCTGCCTGCCTGTCCTTCCAAGGTCACTTGGAAGGCTACTTTTTAATTGATTTGTGCTGAGCTGAGTTGGATTCCAATTTCTTCCTTTTTTTATTTATTTTTTATTAAAGCTATTTATTCTGCTTGTGACCCGGACACGGAAATAAGACATTACTATTTCTAGTGCTTTAATCTGTATCAGAGCATTTTAGCTTTTTCTTGAGAATAAGAAAAGCATTGTCCAGGATTTGATACATCCGTCTCGCTCACGTGAGCAGTCTTACGTATGTCTTAGTAGTCTTACGTACAAAATCCAAAGGCAGGAAAAAAGGCAGAATGGCTTGCGCTGTATCTTTTCTCCGTGGAGATATCTGGATCTGCATTTACGGTCCTGTGGTACCAGACGTCGGCAAAAGAGTATTGTGATGCTGCACGTCTCTGTGCGACTTTGGGGGTCACTGATGGGAAAAGCGGGTTATCCTCCCTAGGCAAAATGAAGATGAATTAAGAATCGTGAACTCCAACATCCCCAGCAGCTCACTTGCTTGCACGTGTTTTCTCCTCGCTGCACTGCCCACCATTAGGGTCATTCAGTGATGGAGAGAGGAGAGTCATGAATAATGTCCCAACACGAGGCTGAATGGAGAGACTCTTCTGAGCCATCTCACGTATTATGCATGAGATCACTTCCGGTCAGAGGCATTCGACAAAGACGAAGGACCGTCGGCTCTCCTCCGGCGGAGCACTCGCTCCTTGATTTGGTTTGATTCTGCATTGTCATCCTCCTTTAGTTAACCCATGATAACCTGCTGCTGCTGACAGGCCCATCCTGGTGAGGAGGAGCGAGCGGACGAAGAGAAGGGAGGGGGAGCTGGCAGCAGCAGCCATAAGGGGTGAAAGTGGAAGAGTGAGGCGGTGCTTTATTCCTTTCTCTCTCGTTACCATTTCCTCCTTGGACTCCTACTCGTTTCATAGCGTCTAGCTTCTCCGCCAGACGACGTTTTTTTTTTTTTCTCTCTCTCCTCCTGTGGTAGTAGGCGTGGTGGGGAAAAAATACCAAAGGTAAACTCCTCTGTGACGAGAAGGCAAGCAGTGGACGCCCCATTCGAGGTGAGATCACAGCAATGCTGGAAATGACCCACGCGACTTCTGTTTGAAACCCGCTCCTGCGGGTTGATGCGCCTTTGTGTTGTGTTTGCGATGAGTCACGTTGGGAAATTTGAAATCTGTACGTTGGACTCAAACAGTGTGAGCCAGAATGTCAGGCGAAGACGAGAAAAGTCATGTGCATGGATGTCTTTATTTTGTCATTGAAAGGGATGATGGTACTCAATAGACAGATGAGGAGAGGCGCTTTCCACTTACGTGAGAGAGATGTGTTCTTGATGGGCATTATTGGTGTAGGAGAGCGGGAATAGATTAAGTTTTGTGTGTGACAGATTGTTGTCCTGTTGTGGCTTTGTCGTTTTCTCCTGAGAGCTTGAGCCGACTCCGTTGGACAATTGACTGTTCACCTCATGCAAGCATCCATACAACATAAGAATAACAATAGTCATGTTGCACGTATTGCACTTTTTTACAGTGTCAATGGCCTTCTGGGGCTTCTTAGGTTCAGCGTTAATGTCAGTGTCATAAATAAAACTTGATTGTTCATGCGAAACAATCTCAGCCCACACATACAACCTCCCCATTCCCCATCTGCCCATGTACTGTCAATCAAACCACAGGACTGAGGCTATGGGAATGAATTCACAGTGTGTCAAAAAAAGAAAAAAACAACATACTCCTGAATGATTTCCTGTCCACGTCTTCCAAATGAATCCCGAAATTCCAACGAAAATTTAACGGAAGCTAAAATGTGTGCGGCCGTGATAAGAGTCGCCGTTTTTTCGTGGTCATATATCCAGTCCCAATGAAGTTAAAATTCCCGAATTGTTCTATTTTCATGCCTTAAATGCCGTTGCATATTGTGTCTGTCCCTCAGTTTTGTTATGTAAGAATTCCATTGAGGGACTGTTTGCATGGTCCCGTCTCAAGGACATCCTTGATTCACTTACTTCAACACCCTCAAATGTTTTCCAATCCCCTCATCTCCTTTATCTCCTTGATATAGTGTAATCACCGCTGTTTTTTTTCATTCACCCTGCTAATAGCATTTTCTCCTTACGGCCATAAAGGGAACAAGTCCCAGCGTCTTGAATATTGAATGAGGCAATGTTTGCATGGTTGAGTGGCATAATCTGTGTGCGTGCGCACGGCAGGCAGAGAAATCAAGGATTTGCGATACAGTTTGCAATGGAAATACAGGCAGGTGGGATGGTAGACGTCCTTTGGCATCCTCATTGGGTGAACTCCTTTCTGTTTTGATTTCACACCTTCCTACGTGCTTGCCTTTGGCCTGTGGGGTTGTGATTCTTTATTATAGACTTTGCATGCTTGCGTTTCTCCAACAGGTCATATTTGAAGATTTGACATTTGAAAGGCGGTCAAACCTTATTGTATTTCATAATCCCGTACCACCCCCGTTATGGAAGTGAATTTCGAGGGGGGGGGTGGATTTTGACCGAGCCGCTCATTGTTTCACCTGTGACGCATGGGAGAGAGGCCAATATCCTCCGCGGCGCCCTCCTCTCCAGCAGTCTGCTCTGTGCATCGCGGCTCATTGTTAATTTAAGAAGTTATGACACGAAAGTCCAACTCGCTGTGGGGTTATTGAGTTTGCCTGTGCCTGTTTTGACGGTGTCCCACCCCCCACCCCCCCTGCACCTCGCAGGAGATGTGGTGATGTGCATGTGCAGATCTGAGGGGAGGAGCCGCAGCTCTGTCAGAGCAGTCCGAGCCAACCCAGGAGGTTGGCCCTGTCGAAAACATTTGGCTTATTGGAGTGATACGGGCTCCTGGGGTAGGGCGGTGTTTTAAGTGTTTAGTTTAATTTATTTATTTCAAACTTTTTGTTGGCCCTTTTCCCAGGAAAATCCACAGCACATGGATGCTCTGGATGCAACACAGTCATCTCTGGTTATTGTTGAGGTATATACATTATACGGTTGATCAGCATCGATGAGTCAACTACTACCTCATTCTGTGAGATTTCACTCTAGACACGTTTCCTGTACCGAGCTGGACACTCCGTGTCAGTGGTGACACATTTTGTGAGTGGAGTTATCTATGGATATTATGTGTGCATTATCATTCATCCGTTTGTTGTGCTCTATTAGAATAGCTTACTTTAGTTTTAACATGACTTTGCCCAAATAATTACATTCGAACGACTGAACGCAAAAGCAAAACGGCATCTTTATTTCGTGATCGTGACTCCAAGAGATTCTGGCTGTGGCTCATTATGTCAATAAAGAACTACCCCTGAGAAGAGTTTTAATCATATTACCCACAGTTGAGATTAATTTTTCATGGGGAACTTTCAGTATTGTATTAGAAAAGACCACCCGAGGAGCAAGGAGCGATGTGCTGCAGCCGAGGGAAACTACGCACAATTATTCTCATGTTTAGATAAGAATTGCAAGTCATTGAGCTGCCTCACAGCCATCTGCCTCCTCTTTGCGTCTCATGATGATAGACTGCATGGCAATCCTTTCACTGCTGTTTCATCATTCCTCTTTTTTTGGTATTAGCCAAGTAAATCTGCGGCGCTGGGAGTCATCAGGATCGATTTGTCTCAGTTTGGGGGAAATAAAAAAAAAAGATGTGAAGAAGATCAAATAACCCTTGTATTAAATTGAGGTCTGCAATTTGGCATTAGGAGCAATTGGCATTCATAAACGCTCACCTGCGTCTTTGATTTCTGCTTGTCATCATCAAGCAAAGTTGAAGCTTTTATGCTCTCAGGACCAAAACCATTTTATACCAAATTATTATCAATAAACATAGATAAAATCATAGTTTTCTGCGGGTCTGCTTGCAGTAACTTGTTTGGAGTCGAGCCAAGTCACTTTGGACTGATTCATTTTGTTTGGAGCATTCGGTTTGGTGCCATCTGCCCCTGTTGTCTGTCACACACAGAGGGGGGGGGGGTGTCTCATAGGAAGCAGCGGTGTGCACTGAGTCTCTCAAATTGAGCAGAAACGTCAGATTGTTGACGTGACTCAGCAGTGCCAGTTCTAAAACGTAAAGGCCCCGCCCAGGACCTGAAAGAACATTTAACCTTGGTGCGCTGACAAGTCCTCGCCTTAAAACAAAGTCGCGTTATCAGTAAAGACGGGCTTAAGAAAAGAGAGAAGGAAATGATTAAAGGGGAACCACCCAGGCGCGTTTCGAAGCCATCGACTTCCACTGGCTTTCTTTGCAAAAGCCTGGTGTGTGCAAAAACGCGTTTATTCAAACAACTTGTTTCAATTTCTGCTCCACTCGCTCTGCTCAGCGGCAACCTCCTTTAAAAAAAAATAAATAAATTGCTCAGAGTGACTGTGCGGATGCCATTTATTTCTCTGTATGACATAGAAACTGTATTAAACATCCATCTCTGGGACGCGTCTCTGATAATGGCTTCCAGTCGCAGAAAAATGAAATCTGAAATTGACAGATTAAGGATGGCAGAGTGAGAAATGCGTTCAATGGCACAGAGAAGCATGGCTTGTTTTCTTTTTTGTAGGACTTGTTTTTTCAGCCACATGAGCACAAATGGGGTGTTTTATTTTCCCAGGTTAAAATTCGAAACTAATACCACACGCAGCCGCTGCATGATGTTCATCCTCAAACGAAGCCTCCGGTTGGTTCTTTTCGCGCCTTTTCAGCCAGTCTCGGACCTGGTCTGTTTGGGGCCGTAATAACAAAGGGTGCACATTCGAAAAGCCGTCATAAGAGCGCGTCAATTCTGCTCCGCACCAGTGAACAACTGGGGTGCGCGGTGCTTGCTCTGCCCCACATTCTGTGACGACCCTTTGCAGGTGTCCAAGTGAACGTGGAGCATATATTGCATTTGCATGTGCACTTCTTTACATTGCCTTTGGAGTTTTGTCACGCCACCCACAGCTGTTCCGCACCAACACCTCTTCTGGTTTTTGAGCAAACATCTATTGAACCGATATCGCCACCGCGTTCCCGAGACATATAGCTCACCCAACTTTTTTTTTTGTCCCTTCCTCTTTTGTGAGTCGAAAAAAATGAGTCATTATTCTCTCGTTTTCAGTCCTGCCTTGGGGTTTCATCCTCGTCTCCCATGAATTATAGATGCCGTGCTTGATGTGACTTGTCGGAGAACTGTAATTAGCGTCCGGGAGTTGTTTCTGTTTTTCTTTGAACATTTCAAATCAAATGCAGTGTGTGTGTGTGTGTGTGTGTGTGTGTGTGTGTGTGTGTGTGTGTGTTTGGGCGTCGGTCGGGGAAAGTCATTTTGAATCGGTGGGTTGAACAGTTGCCTGCTTGCATGCAACTCAGTGTTACCTGTCACTGTGATGCAGATGGCAGTGTCATTTTGTGGGTATTGACTGGGATGCTTGCACATGTGTGTCTGGGTCCGTTTGTTTTGTTTTTTTCTCTCCCGCTTTAAATGAAACTCTCCACTCTTGGGTCAGATTGGCCATGCAAATTATGAGTCGATTGAAATTTGAAGAAGAGCTAATATATCATTAACAAATGTGATTTATGAAGTCTGGTAGCGAAAGACGGGTTTTCATATCAGAGGGACATGTTGAACAGCTTTCGCTGCTTTCATTCTGTTGTAATTAAATGGTGTGTGTGTCTGTGGGCCTGTGTGTTTGTGTGTGTGCGTGTGTGTGTGTTTGTGTGTGTGTGTGGGGGGGAAATGATCACTGTCAGTTCCATATGCTCGTCATTTTGGGAGCTCACAGCGTCTGTCAGCCTTCAACAAAGGCTGAATAATGAGGGTACTAATGAAGATCCTTCCATTCCCGCAGACTCTCGGAGCTAATGAGAAGCTTAACGATTAATGACCAATACCATTTTTCCCTCCAAAAATAAATCAAATACCCACAAGTCGATGGTCCAAAGTGACGTGACAAATCGGGCAATTACAAATGATCTTCAACTTGGCTCGCCCAGCCGGGGATTAGACGGCGAGGCAATCGTTGGTCATTCACTTTTATCTGAAATTCTCCACTGATGTTTTCGAAGGAATGTCTGAAATAAAGACACCTCCGTCCCTTTCGCATCCCTCTTCTCCCCTCCCTCTCCTCTCCTCCTGCAGTTGGGACGACAGCAGCTCAGTGAGCAGCGGCCTGAGCGACACATTGGACAACATCAGTACGGATGATCTGAACACACCCGCCTACCCTGCCGCTAGCGCATCGCGCAAAAGCAAGGGAGCGGAGGTAAGAGCACATGCGCAAATAATCAACACACTTTCTCGGGTCGTTTTTTTTTTTTTTTTGCTGAGCTAGTGACTGTGGGATTTACAGATATCAATGTGAATGTCTTAAACCGACCTTGTCGTTTTCCTTTAGTAACTCCATCTCTAAAGCTACTATTTTTTCGTCATTCTTCTTTCTATAGACATAATCACTTAACCCCCTTCAATCACAATAAAACATAAAAGGAAAAATGGGGGGCGTTATAGAAACGGATAGGAATTATCATTAAAAGATAGAAACGAAATCTCCTTTTCTGCAAGGGAAATGAATCGCCCGATCTTATCTTTCTGAATTCCTTCTTTACAAGCGTGTTGCTGTAACATGAAGCCAAGGCCAGTCGCGGTGTGTGCGCGCTCCCAGAAACCACAGCTGAGGGAGTTATACGCTGACTGAAGGCCACTGTTAAGCGCGCTTTCTAAGCTTTTGCCGGATTCTGCCAAGCATTATTGGCCCCCGTGTGAAATGTTTAACAGACTGGGAATCGTAAGTGACTCTGGTGTTGCTAGGGAGACGGGCCATCTGTCAAGGTACAGGCTAGTTGTCACTGCTGTGTTTCTATGTGTGTGGGTGTAAGTATACATTCCCAAAAGAGGAGATCTGGGCATCGGGTGATTACAAAGATAGCTACGACTTCACACATAGACGCATACACCCCTGCTGCTCTGTTTGTGCAGGTGCCTACATTTCAACAACACATTTTAGACTATTAACTATTAGGTACTACGGGTGTGTTTAATCATATTTATATTATACCATTCAATTCATATGCTTTTCTTTGACACCCATCCACCACCACTACTCGCCAGTCCCAGAGAGGAAGCCGGTCCAAGCATGCAGAGCAGGAGGTGAGCAGCAGCTGGGCCGGAGCCGAGGATCTGAAGAAAGTAGAGGAGGAGCTGGACGCAAGCATGGACCCCAGCAGTGGCTCCTCCCGCTGGAAGCCTTCCTCATCCTCCTCTTCCTCCCAAGCCCAAGGCCAGTACGAGGACGCCAGTCAGAAGGCCACTGCGCTGGCCCAGATGTCTCAGACGGGCTCATGGAGGAGGGGCATGACAGCCCAGGTGGGCATCACACCACCCAGAACCAAGGGTGCTTCTGCTGCCCACAAATCACCAGGTAGGAGAGTGTCATTATGTTTTACAAGAAGAAAATCCCCAAAAATTAGCTATCTCTATGAGAGCGATGAGAGATTAATTGGTTTCTCCACATAATGTAATTGTCAGACAGTTGAAAGAAAAAGAAAATTGGGTAGCTGCCAAAATAAGCGCATTGTATTATTATCATTATTATTATTATTATTATTATTATTATTATTATTATTATTATTATTATTATTATTATTATTATTATTATTATTATTATTATTATTGTTGTTGTTGTTGTTGTTGTTATTGTTATTATTATTATTATTATTATTATTATTATTATTATTATTATGATTATTATTATTATGATTATTATTATTATATTTGCAAATGTTTGATTAGATATTTAATAGTTTTCAATGCAGCTGAGCTATGATGTATTCACCCACTGACTTTTGGGCAGATTTGATACTAATCTGGCTTTTCCTGCTGTGCTGCAGTGCCTACCCAAGAATCCGCTGAGCGGTCTGTTTTTGTATTTGTGCTCACATGAGTTTATTCAAATTGACAGGCAAAACTGATGACGCCAAGGCCTCAGAGAAGGGCAAGGCCCCTTCCAAGAGTTCAGCTGGCATCCAGCGTTCGCCATCAGATGCGGGGAAGAGCAGCGGAGACGAAGGCAAGAAACCCCCCTCGGGCATTGGACGCCCACCCACCACAGGCTCATTTGGATTCAAGAAGATCCCAGGCGCCACGGGCACCCTAATCACCTCCAGTGGGGCAACGCTCGCCAGCGGCTCGGCCACCCTGGGCAAGGCGCCCAAATCCTCAGCTGCCCTCGGTAAAGGCACGGGCATCGGTGGTGTGCGGAAAACCAGCCTGGACGGCTCACAGCCCGAGGATGACGGCGTCCTGCTCAGCTGCGGAGGCTCCAAAGTGACCCTGCAATACCGCTCTCTACCCAGGCCGGCCAAATCCTCCAGTGGGGTGGCAGCGGGGCGCAGCAGCCACCGCTCCAGCTCCAGCAGCATCGACTCCAGCGTCAGTGGCAAGTCGGCCGGCGGGGCGGCGGCGCAGACGGGGGCCAAGCGCAGGGACGGGAAAGTGAGCTCCGACCGCTCCAGCCCCGTCACTATAAACCAGACGGACAAGGAGAAAGTGGCGGTGTCAGACCAGGACCCAGCGGCGGGGCTATCCACGTCCCCCAAGTCCAGTCCAACCTCCACGTCAACAGGCCAGTCAGGCCTCAGGCAGCCGGGCTCCAAGTACCCCGACATTGCTTCCCCTACCTTCCGCAGGTCAGTCGCACAAAACACGCCTGCTGCTTCCCTGCTGTCTTTGTCCATGACCGTGTGCGTTTCTGTGTGAATCAACCATTTCACCCCTTTCTTTCTTGGTTACCAACAGAGACTGATGTTTTTGTCTCGCACAGCGAGCATAGCTTTAGGGCTCGAAGCACATCTATTTCCAAATGGCATTTATGGAAGGTCTTCATTTATGATGACGAACTGTCGGCAGTGCCCGGGGAGGTTTTCCTGAACAAGGATAGTCCACAGACTCCTGTCAGAGATAGAAACATTTATTAGAGATCCTGTCAGGCTTCAAACATGTTTTATCGCACATATCAATTTTACATATGTTGCGCTTGCACAGAACGAATATAAGTAATGAATAAATCATATTTCGTGATTCATTATGCCTGAATGAAAAAAAACAAAACAAAAACGAATCGTATTCTTCGGTTAGTAAACATTAAGCGTTTTCCCCCGCGTAACATCTTTCTACCCTGGAGATTAAGATCTGATGGCTTTTCATTTAGTTCATGCAAATCCCGCTAAACAATCTTGATCAGAAACGACAGGGGACAGGAGTTTTCTGGCGCAGCAATCCCCGGCTCATTACGAGCATGCATTCGACAGGCGTGTCCAGACATTCATCCCGTCCGATTTGTCAGGCCGACACATTTCATCTGCATGTAGGCAAGCTTCCCCCCCCCCCCCCCCCCCCCCCCCCCCCCCCCCTCAGGAACCCCCCCCCCCCCCCCCCCCTCTTCAAGAGAGCCTGCCGTCTATATATTTTGTGTGATTGTGCTGACAGACTGGAACGTGCTGTCGGAGGATACGAAGTAGGCAAACAGGGTGGCCTTTACACATCGGGTTATTTAAGGTCACAGGGTGGAAACGGTCAAAGCTGTGGAAGCCAATGTGTTGATGTGTAAATTACGTTCAGAGACAAAGAGTCCGCTGCTGGGGATAAATGCTGCTGTGAAGTCCACTTAGTATTTCCTCTGCAGTTTTGAGTTGGTGTTAAAAATGATGTTTCACCTTGCACATTTGACTTCTTGATACTTGTGACAAACACAATAATACAATTGAATGCACAATATACAGCAGGCCAAATGAGGTAACCTCACTTTAATCCAGTCTTTCACCCCCAACCTACACCTTCCAGTCCTTCATTTTCCAGTGTGGATCTTGCAGATGCTCATCCCTTGTCCTTTGAGCACTTCTGAATGACTGCGCCCACCTCTCTACCCCCAGATTGTTTGGCACCAAAGCCAGCGGCAAGGCCAGCTCCCCAGGCACGCCCGACTCTGGCAAGTGCCCCTCATTACTGGGCAGCCCCCACGGCACATTGGCAAGGCAGGCCAGTCTGGACTCACCCTCCTCTGGCACAGGGAGCCTGGGCAGCGCTAGCGGCCTGAGTGGTGGCAGCAGCCCACTGTACGGTAAAACCCCAGACCTGTGCACTGACTCCCCGGCCTCCAGCCCGGCCTCTGGCCTCTCCCTGCCCTCCAACGCCCGGCCCTGGCCCGCCTGTAGCTCCTCAGCAGGCAGCAAGGACACACTGAGCTGCCAGAGCATGACCAGTCTGCACACCAGCTCTGAGTCCATTGACCTGCCACTGGGCCACCACGGGCCAAAGATTACGCGAACCGGCAGTGTCAAGTCCACCCTGTCTGAGGGGTGAGTAACGGGAAAATTACGATCGGGCCGAATCGTATTCATTGTTTCATTTGAGAACAGAGACGACATCTGTCCTATCTCCCCACCCTGAGATGTAATCTAACCAAGCAGAGTAGGCCTTAATAATATCAGTCAAAATGATGCAGAGGAAAATGTAACTTTAGTTTTGGTTTTGGCATTTTAGTAGCTTTAATTGCTTTGAGTATAGTGTCAGTGCATTCTTGGTGTAGTCGTATGACAAACCACATAATATCTCCCCGTGTTCTGTCAGTATGTAAAAAAATACTTTTAATATGAACAATTGCCCATTCACTACTCAGCCAAGCCAAATTGTCCTGCCAATGTTTTACCAGCATGTTTGTCAGCACTGAGCTGACCAGCATCTTAACCTGGTGATGATGGAAGCATCAGAATAGTATTCAATTCTAAGATTGTCTATTTGTCATTATTACTCTTGACCCCCACAACTATGCCAACAATCAGACCATTTCAGATGCTCATTCCCATGAGAATTGATTTACCAGGGTGTTTCCATTGTTTTGTCCACATACTGTGCATGCACTACATCACAGCAGATAAAAACAGGACTCATCAGTGTAGTTCTGTGTCTCGAAAATGAAACAATTGATTTTATGATTATTATTATATTATATGATTATTATTATATTATATTTGTTGTCTGTTGTAGTAATGCATTCGTTAGCATCTTTAATGTTTTTCCATTCGTTTGAAAACTCTGTGTGTGTTTGTGTGTCTGTGTGTGTCTCTGTGTGTGTGTGTGTGTGTGTGTGTGTGTGTGTGTGTGTGTATGTGTATGTATGTCAGAAGACGCAAACATTTTGACCAAATTCTTTTTTCTTCCCAGATATTACAAAAACAAATGTTTTTTGGTGTTCATCTAATTCACTCGTCCTCTGTGTTTTAACAGCATGCCTCTTGACAGAAACACACTTCCCAAAAAGGGCCTGAGGTACAACACATCTGCAGCCAGATCTCTGTCTCACCTGTTGTTCTTTCGCAAATTTCAGACCGATCATACGCATGTCTCCGTTGCATGCAAATTGTGAGCTATACCAAGTTTAATCTCAAGTTGTCGTACAGCACTCGTGGCATGCTGTACGCAAAGTGCAAAAGACATCCTCCTACGATCGCATTTATTTTCCGACATGCTTTGGCCATCACTTCATACCAGTTCATACCCATTGTGTTACCGTCACAAAATGCATAACAATTCGTAGAGTGAGGCAAAAAAAAATCCCATGCTGTAGGATTGCTGCCTCGGATGATCAGGCAGGAGTGTGCATGTCTGTCTGCCTGTCTGCTTCTCTGTGTGTGCACCCTGATCCTCTCCTCATCTCATGCACCGCTAGAAATAAGGCAAAAGCAGCCACCGTGACAGAGCAGTTCTTCCTCAGCTCCCTTAAAGGGCCTAAATCCCCCTGATAACATTTCCTGTGTTAGTCGGGGCGGGGGGCGTGAGTTGAATGTATATATTGAATTTGGCTTGGACAAAGGGAGAGGCAGAAATGCTGTAACCTATCCATCACATTGGCACAACCTCTGCGGGGAACAGCCTTCAGCTAATTAAACATGACTGCCACAGAGAGGTTGGATCGGGCATGCTGTTTTCAAACCACTTTCATTTTGATGCCATTTGATGCTCATACTTTATTGGGCCTAAAACATTTGGTAATACATTGCATTATCGGTTTGACAGTGATGTTGAGTACAGACTGCTGTTCTCTGACCTCCAATCACATTTCAAACCAAAATGCGCCCACTTGTCTGATATTTGGATTTTCCACAAGTGGAGCTTGGAGTGGTAATTGATCCCTTTCATCGTATAAATAAGCATGTTTATCCTGCTTATGGCAATTTTGTAAGCTTTAAGTATGCTGAGTCAAACACACTGACCTCTGGATATATTTGAGTCTGTCCCGTTTCAACTTTAGCGAGGGGCACTTTCTACCGTGTCACAACATTCAACACGCTCTTAGACACCCAATCTCTAGGGGGAGAGAATACAAAGCATAGGCGTGGGCAGCAGGGTCAGATGTGACAAGTGTAGTAATGGGGTCGCTGAATGGAAGACGCAGCGGACGAGGGATGAGCGCAAACTCAATTATCATCCTCAGAGGATTCAATATGGCTGATTGTCATGTGTGCGATAAGGAGCCTTTTTCGCCGAGCCACTTTGGAGCTGGGGAGAGAAGAAATGGGCTGCAGTGTGCACGTTTGGCAGCGCGGAGCCAGAGGAGTGGGGTTATGTAGTGAAAGACTGTGTGTGAATGTGTCTAGATGTGAACACTGCAGTGTGGTGTAGTTGCATGCTTTTCGTTGTGCCATCTGCTCCCGCGCTTCCATTATTAGAGTCACACTTTCGGCCATTTCGTCACTGCATTTGCACATCCGTGTATCTCATTGGAACAACTGTGGGATGTTCGCCAACCGTTTCACACCACCCTTTGTGGGTTTTAGGTACCCTCCATCCTCCCGACAGACTTCCCACGAGGAAGGGAAGGAGTGGTATCGGTCCCATTCCACGGGGGGGCTCCAGGACACCGGCAGCCAGTCCCCACTGTCTCCACCGGGAGCTTCCTGTACCACTGCTGGAAAATACCACTACTCAAACCTGCGTGAGTGTCAAGGAGTAAACTGATTTTACCCATTTAAGTGAAAGCAATAAGAAAAAAAAAGTGTTATGTCTTATGGTGGAATTCGGATATGACCTATGGAAAAAAAAAAGAGACGTCTATCAAGGTACAAAATGGTCCAGATGTGCAGTGCACACTGGCATCACCATTAAAGTCCATTAAAAGTTTGGCACATTTTTGCACCATTATTAGAAATAAATTGGTTGTTCATGCTTGAATGATGGGTCAGCGATTGATATTTCTATTGAAATCTAAAGGGTTGAATATCAGTTATTAACGCCGATCTTGGTTGGATCCATTTTGTCCCCCACGCAGTGAGTCCCACTAACATTTGCCAGTACAACCTGCCACCGGGCAGCAACAGCATGAGCCGCTCCAACAGCATCCCTGCCCAGGACTCCTTTGACCTGTACGGAGAGGGTCACCCACTGGGGGGCAGCGCAACCTCCTTGGAGGATCGACCGCGGGGCATCAGCCGCTCCGGCTCCTTCAGGGACAGCACCGATGAAGGTGGGAGGGGTTCTTCAGCAAATGAATGTGATGCAGAATGAATTTCTGGTGCTAAGGTCTTTAAAAATCATTTATGGTGTGCTATAATATCAGATTTAATGAGCTCTCTCTCTCTCTGTTTGCACTGTAAGTGACTTGGCTCATGGTTCGCTCTGTGCTGCTCTTTTAATGGGTGCTATAAGAAAATTGTATTGCAGCCACTTAGAGCTCCAACTTTAAACAGCCAAATCGTGTTTCTTCTGCCTTTCATCATCTGAAGGAGTCACCATAACTATCAAGTGCTAATCATTCGACTGGGCAATCCAAAATCATTTAAAACAATGAAATCTTCAACAGCAGAAATAGAATATGGTATGGTCACATATTAGGTTTATGACTCTCCTTTTTTTTTACGCCAGTGTTTGAAAATCGAATGTAACATTTGTTTGTCATTCCTTTTT
Organism: Colistium nudipinnis; assembly: GCA_016785305.1. NCBI lineage: Eukaryota > Metazoa > Chordata > Actinopteri > Pleuronectiformes > Rhombosoleidae > Colistium > Colistium nudipinnis. The sequence continues at coordinate 606,944 of JAFBJU010000242.1, read as the reverse complement.
CCGTCTGTGCTTCCAGTCCACGGCTCTTCATTGTCTCTGGTCTCTAGCACGTCTTCACTGTACTCCGCGGTAAGTAGCTCCATCTCCAGATTTGTTGGCCAGACGGCCCGAGACACGACTCCAAATGCAAGCAAATTTTGGTTATCTTATCAATGTAGCTGTATACATATCTCAACATTTTTAAAGAGGACAGGTATGTACTAGTGATAATATCACAGTTGTTTTATTCAAATTTAATGGTGTCCTGCCCCTATTTTTTTTTGCAGCATAACGGATATCCCGAGTGGAATTTACTTTTAAGATTCAGTTTGTTTAAGGCTGAAGTCCTGCTGATATTAAATGGTACAACTTAGAGTCACATCAAGTCCTTCGGTTCTTGCCCAGAGACGCAGCGTAGCATTCATTCTCACGCGCGCTGTGTTACAATATCCTGTCCCTTGTGTTTCTGGAGGAACGCATTATATATTTCTATAGTCACATGCCTTTTAAGTAATTTAGTAGATAAGACTGCGGACAGGTGTTTGGTTTTCAACAGCATAGGCGGCAAGGCGGTAGATTAGTTTTTGGGAGAAGAATCGATTACCACCCACCTCCGCCTGTTTCCAATTGCTCTTGCAGGTTGCAGAGGAAAGACATGGGTGAAGGATAGAGATTCTTGTCATTGAAAAAGTGTTCCCCCTGGCCAAGTTCTTTCTTTTGGTTTGCTTGCGGTTTTTAGGAACCATTTTCCATTTTCGTGTCTGTCCGATTTCCACTTCAATGCCATTGAGAGCTGATTTAACTTTGGTTTATTATCTCTGCGCTCGCCATTTCGAAATATTTTCCAATTCAATGCTGCTCATGGTGTATGTTCCAATTAAAAGGTGTAACATCGAAACAATCCTGCAGATAATGTTTACATTTTTCAAAACTATTTTTTTGCTACTTTTCTTCCAGACGGAGGAAAAAGCACATTCAGAGGTAAGGATGGTTAGGAATGTGTCTATCTGTCTGCATGCTTTACATCCACACAGTCACCGACATTTAAACCACGGAGCTTCACAGTGACTGCACTGTGGGCGGGGGTGGGTGGTTGGTTGCCTTCCTATGTGCACCTTAAAGATAGCTTTTCACTGAGTAGATTCTATTTTTTGCTCCGTGTGGGATTCCGTCCTGCAGCCTCCGTTTCACACGCATGTTTCTCTGCCCCGGGGCAACATGCTCGTTGTTTGTGTCCTTATTTCCTCCGTTTTATTGCACTGCATACATTATATTTCATACACAATGAAAGTAACGATGGATAAAACGTTTACAAGTTCTACGATGCATTGCTTTTATGTTATCAGTAAATCCTTTTCAGTCATTTCATCTTGATCGTAAACAAATACACGTACCTGCCGTGCTTCATGGCATATATATAATAAGTAAGTCGTGACATAAACGTACACTCTTCCCATATGACGCATGCCCTGCCCCTTGGCTTTTTTTTCGTTTTGCTTCGTCCAACATTTCATCGCCGACGCTTCTTTTATTTGCCAGATTTACGTGAAGCTTTTTTTTTTTTTTTCAGGTTGCCTCTGTTCTTGTATCTCAGTGCTTTAAACTCAAATGTGGCTCGCACAGTAACGGCAAATGCAGTACGGTGTTTGTTTTAACCATGCCAGTTGGGTGTAGATTAGCATTTTAGAAACAGCTCTCTCCGCGCAAACGCTGACGATCGTGGATTACAGTCACCGTGCAGTAACACAAGTGACACGGTTCAGGTTTGCTTTCCCTCTGACTGACTAAGGTTTTGACAGGTGGCCTCCGCCTGAACTGAAGCTGTTCTCATTTACATGAGTTACATTTGTTGGAACCATGTGTTTTCGGCGATTCGACTAAGCACTACTGGCAGGAATTGTAAGAAACTCAGATCGTCAACAGAAGAATTCAATAAATGGTATATATCGTGAGCATCCGCAGCTGAGGATATATATTTGTGTGATCCCTCCCTGAAACGTCAACACTATTAATGGAATGCGGCGGACACAACAAGGAAATCTGTCCTATGCCAGTTTCGTTGTAAGTTCCATATTGCTGTCAAGTCATTCTTGAACATTCAAACCAAACAAAATCGGATATTGCCAACAGTTTTACGTTTCTCAACGATCAGTTTTTCAGCGATCCTTCATACCTTCTTGTAGTTTGTGTTGTTCATTTTGGTAAACTGACAACTCCGGCCGTTTGCTCTTTTCAGAAGAAATATCAGGTATTTGCCAGTACTGTCTGACCCACGTGAGGAATACTTGCCTATAGCTCCTGTTTCCCTGCTCAAAGTCTAGTCGTGCGAGAAAGCCAGTGCTGTGGCACATCCGTACATGCTGTTTGATGGAGGCATGCAACATAGTGTTAATTCATACTCTTCTCTTTTCAATCAAGGGCCAAACAGTCCAAAATTCCACGGTAATCCCCCGCACTTTATGTTCACATTTCACCCCAGTGTCTTCACACACAGAATTACCACTTAACTGCATACAGTTTTCGCATCAGAAATAGCACCATGGGAGTTGCAAGTTCAACACCTCTTTGCATGCTTTAACTATACCTATTTACCTCTCTGTTTTCTTCCCCAACCAGCAAATCAGAAAGCTGCGCCGGGAGCTGGACGCCTCTCAGGAGAAGGTGGCGACCCTGACGTCTCAGCTGTCTGCCAATGTGAGTGTGTTCACTTCAGTAGACACCAACACATTTGCATGAACCTAGTGTCGGAGAGCTTTTGTAGTTACTGCTTCCTATTAAATCTCTGAAAGGAATATAAATCTTCAAGACGCCCATTAATTCCTTTTCTCCGTGTTCCTAAGCTGCTGTGCGCGTATTTGGGCTTTTGCTTGTTTTGATTTTGTCGAGGCGTGTGTTTTCACGTGCCTGTCCTCGGATGGGAAGTTTTCTCGCGTGCGTCTGTGCGTCTGCCGTACAGCGCGGATTGTCTCTCTGCTTCTGTCTCTGCCGGTGGGTTTTTTTCCGACGGGAACAAGGGCTGCTCCCAAAGTCAGCCGAGTAGAGAGTCAACGAGAGATAGACGGGCACGGAGAGAGAACAAGGAGATGAGGATAAGCAAATCCAGACTCGAGTGCGTCGTGTGTGAGCGAAACCGAGTGAGATACGGAAACCCTCCGAGTCCCAGACCGAGCCTTCTTTGTGCCGAGGCTCAAATAGATCGACGAACACCATCGTCTGACTGGGCTCCTCCGAGCGACTGATCAAGCGAGGAGGCAGATGCCTCAGTCCGACGCTTTGATCCCATAGGTGTGCAAAGATGAAAACTGAAGGCCCAAGTGATGAACGGTAAAGGAAGACATTTACCTATAGAATAGCTAATTGGTTACAGGCAAACAGCTGCACCCTCAGATGGTCGGTTGTCTAACCTGGCCATAGTTTCATGAATCAGTGATTTATTTAGGTCTTACCTTTTCTGCGTATGTCAGTGGGGGTGCTTGTGCAAAGGGGCACCTCGAGGAAGAAGCTCTTGCTCTCTCAAGCCCATTCGAGGGCTGATCAAAGTATGGCTAGATGAGAACATTTGCAAGGATGTAGGGGCCAACATGATTGTTGACATATACAGTAATCCACGAATGATATAGTCAAAAAGACTCCACTCTCTCACCACACCTGATCTTGCTACGGTACGGGCCCTCAACTGGGTCACCGAGGAGCAAAGTGGCAGAGTGGCAAAGACTACCAGCCACATGCAGACTTTTGCGGCAGATTCCATTATGTGCTTCACTGCGGCCACTTTGGCGGAATCCAAAAAAATGAGGGAGCGAAAAATGCATATGTGGGTGTGTTGTGCTGGACCTGCATCAGGCTGTATCTACATGACAGCATGGCGGGTTGTTGGCGCTTTGTGCTCATCTTATCCTCCCAGTGGGGTGCGTGGCTGTGGAAATGTCAGCCCCAGCAGCAGCCCTCACATGTTCTCTACCCACAGTCCAAAGCTAGATGCTCTCTCTGTGGTGTGTGTGTGCGGACGACGTGTCACAAGCGCTGCTTAATCCTCTCTGTTCCTGTGAACCCTTTCGCCCATCGCGTAGTTGCCCGCATTGGCCTACAAATAGGCCTTGTATGATTGCAAAGTATTCTCGGTAAACATCTCTGGACATTGCACATTCTTTAAAAGCATAAATGATGACAAATGCACACAAATTTACAAGTTAAGGCCATTCTGTCACAATTTCCGATTTGAGCTAGTATTTTTAGAATGGCACGAGAAAAGGCAAGACGTGCCAAGTTAATAAACTTGACATCCTTAATGTGATGTTATATTGCATTCAGTTCTTTTCCATTTATTCTCAAAATGAATGTAGTGTAATAAAATGTCATTTCCATTTGGCTCTGAGCCTCAAGCTTCTCTTAACTCTCTCTTAAAGTGGAGTTATGTTGATGTCGAAATGCAATATATATATATTTTTAGTAAATAGTAAAGCTGGTGTGTTTTCTGTTTATCTCCAGTGGCTGAGTGCGTCTTCTTTTCATTTCCAGCCCTGTCATGGGAGGAAATGTGCAGTGATGGAGGTCATCTGATATGGATCTCATTTGCTGTGCCACAGCATACACAATTATTATTGTTCTTTGCTGTCTTTGTTTTGTTCAGGAAATTGAATTTGGATCTTGATCACACTCGATCACCCTCCTAGGTGCATTCCCCTGGTATTACTTTAATGAACTGTGTATTTGCGTTTGGTTTCGGTGGGTTTATTCCACAGCCAACATCCCGGTACAGAGAGTAGGAGGACATAATGTGTTTTTTGTTTTTTTTGTTTGGTACTGTCACCTGCCAACAACCTCCAGATGTCATCTTCATATTCAGGAGCAGCATCCAGCTGATATCAGGGACTTTGCTCATCTAGTTCTCTGGAGATCCCAGGAGCAGCGCAGATGGTTCAGCCATGGGACATATTTGAGTCTGATTAGCGACTCCTTCAGGCTGGACAGGTGGGCCGGGGGGCGGGTTTGTGAGTCAGAGCTCCCTGGTGGAGTTGGAAAAATATGTAACGTTGGAAAGATGTGTTGGAACAGTTGGCATTTCTAAAGGTCACGACCCTCACTGATTCAGCCAGGGACACAGAGGAGACGAGGCAGCACACGACGCGACTGTATGCGTGTGTTTTTTATTCTAGAGGTATAAGGTCCTGGAGTTCACCGTCAGGATAGAAATGTGAGGAATTGCTCTATTTTGTTAGAGCTGTTTTGGAGCTCTTTCAAATGCCGTTAAATTCAGTATGCGAAAGTACGGTAAAACAAACGTCTGCCTATGCACGCGCGTGTCGGTGCAGAGCGGAGATTGTCTGATCTGTCCGGGCATGCTGCCCACCTCTGTGCGACACACCAGGCCTGACAGGTGTCTCAGGACGGGGGTCTGAGAAAGAGATTTCAGGCCGAGCACGTCCAGTCGCACGAACACAGGGCAGGTTCAGCGGAGCGGCTGGCTTGACGTTGCTGCATCTTCCGCTGACAGATGAAGTCCAGGGAGCGGCCTTCCTGTGATCTGTGATCCTCTGTGATGTCAACACCGCTCTCCCCGCGCTGAGTGTTTTCTCTTCATGGAGTTAGTTCAGATTCCTAGCACCGAGGAGTGCAATGACTCAAAGTTCATTTTTGTTTATTTTTCAGTTTTTTATTTTAAATTGCATAGTTTAGCTGTACTTCTTTGTAGTGTGCTATAGTGTACTACAACATTTTGCACACCAAGTACTTTGGTTTGGTTCTCTGTCTTTTGAATGGAACGTTCATCTCATATCTATTGCCTACCTTGGAGTCATTTTTAGATGTAATGTATAATGTTTTGATAATCCAAAGAAATCATTCTTGTGTTTATTTTAAATGTCTTTAAGTTGTAAACTAACAACGGTTTAAATGCATTTCTACTAATGCCTAAATGTGTAGAATTAGCTGCAAAAAACAGAGAGAAGTGAGTGTCTGAGAAACACTGCTCTGTGAAATGACTCTTACAGGTTCCAGGAACTAAATGACATGTTACTCTTCACTCCTGCGCCAGCTGAAGACTTAATTCCTGGTCTCTCTGTGCTTGCAGTCTCACCTGGTGGCAGCCTTCGAAAAGAGCCTGAGTAACATGACCTGCCGCCTGCAGAGCCTCACCATGACCGCCGAACAAAAGGTACGCGAGCTTAGTCCTGAATGTGAATTGTGCGCGTGTGCGTGTGTGTGTGAGCTCCACGACAGTCGGATTATAGGGAGGAGAAGTGATTAGAAACGGGCAGCGGCCTCCACCAACGTGGACGTTGGTGCTTGTGGAATATTGGATTTTCTAACCTTCAGTTCAGTTTCTGACTCATGTGATTTTCACTTTTTTTTTTCCCAAGTCTTAGATTAGGATGCATATCTCTCTCTCTCCATTTAATCCCAACTGCAACCACAGCTGCTTGACTCACTTGACCATATTACAAGCCAACACCGACGACCTCGGCTTCCGACCTCCACTTTCTCAATTTTCTGACAAGTTGACATTTTTATTGACTGACAGGAGCACTGAAACACTGCTCACACAGCAGCGGCAATATGTCCAAAGATATATGCCTCAAATTATGAATGCTGCCCTCCGCTCGCACATACATACCTAGTGCCCTGATTAGCCCTGGCACCTTTTTTAATCCGCTATAAATGAAAGCAGACTGGGATCTGGTGGGATGTCATTGTCATGCAGGGCCGTCTCAACTTTTAATTAAAGCGGAAACCATATCTGCAGCCCTCGGTGGCTTTTCAGTAAAGCCAGAATATGAGACTCCCTCTATCTGATGTGTTGGCTCAACAGAGGGGAGAGCTTTTTTTTTTTTTTTTATATATTATTATTCTTCTTAGCAGGTGGTGCTGGCTTTGGGGCAAATTCACAGTGAGTCTCCCATCTTTGCCAAAATAATGTCCCCTTCTTTGTGCCTCTCCCAGTGAAAGCCATGCCAGAGCAAAATGTAAGAACTCGTTCCCAGTGACAAAGCTAATTTGCTCGTTCCAATAAATGTAAACGTGTCATCCTTTTTTAAAAATAACCACGGCTGGTCATCAATTCTGAGGTTGTTCCATCTGTTTTATATAGACTACAAAGATTGTCCCCCCAAATTGCATTGCTCTGTCTGTCTGACTCTCTCTCTCTCTCTCTCTCTCTCTCTCTCTCTCTCTCTCTCTCTCTCTTCCCCCCCCCCCTCCCTCTCTCTTTCTTTCTCTCCGCCCAGGAGACTGAGTTGGTTGAGTTACGGGAGACAATAGAGACCCTAAAGACCCAGAACACAGATGCCCAGACTGCCATTCAGGTGGCTCTCAATGGCCCCGACCACTTCCACAAAGGTAATGAGAGAACCAGCGGGGGACATTGGACCAGACTCTGGTGTTTTGAAGGCGCATTCAAAGCGTTGCTGTTTCCTGAGCAGATGCATTTTTAGCCTGATTGGCCCCAGAGGGAGCTGAACCCCTGATACTTAGATTATGCGCTTTGCTTAGTCATGGAAAAAGACCGAATCAGATATGCAAAGATTGTTTGTGAAAGGACCTTATTAAGTATTCAACCTCCTTATAGATGCTTATTCATGTTGAGTGGAGCCCCTTATCGCCAAACATTGAAGATAAATGTACAACAACTAAAATATTGCGGTGCGCTGACCAGCACAGTTTTCGGTGCACTAAGAAAGGACTTTCGGTTTGTTTCAGACCTTCGGATTAGACGGCAGCACTCGTCCGAAAGTATGTCCAGTATCAACAGCGCAGCCAGTCACTCCAGCATGGGCAGCTTGGGCAAGGACGCGGAAGACAAAAAGAAGAAGAAGAAGAACTGGGTAGGTGGAATAAAAAAAAAA
>JAFBJU010000242.1:555094-599079 GCA_016785305.1 Colistium nudipinnis | reverse complement strand
GATATACATATATATATATGTATATATCTATATATAGATATACATATATATACAAAGCAAAAGTATAGTCTGACTTTAGTATTTGTGTGCGGTCGTAGATTGTGCAACCAAGGCTGCTTACGAACCAGGGGTCGATACAAGTCACCGTGTACTTTGACAATTCCTTGTTCTTGGGTTTGGATGCTCCTAAGGTTGCTGTACTTCATAGTATGTTCAGATTCCCGTCGGTCCTCTGCTAGATCCTGAAACTACATTCAATTCATCGACCATTTACCATGACATCCGTGTTGCTAGGTTACAATGTTGAGTTAGTATCAGGTGGGTGCGCAAGGCATCACCCTTTGGTGAGGGCTAACACGGGGTCAAGCAGAGGAATCCACCACCCTGCAATTATCGTTTGAGGCTTGAAATTTCATATCCGGACTCAACAGCATGCAGAGTGGTTGGAAAAGAAGCACGGTGGGCAACTAATGTCCCAGATTGTTCAATGTTCAGCTCGAAAGCGGGGCTGATATTCGCCCAGAGGCTAGAGAAGAGCTGGCTGAATTTCTGTGACAAGAGGCAAATGTACGAGCAGAGTAGAGCCACTCTCACCTGCCTCTATCGTTTTCAGGAGGGCTCTCCGTTCCCCAATTACTCCATTGGACTTGGCCGGGTCTGAAGGTCTAGAACAGCAGATACAGCACATTGTTATTTCCCTCCCACAAGCCAAAGTATACTTTTACCCGAGTCTCGTTTGTGGAAAGCTGAACATGTGACCTTGAGTGACCTTGATTTGCTTGCACCTTTTTTGGGTCGAACTTTAGGACTAAGATGACCTTTGCTTAACGCAGTGCCCGTCATCAATTTCTCATTCCACTGAGGAATTAGTAAACAAATACCCATAAATCAAGTCTGAACATGCACGTCCGCAACCATTAAGCCCCCTTTTTTTTCTCCCTCTGATGCCGCAGCCTTTTGCTTCTCTCCACAATAGCGGCTCAGTGTCCCCGGGAGCTTATTGGCCGCTGCCCACTGAGTCAGACAGATGACATATTAGAAGTTCCGTTTTGTCCGAAGTGCGCAGGGCCAGAGCCAGTGTTCCATCTCTGCTGCAATGCAAAACGGATGCCCTTGAAATGAAACGCATGCAAGTAGCCCAAAAGTTCACCACACAGAGTGACACCCTAGTCTGACGTGTTCACGGAGCCCCCTAAAATAAACGTCAATACAAATCAGCCCCTGATTTACGTCATTTTTAATTATTCATTCGAATAATTTCTGTCTCGGTGCTCGAAATAGAATATAGAGATAGTATGATGCATGTAAAAATCAGACACCTGTACCGGGACAGCAGGACAAGGGTGATACGATAAATACATAAACTACTCTTCGGTTATGCAAGGACTTTATGCCTGCAAATATGTGACATGCTGTGTCACTAAGCAGCATGCGGACTTGAGGTCAGTTCCCAGCAGTTGACGCCGGACCAGTGATCTCCCTATCGATGGTAAAGAGGTCACCACAGACACTTGTAGTGGGTGTGTGGCATGCTCACATTGCCATAGACAAAATGTAGGCTTTAAGAAATAATACATGTTTATTTGCTGAAATGTCCACTGAAGTCCATGATGCAGTAGGTGGGTGTTTTCATTTATGCGCTGGATATGTGTATTATGTTATGGCATAATAATTGTCCATTTAATACCGGTTCCTTACGACATCTTGTACTACATGCTTTGTACTGCATGGCCTTGTTCGTGAACGTGCACTGCAGGTGGTATTATGGGATTCAGTAATCTACGTCACATAGCACGGGGATACAAAAGAAATGGTGTTAAAAAAAACGTCTGATGGTGTTACGTATTCATTTGAGGATTTCCCCCTGACATTCGGAGCCACTTTCGTTTAACTGCCGTGGTTTTAAGTTGCCCCCCAAGTTCATCAAGTCGCATGTGCTTCCCCTCAAGTGTGAGTCAGCATTTTGGGGCAGCCACAAAATCAGGGTTTTGCACGTTTCAAAAAGGTACCGGAGGGTACTCAACAGCCCAGTGAATAGAATGATTGGGTTGGTGCTGAATGGAACCATAATGGCGCTCATCATCATCATCAACCTTGCAAAGGCAAAAACGTTATTCATCACACAGGTTCTCAGGGAAATGAAAGACATTTGCGGGAAATAGCTTTTATCATCTGAGGGGTTTTCTGTAGATGGGCGAAGCGAGCAGGAGTGTGTGTGTGTGTGTGGCTTAACGCTGAGTGTGTTTTGCATCTTCAGGTGGCTGATTCCATCCCGGCTCAGGTCAGTGGTTTCCAGAGTGTACTTCTGTATGTTTGCAGTGGTTATTACCCGTCTCCCCCTCCCTCCGCTCCCATCGTTCCTCCTTCTTCCCCCTCTCAGCAAGCTCTTCTTTCCCTTTTCTGGAAACGTCGGCATGGAAACGGCAACCCTCCCCTTCCCCGTTGTTCCTCTTTGATCCTCTCTCTCTTTCTTCCTCCCATGTTCATTTTGATTGCCTGTTCAACCCAGATTTCGAGGGTCATTAAAAAGCCTGAGCTTCCCTCCTCCATCTCTTATTGCCACCCCTGTTTCTGGCCTTGCTTCTTTGACTTCCTCTTTACCTAATCCAGACGGGGACCATTGCTTGGAAACGTTATAGAGTGACTTCCTGATCTGGCAGGATGTGTCAAAGAACTTATCTGGTGTTGTGATCCGATGGGATTTGGTGGGCGGCGGTATTGACGTCTTCACCTGTGTATGTTTGTGTTTTGTTTTTTTTTTGTTTGTCTTGCAGTTGCGTAGCTCCTTCAAGCAGGCGTTCAGCAAGAAGAAGACCAAATCTCAGTCGGCTCATGACGAGATGGAGGAGATGATCGACTCGCTGCCGTCCTCGCCCAAACTGCAGCATGACAACAGGCAGGGCAGCATTGCCACGCTGCGCTCATCGCCCTCCACCACAGAGTGAGTGCCATGTATATTTCAATACACGAGTAATTCATCAGCTCACGTAAGTAATTAACACACATACTTGTACAGTACAACGTAGACAGACAGAAAAAGATATATACAATTTACAAAGTGCACACGACATTCTTTTCAGTTCTTTTTCAGTTCCGTTATCACAAAGGTCTTCAAATCCTCTCCTCATTCTCTCGTGGCATCTGTCCTCTGACCTTTTCTGTTCATATTTTTGTTCACCTCTCTCCACCTGCTGTAGCAAGTGCGTTTGCGATAGCAAGTCCTCCCCTATTTGGACAACAAAGAAAAGGCAAAATGGGCATGTGGTCTACAAGCACAGATCTCGGTAACGGGCACCATGTGGCATGCTCCCAGGAGCTGTATGTGCAGTGGGGTGTGTTGGTGTGACTTACTTTTGCATCTTAATGCCGCAAAAACCTCGGCATGTGAGCGGTGATGGGTTTCCAATGGCACGCAGAGTGGAACGGGACCACGAAAGTGTCCCTCAGCTCAAAGTGAGGTATCAGAAGCTTAAATCAATGATTTAAAATCAAAGGAGAAGCTGTCCCATTTTCTTTATACGGATGCCAATTCAAATTGGCTCTGTGGTCAAGTCAAGCGGCCAAACAGCATGCAAGAACTGTGCACATTTGATGTGCCGCGTGGACGCCGGTGAGATTATTCCTGTGCTCAGATGTCTGATGTGTGTCTCTCAGGGCGCAGAGCGTGTAGAGGTTTTCGGAAACACAGATGTCATGCGAGTTATTGTTTTGGATCTCTATTTGCTGATCACGGGGGGAAAAAAAGACATTTTCTGATGGCACTACTACCCCATCAGTCCCTGTGTCGCGATACTGTAATTCACATCACATACTGCTCATTAATACCAGTCATAGGAGAATAATCCCTCGGGTCACAAGAAAACCTGAGAACCTGTCCTCTCGTCACAGTTATGTGTGAGGAAAAATATATCTGTATATTTATTTTACCCAAAATATTCACTGAATGGAAAAATTGAGCAAGTTTATTCAATGGGTAGGATTCGCTGTCCCAAATGCCGCACTTTCCATTTCACCTCCGTGTTGTGCCTGCCTGTGCAGTTTTCACAACTGACTCCACTCTTCCTCTGAACCTTCAAACTTCAGCTGTCTTATTTCCTTTCAGCGTGTGCTTATCTCTCCAGACTCTGTGTGTGTGTGTGTGTGTGTGTGTGTGTATATTTGTGTGTACGTGGTTAAAACCCTCAAGGTGACCCCCCCACCCCCATCCTCCTCACTGTGTGTAATCCCATTTGCAGGTTGTGTGAATGCACCGAGGCCGAGGCAGAAACCATCCTCCAACTGAAGAATGAATTACGGGAGAAGGAGCTCAAGTTGACAGATATTCGCCTGGAGGCGCTCAGCTCCGCTCACCACCTTGACCAGATCCGAGAGGCCATGAACCGCATGCAGGTACACTGACCTGTGAGGGGTCTGTTTGTGTTTGCGACAGAAATAGTATAAATGACGGCCCATTTACCGTGAGAGAATGGTTTGGAAAACATTTAAATTCAACAAGGCTTTGTCTTTCCTCTTTCTTTCTACTATCATAGAGAAAAAGCAAAAAAAAATAGATTTTTTTTTTTTTTTTTTTTTACACACAAAAAATGTCTAAATATTTTCCAAAGGCCCAGATATGGACATCTCATTGGGACAGAAATGCCTTTTGTTGTGCTACAGTTTCCTCTTTAGTGAACCAACCAGCTTCTAGCCAGGAGCCGTCAGTTCATTCAGTGGTGGGTTAGTGACGGGGCACCAGCTGGGCACCCGGAGGGCTGGAGGCAAAGTAGCTAATGTAACACACACAAGCACAGCAGAGTCACTTGTGCCTTATCTACTTCGTTCATTTAACCCTGATCCTGTCACAGGTCCGTGCATAACTAGAATCCCAATCATTTTGAAGCCCAAAATGTGCTCAAATTAAAACAAGTAACAGGGCTCTGTCAGCAAGCACCCCAAGCAAGATCAGACAACAAGTTTTAAGATGTTTGTTTAATCATAAAAAAAACAAACGTAGTATTTACCAAACAAGCCCTGACTTTAAGTAGTAGTACTTTCAGTTCCTGACGTTCTGGGTAGGTATATTTGGTTCCCCTTTGTCAGAGCCTATTTTGAGGCTTTAAGCCGAGCCAACTGCTGTATTTTCGAATCAAATGCGATTAAATGCTCATGTCTTTAGGCCTAAACGTCTGTCATCTTTTCCACGAGCATGCATGATAATATCCAAGAAGAAAACCGGGGAAACTCTCAATACTGAGGGCTGCCTTTCAAGTGCTGTCAGAGCACAATTAGCTGTTTCACTGACTCGACAGCCTCAGTTCTCAAAGCGCTGTCAAGGTAAACACACTTCATAAAGGGCTGATGAAACTGGTAGATTTTCCAAAGTGAGGCTTTCCTACGCCAAATAAATGTGTGTGTGGGTTTATTTTTTCCCATTCCTATTGATATGGTGCAGCAATGAAAGGAGCTCGCAATTTCAAAGTAAAATCTTCAGAGTTGCCGTGTCATTTCGTATTCTTTCAAAGAGGCACACGTTCAAAGAATATCCCCCGTAAAAGCCCGCGTAACGTAGATCTTTGTGGATGTGGAGTGCCTCGTCTATAGAAGCCTATAGTCTCTCCTCAGATCTAAGGATCATGTACGGCTCCTTATCGGAGTCTTAACCTTCAGTACAAAGAGAGCCTTGAAGATCACAAAGCTGCTTACAGCCCATATTTCGAACAATACTGATTCAGAGGAGCAGTGGCCAGCCAGTGTGCGCAGCCCGCCGCTCCCCGCGACTCTTTGAAATCAGTCTCTGCTAGATTGCGTCTGATCTGTCTCTCCTCTCATCGACCAGAACGAGATTGAGACGCTGAAGGCGGAAAACGATCGCCTCAAGTGCAGCGGCAACGCGACACCGACGGCCGCGCCGGTCAAGACCGCCCGGCCACCCTCCGAGACCTCCAGCACCTCCTCGTCCTCCTCGCGTCAGTCCCTGGGGCTGTCGCTCAATAACCTCAACATCACCGACACCATCATGTCGGGTGAGTTCAGTGTCAACGCCGGTGCATCGACAAAGTGTCCGTGTAGATCAGTGTTCACAGTCCGCGGTTTGGGCCGAGAAGTGACCGCGGCGGGGGCAAGACATTGGAAATAAAACGTGTTGGAATGTCTCGGGGTCTTGGCCGAAGCCAAGTTCTCCGAAAAATATGTCCAATAACCTAGCCGTTTTCACCAAGACGAGCTCCTTTTTTCTCCCAAAAAGGTGGACTCGGTTATTAAGAATGAATCCTCCAGGCGTGGCGTGGGAAGTGCTACGTTGTTCTTTTTAGTTAAGCCGTAGGAGACTGTTCATGGCCTACAGCAGCTCCCGGGGGCAGGAGTTTTTATTTTACATGGCATCAAGTTGGATTAGCTCCCTCCGTGCTCGCCTCAGTGAACGTGAGAGAGTGGAGTTTGCAAAGAGAGGTGATCCGGAGGAGCTGCATGAAATGATGAAACGGCTCCTCCCTCATCTGCAGCACAGCAGGGGCCTGTTGCACACGCACCCACGGCCATGAATATGTGGAAAATCTCTCCAGGCTGGCTCCGGTTGAGGTGCGAGAGAAATGTGTCCCTCTCGGTTATCCAATAGTGAACACGGAAGAGACGGCTCTCTCCCTGGACTCAGGCCCTCGTTGTTTGACAGAGGGATGAGCCAAGAGCAGTGGGGCGCGGGAAGACGAGCAGGCCGGCAGGGGCCGTTATCAGCCCAGCACAGAGCCTTCAGCTCAGGGATGCCGGCCAGCTGCAAAGTGACCACCTGACGAGAGACGCATGGGTTGTTAGTGGTGCGATTGTTGTCGAGGGTTAAAGGTGGCAGGAAAGTACAAACACAGCTTCGTTGTAACCGAAGTGCATACACTGTCCCGCAGGTTCATGTCGTCTGTTTTCAATGCGTGCACGTAGAATGCCCCAACATTTAAAGCAGCTTAAAACGAAATTATTAACAATGATCACATGACTCCTGGCAATTGTGGTGATAAATCTACACAGAATTGGCACATGAAGGCAGTCCAGTAGCGAGATATTGTTCGGCAGGAGCTAAAGGAGAGAAGGTGTGGCACCGAAACTTGAAAGGTTGTGAAATGTCACTGTTGTCAGTGTGATCAGACAGGATGCGATCGCGCATTCGTCCCACAACAGGAACAATTGGTAAAAGCGACGACGATTTAACTTTCGTCAAATAATAATATCTTCCTATTCAAGGATTTTCCATTCCCACTTATTCCGTCTTTGTATCTCACATCCCATGGTTTTCTTCTCATTCAACACGCTTGCTAGAAATCATTCAGTAGGAGATCCTTGATGAAATGTAAAAGTAATTATAATATAAAAGAAACCCATTAGCTTTCTTTCACTTTGGAATTGGTTTGTGCATTCCAAGCTCTAATCCCGCAAGGATTTGACAGATTAAAGTTGGTTGTGTTTTCTAACAGAAAGTGTTGCTTTCAGATATTCTTCTGGATGACGGCTATGAGGGCAACCTGCGCAAAGAAGGCCGGAGTGTGCGAATCGTGGTTACCATCAGCCGCGGGCCAAATACCAGAAAGGTTCACGGATAAAGATTTCACATCATTTTCTCTGTTCCTCCGGGGAACACCCCAACCCTATTTGACTCCTGTTTTTTTTTTTTTCAAATTGACTCAGGGTAAACAAAGCCAGAAATACCTGATTGGGTCGATAGGTGTAAGTGGAAAAACCAAGTGGGACGTCCTGGATGGGGTCATCCGACGCCTCTTCAAGGTAAAACGCCAAAGCTCTTTGCACATTTTGAATTGTGACAGGATATAAGCACGGATGCTCCAATAATCTTTACCGGGGAGTGTTCCATTTAGCTCCATTAATTGATTATTATTGATTATTGATATTGACTATATCATCAATATTGTATATTGCTGTATTTCTTCATAGCACAAATAACTTCAATCTCAGGAATTTAACATGTTGATTTTAATATACCCAACACCCTATGGAGGAATTGAGGTATATTTTTTGCTCTAAATTGTTCGAAAATTGTTACACCTCGGAGAACTCTAAACCTACCAATGCTGAATTTATGCGACACGCGAGTGTTTTTCTTCACGCGTACCACCATCAGCTGGTTTGCTGAGAGGGGATTCACTCGGATCACTGGACGACTGGACTTATGTCCGATTTATTTGTGTCGGATTCTCAGACTGACGGAGCGAGTTCCACAGTCTACATGACAAGTGACTATAGGTTTTTTTTTTTAAACCAAGACAGACTCGCCGTATATATTTTTTTAAGCGCGATCGATATTGCAGCTCCCCCTCGTCCACACACCTCTAACCCCCCCCCTCCCCCGCTCGCAGGAGTATGTGTTTCGGGTGGACCCTGTGACCAGCCTCGGCCTCAGTTCAGACAGCATCGTCTGCTACAGGATGGGCGAGGTGATTCGCGCCCACGCCTCTGAAGTGCCTGAGCTGCTACCCTGCGGCTACCTGGTGGGCGACAACAACCTAATCAAGGTCAACCTCAAAGGTACGACGACGAGGCAGCGAGGGCTTTCTATTTCAGGACGCCGGCGGATGGCCACACTGGGTTTTGATACTCGAGTCAAGAGTTCCGCAGTGGAGAGACGTGACCGTTACCCGAATTACCGTGTTGATGAATTTGAGTATACACCTCAAAATCCTGTTTTTTGGAGTTATTGCTCACAACCTGTACGAGCTGGATTCGACATAAACCTTGTTTTGTAATACGAGATAGGACGGTACCGATTTCTTCCTCATATCCTTCCTTCTATCTTTCCTCTTCCCAGGAGTGAAGGAGAACAGCATCGACAGTCTGGTGTTCGACACGCTCATCCCAAAGCCAATCGTCCAGCGGTACCTCAATCTGTTAATGGAGCACCGTCGCATCATCCTGTCGGGGCCCAGCGGCACCGGCAAATCCTTCCTGGCTGCCAAGCTGGCCGAGTACATCATCTCCCAGATGGGGCAGGAGGTGACGGAGCACAACGTGGCCAGCTTCAACGTGGACCAGAACTCCAGCAAGGTAGGAAGAACAGAGAGGTCTTGTTGTTGTTCGGGAATTAGGATTCTCAGCGCATTGCAGCATTCCATCGCTGCTGCGTGAGTAAAGGTTGGTCGCCCCACCTCGGCTACCTCAGACGCCTCGGTATGATTGAATTCCTGTACGAGATTGCAATCTCGCGAAAAAACGAATTTGTTCCTTGATACCCAGGGACTCGGGCACAAAATAATACACTGGAATTTAAGTAACGGGCCTCAGAATGTGAGTGCTTTATTTTTATCTTGATTTTTGAATATAACTGCACTCAGAGTTTGAGTAATTTGATCTATTTGTAGTTTTGTATACTTAAGGCTTATTCTGATGAAAAGCTTGAATAGTCGTTGGACTATTACATTGGCAGGCAATAAGTGTCAAACAATTGAGTTTATTGAACTGTTATGTTTACACCAAAGTGAAATATCAGTTTTAGATTTACTGTGAATGTCAAACCAAGTCATTTATTTGAGCTTGGAGGTTTGAGCTAATGAAATAAGCGGTAGTGGAGATTGGATCATCAAACCCACACTGTATGCCTTTAAAAAAAAAAAGCTGCGTCGAAAGTGTTTGATTAAAAAAAAAAAAAAAAAAAGTATAATAATAATATTTTTGCTTCATCTCCCCAGGATCTGCGTCAGTACCTTTCCAACCTGGCGGAGCAGTGTAACTCCGAGAACACGGACACGGAGCTCCCCACTGTGGTCATCCTGGACAACCTCCACCATATTGGCTCCCTCAGTGACATATTCAACGGTTTCCTCAACTGCAAGTACCACAAATGGTGAGCCCCAACGCTTTCTGTCTTCTCACCTTGAGAAAATGTACTCTCTCTCTCTCTCTCTAGTTAGAGGTTCACTCTAATGATTTTGTACTAACTAACTACTAGAGCTGTGTACCCCTGTGAGGCAGGGATTGATTGGGCAAAACTGGAATGTCTGTCTTTACTGACGTACTGCAGCACTTCTTCAGTGAACTGTGACTGCGAGTAGTCATGCGTGCTGTTCGTTTTTTGTCCCCTGTAGCCCGTACGTTATTGGGACCATGAACCAGGGAGTTTCCTCCTCTCCTAACCTTGAGCTTCACCACAACTTCAGGTTCGTGACAACAATTCAACTGCAGCTTAGGCTTATACCGGAATAGCACTCTTTGAATGCAGAACACCGGGTATTGGTGGTCTTTGTTGTGGTTAAAAGGCTGATTGTGTTATTGGTACATATTTTGTCAGACCTTGGTAATGTGTACACATTCTATTTGTTTGCATCGCACCCCTCAGACATTGTGTTTGATTTCAATTTCCTGGCATTACTTACAAGCTTCATTCCCAAAGCTTGTAAGCTCAAGGCAATCTTCCACAGGGAGTGCTGTAATTACATCTCTTACACTAAGATAATTAGATAAGTCACTTTCGGATCGCCTGATTGGCATGTTTTACGAGCTGAGGATTATGCTAACATGAAATCATGGGGGAAAACGCATCATCAGCCGAGCATTCATTTCATGGGAATCCATTGTTGCAAGAGGAAATGCATACGAAACATTTTAAATTTAGCACCCGCTTCAATGTCGAGATGGTTGGTTTGCGCCACTGCCTCTGTTTCACCGTTGCCCATCTCTTCCGTCATAGGTGGGTGCTGTGCACCAACCACACCGAGCCGATCAAAGGATTCCTGGGTCGCTTCCTGCGCCGAAAGCTGATCGAGACGGAGATCGCTAAGAACATGCGAAGCAATGACTTGATCAAGATCATCGATTGGATCCCCAAGACTTGGCAGCATCTCAATGGCTTCCTGGAGGCACACAGCTCCTCTGATGTCACCATAGGTCAGTTCACACGCACACACAAACATTCAGACATACACACAATTACACACACCTTGTCTCTCTCAAATTTGCCCAAAAACTCCTTTATCAAGAATTTCCTAAATAAGTGCATGTTGTTTTTCTACTCCATGTAACGGATCCTTCCATCCTCGTCATTCCTACAGGCCCCCGTCTCTTCCTCTCCTGTCCCATGGATGTGGAAGGTTCTCGGGTTTGGTTCACTGACCTGTGGAACTATTCTTTGGTTCCCTACCTGCTGGAGGCAGTCAGGGAAGGACTTCAGGTAAGTCCTACAATTCTTTAAAACAGACTTTCTGGTTCATCAGCCAGTATAAAACACTGTATTATACGTATGTAATAACTTTACAAATATATATATATATATTTTTGTATAACAAAAGACAGCCTTTAATAACCCTAACACAATATTGCTGTAATTGCACCAGTGTTGCGTTACAACAGCAAAAATATGCAGAGAAAACAGGGTGAACAAATTCTCAATATTTCTAACATCCGAATTTTGAACAAATTCAAATAACCCCACGCATATTTTTCTGCTACTTTATACTTGTATTTCACTAGATTTCGGAGGGAAATACTATGCCCAACTACATTTACTCAATAGTACAATGAATGAATGAATTGAATGCCTCCGAGCATACCTCACTTCCCTTTTTGTTACCGCTACAGCTGTACGGCAAAAGAGCGGCATGGGAGGATCCGTCCAAGTGGGTGAACGACACGTACCCGTGGAACGCTGCCTCGTTGCAGCAGGACGGCCAGTCGCTGCTTCAGCTGAGGCCGGAGGATGTAGGATACGACGGCTACAGCTCATCAAAGGAGGGAGCCTCTTCCAAGCAAGTGTCTCAGAGTGACACAGATGGAGACCCACTGGTGAGGAAGAGGGAGAACACGTAAAGTCGCATGGCCAGTCAGTAATGTAGAGTGTTTAAAAAAAACAAACAACATCCTATGAAAGGATCCAGGATCTAGATATCTGCCCCTCACATATTGAGGCCTTGAATAGTCCAGTAAATAAAGGATTTAATGCAATATATCAAATACTTAGGCTGTGCGCACGGTGCAGATTCAAATACCGGTAGTTACTCAATTTACGATTGCTGGCTTCCATAGAAGCCTTTGACAAGTGTTGCATTGGCTTTAGTGTATTCAAAAAATAACAACTATAAATAAAAAGCTGTTAAAGCCGCCCAGTGGCATAGACTCCTGGGCACGACCTTCCCGCACGCACACACTCTCCTGGAGAGGGGAGAGCAAATACGTGGAGAGAAAGAGAGCGAGAGCGAGAGAATGAATTTCTATTTGGTGGGTTACTGCTGCCCAAGAGGAATTAAAGAGTAGTCATCCAAAAACAACTGGCTTCATTTAGCAACTGTGTGTGTGTGTGTGTGTGTGTGTGTGTGTGTGTGTGTGTGTGTGTGTGTGTGTGTGTGTGTGTGTGTGCCCACTATGAGCGCAGGTGTGCCAAGACTCATTTTGGGAACAATTGAAGCAATGCGCCAGATGCGGCAGCACTGCTGCATTATTTAGACCATTAGCTCTGACAGAAAGATGAGAGGTTCTGATGTTTTATGGGTCGCTGTGATTTTCTGCAAGGTTCGTAAAGTGCTATTTGTCACAAAAGCAAAAATTGGAGTCTGTGAGTCCCTGAATTCTTGTGTGTTTCGGCAGATAGAATAATTACAATGGCGTCTTAGAGAAAGCCCTTCCTCGTGCTTGGAAAGCGAAGCAGTCATTTGTCATTAGAAATGGGGGGGGGAAAAACACATTCAGTGTCTGTGGATAGTTTCAAGGAATAATAGGTCATAATAGGTGGGGGTGTTGTGCTGGAGTTTACGGTACTATATAATTGTTTGTTGTGATGTGTTTGCAGATGAATATGCTGCTACGACTACAGGAGGCGGCCAACTACTCCAGCACACAGAGCTGCGACAGCGACAGCACCAGTCATCACGACGACCAGCTGGACTCCTCGCTGGAGTCGGCGCTATGAGAGTGACGTCCATGGAGCCCGCGAACCAGGGAACATTTGAACCTCCATCCCTTTTTGTCGTGACCCCTCTGAGTACACAGATGTATCGTGTATGAAAAGTTTTATTATCCAAAATGGTATATCTAAGAAGTAAACACCTATTTTTGCATAATGATGGTGCAATATTAAATCCAAATATTATATCTTTTAATGAGCCGTCAACCGACTTGATTCAAATGAGAAACCCTCATTCAGGTTGGCTCATTTATAATTTATAGGTAGTGTTTAATGGATGTATAACATTTTAAGAATACAACTTTTCATATATGTGTAGGCGGAATGTTCCTCTGAAGTCCACGGAGTGAATCATAGTTTGCGCTCAGCCATGATGAACCACAGTTTGGTTTATTTTTCGATGTCAGAAAATGAGATTGCAGAAGAGGTTGACGTGACAAAAATGTATTATTATTATTTTTTTTAAACCCAGTTCTTTCTTCAGATGTTTACAATGGGGTTTGTTCTGTATTTCCTTGTTTACAGAGGTGCTTATTATACATGCATACACACGCACACACACACACACACACACTTATTTTAATGCACTTACACAGGCAGCAAGAGTAGACCTTCCTTTAGTCGGTGGCTTGAATTCACTCAAGGCCTCATTTACCCAACAATCCAGCCTGCCAAAGTGTCCTTGAGCAAGGCATGGTGTTTCCTATTATCCCTGAGGTACCAGGTGTCATACCCGAGGGAGGCCGGGAGGTGGGCAACACTTAGGTGTGCTTTTTTGGGTCATGCGATGAGATCCTTAGCTCTCACTTAACAGCGGCTGTTACCATTGATTGTAGCTCTTTTCATTACAGACGCTCCAGACCGGTATTGGGGTTTCAGTGATGAAACAGCCGTTTTGTCGAGGTCAGCTCAACTGGCTGAAGAACACTTTTTGTTTTTTCTGTCCAGCTGTTTAGCACCTGTGTGGTGGATTTGAGACTTTTGCGACACAACCCCCTAATTAGAGTCCCAAATGCAACATCATCCTACCATATGGGGGCACAGACACACACGCAGGGCCATCAGTTGAGCCTCGTGGTGCTGGTCTCCTGCCCTGAACCTCATCAGCCGCATTGTCTGTGTCATCCAGCCACATTGCTACTGTGAAGAACAAAAGGGCCGAGTGCCAATGTTTCCTTTCGATTTACTGCCAAATGCACGCACATACAGAAACACACAGTTTCCCCATGGCTGACCATGGTTGTAGACTTGGATTGAGTTTTTGGCTTTATGAACATCTGAAGCGCCCTCTTTGGACACAGCACACAAACAACCGCGTCAGCTGACCAAAACCAAGATTGCCCAGTTATGTCTGACCAGCTTTGGATTTCTCCACCTGTCTCAGCAGAATATGTGCAACAGATGTGCTCAGTGTTGGCGGGGGGGGTCTTTACAATCAAAAGACGCAATACTGACATGAACTGCATACAGTGTTTGGCTTAACCGGCTTAACCATGATAACCTTTCAGATGTGTAAAATGCTTTCTGGTAGTGTAACTTGTCGCCGTAAACTGCAGAGGTGCAAAAATGGAAAGCTTAGCATCCACAGTGTCAGTGACTGAAGGGTGATGCGGCGAAGTTAATGGTCATTTGCAAACATCTGTTTCCCGAGGCCACCTGTATGCCGGTAAAGTTCGGCACAGCAGCTATAATCAGAGCCATGACACCGTTGCATAGGTCGACAAAATATCAACAGTATTGAATTCAATTGTGCAATTTGGCCATGCCTTGCTCGGACCTTTCTGGCCCTCCTTAGGGTTGTTTCTTGAGTTCAGCGTTTGCAGCCATCTCGGTTCCGAGAGGAACTGAAAAAGAATCAGATCGTGTAAAATGCATGTTAATCAGATCAGCCTGAAGTGCTGGATAAGGGAACGGTGACGTCGGTGCTTTCTCACTGCCTTAAATGTGCAAAGATATTTGGAGGCTTCTCCTCCCGTCGGCTAAAGTGAGAATTAGTTGGAGTTATGAGGACCTGCTTCCCCCGCTATGTCAAAGACTAGACTAGTAGTCGGAAAGGCTGCCTCTTTTGTTTGTGGTCACTCCCTCTCAACCGGCCCTTCTTGTTTCTGACAGTTGAAGTATATAAGAGTTGATGCTGACCAACATTGTAAAAACATTAAAAAAAAAAAAAAGAAAAAAGAAAAAGGGATGGGAGATTTTTTAGTTGTCGTTTCGCGCCCAGTTGAGCTGGGCTCACTTGAACAGACAGGAGCACAACCAAACTGTTTTTTCAGTTTTCTAGCCTGATGAGCATGTTTTGAAGCTTTTTAATGGGAAGCATAGAGGAAAGACCTTTACCTTTATGTCTGCGTATTGGACGGAAGCCATTTTGAATTTTGATTGTCCTCTCTTTGTTTAACGAGTGGGTTGGTTTTGCACACTTTGAGGTCGGGGTGGGTTGTAAATACTTCAGTCTTGCACAGTGAATCGAAGATGCATTATGCCCTGTTGATGTTACAATACGCCGAGTAAATTATTGTACTTTAATAACAGAGAGGAGAAAAAAAAAGAAATGCAAAAACTCAACACGCTGTCAGAAACGGATGTGTGTCTTGTGGTGATTGGATGTTTTGCCGGTGCAGGAGGCATACGGTGTACAGTAAGAAAGAGTTTGTTAACTCACTGACATCACAGACTGAGAACAAAAAAAAAGGCACTTTTCCAGTTCCCCCCCATCCTGCCATAATAATCTCTGGATCCTCTCTGTCTTTAGGAATGCCTGTTGTTTCTTAGAAGCACTTCCTTTGTGGACATTTTAACCCGAGCTTACCGCCACGCCAGGCTCGCCACCTGTACGAGACACCGAAGCTGACCCGACGCCGTACTGTATATACACTTGCCAACATCCAACAGGTGCTACTAGTCAGTCGAAGCCCGCCAGAGACCAACAAGTCAAGTTGTCACGACCTCAGGACAATCCTATCCAATACAATCCTACCTGTGCTCAGCTTCGCGTGTCTCTGCAGCCAAGCCTCTGATGGTTCGCACATATATCTGGCCAACTTCACCGACCTTGTGTCCGCAAGGCCGTGTGGTTGCATGCTAAGGGGGCAGTTACCACGGTAACATGTCGCTCCCGAACTTGATATATACACCCATGTATCAAACCTGAGCTTCAATATCACCACATTTAACCCCCTCTGCTTCTCTACACTCCTGTTGTCGGTCATTTGCTCCCAAGCCATCCGAGCTGGGCCAGCGTTAACGGTGTACGCCATAGTGCTGATGATCAACTGCTAATTTTTCCCACTTACACTTTGCAGTTACTGTACATCTCGGTTGAAAACCATAGCATTTACTCTGGTTTGAGAGACAGTTTTCTTCTTTTTGGGTGAAACATTTGTCCTTAAATGTTTTATATTTTGTACATTTGTATGTAACATATCATGTAAATAGACAGAGACAGTGATTTAACTCATCTGGAGGATTTTGTAGTCTTTGTAAAGCCCTAATAAATGGTATTTGGTGTCACACGAGTAAACAACATGCTGAGCTTTTGTCTCATATAATGCTTGAGCCGATTGAACAGATTGAAATGATTTTATTAGAATATGACAATAGTCATGTTATCAATGGAAACGGGTGACGAGTAAAATGAAATAATTACAAATAACTAAGTAACTCTCAAAGTTTTATTTGGATGGACCGTTTAGAATGCACTGCAATATACTGAAAACTGTCACTCATAAAGTGAAGGAATGTAAAAAAATATATATAATGAACAAAATTAATATCAGTATTAAAGGAAGCATAACAAAATGTAACAGTAAAGAATTTGCTCTGAAATCCACGACTGTCATCCTCTAATTAATTAACTACCCGTGAATAACGGGACTAAAAGAAAGCGTGTCGATCCACCACACGGTGGCGGTATTGTATCTATAAACTCTTTTTTCCAGGTTCCATTCACGATGCCGGAAAAGGAAGCGCACACGGGATCCCTTCCGGGGAGCAGCAGTAAAGATGGCGGCCGGCGCACCCTTACTGACCGAATCAGAGGGAGACGTAAAACTGTCCAAATATGCCGGAGCCCCACCGTCCTTACCCAAACACTCCTACTGGTTTGACTTCTGGGTGTTTGTGGTGTTCGACTTTGCGCTGTTCTTCTTCATTCAGTACATAATCCCGTGAAAAGGTGAGTGGAAGCGATGCTGGGTTCGCAGCTAGCACAGGGCGGCTAAGGAAGTGTTCGAAGTCTTTAGCGTGTTTGCCTTTAACGCCATTAGAAATTACACACAATATAACGTTACTGATTCATCACTTGAGTCATTAATAGGCTTGTCTGGTTCAGCGTCTTTGAAGCCCGAGAGTTGGTTTTGTGTGTCTTTATTTCACACCGTCTCCTTGTTGCCATAGTGACAGCATATTTAACTATTACTTCCCAATTGTGCTCAAATGAAACAGAATAAGTCCAAACTAAATCGTACAGGCAGCTATCAGCAGTGGACAGCTTCTGGTCCTGTTCCAACAATCATCTATTTATCCTGTCCTAAGTCAACACTCACAGTGTTGACTCCACAGTCATTCACACACTGACTTACACAGACAGCAGAGTGAGTGCAGTACACAAGATGATTGTTTAACCCTTGTTTTCCAATAGTTGTCCATATTGATTTTCTAAAGATTAGCTGGTCTGTCTTACGACACAAGACTTTATTTCATTGGATAAACTTCCCTCGATTAGACATTTTCAAAGACATATCTGTTACACTTGTTGCTTGTCATGAATACACCCTTGTTAGCCCACTGGCATTCTGGGACTCCTTGCCCTCAACCACACTGAAACAGATTTCTCTCCACTAAATGTCTTGTGCCCCTTTGTTTGTTTTTTTGTGGGATTAACACATGATTATTTCTGTTAAAAGTTTGTGTGTGGACCCCGGAGCCTGAAGCCATGGAGTAATTCCCCCCCCACCCCTTGTGGATTGCTAACCAAGCATTGACTGATTTAAACCCTGGGTTATCTGGTATAACATCTCAAATGTCAACGCCTTGGACAAAGGAACAACCAGTTTGATTACCATGGCATCCTGCTTGATTGGAACCACAGAGCTCCTTCCCACTGTGACCTGTTGCCAGCTGCTCTTTGTTCATGGATCGATTTATGTTGTTGCCATGGGGAAAAGAAAGGAATGGAAATGTTTGTATGTTGAAAAGTAACAATGGCATCATTACATACCTGAAATGCTTTTTAACCAGTAAACCAAAGCTGTTCAATGTTTTTGATAAAGTTGTGACTTTTAACACAGTAAGTGTGACATTTTCTACTTGTATCGTATGTTTTTTCAATCTTTACATCTAAATGTTGATCTATGTATCTAAATGATTATGAATTGAAATTACGATTTGTGATTATAAGATCAGTTTCGACGAAGTTTGCTTGTGTTGATCCATCTCACTGAAATGAAAGTTTGCACATTCACATTTTATATTATATCAATCTCCTACATGTTGACATCTTTAGTTTTGGCTATGTATACTATACTGTCATGTCCGCAGAAGATTTTGATTTTGAATTATTTGTCAGTTATGACGTTAAATGCAATTATTCTGTGACACTACCCACAGGGAAAGACTGTTCCCTGCATTTCCTTTAGCGTGTTACCCTCTAATACTGATTTTATATATATATATAAACAGCCATTGTTGCTTCAAAAGCTTTAATTGTCACTATTGCTGCTTTATATTATTATTATTATTCTTCAAATCCCCCAAATATTTCACATTGTTTTCAACGTTATTCTCGGCTGCATTTGTATCAAACACTGATTCATGTGACTTGTTTGCTGGAAACAAATGTCATAAAAAAATAACACATTTCCAAGTTATCTTTTTAATTTGTTGTTTATCATCGTGTAGGGCCTGAGTGGGGAAATAGATGGATACAATAGATTATACCTGCGTGATATTAAAAATGCTGTGTAAGAAGTACTCGGCATATCTATATTTCACAGGGATTGTCGCTGTCCTGATAAGTGATATTTGTGTATCCTACGTACTTGAATTGATGTAGCACCAACTTTTTTAATTTTACACCACCTCTCGATGTTATCTTCCAATGTAGCACTTCACACTTCAGTCCAATAGATGGCGACAATACACATCTAAGGTAGTTCTTCTTCTTCGGTTGTCTATTGGCAAATTTATCCAATTGAGCTGCGCTCCACTTCTTCTTCTCTATCCTGCTCCTACTTCTACCACTACTTCTTCATCGGCGTTCCTTCACGTTCTCTATTCTGCTTCTGTTGTGATTGTTTCCTTGAAGTTGTTTTGCGTGGGCCAATCACGCTACTCCTGTATCACTCCAAACTTCGAACGTCTCGTTTAACCAGTGGCTGCTGTTAAAACTCTTTTAAATGTGTCGTAAGTTAGTGGGTGCGTCACGTTTGTGGGTTTTGGACAGGATGACTGCTTGACACATCGCAGAAGTAACGTTGTTAGTCAATGTTTACAAACGTGTAGCCCCGGCGCTAACGACACGCTTTGTGAACGAGCGGAGAAGAGTTACGGATGGGCTGAGAGACACGAAGATGGAGGTGGCTACAAAAGGTAAGTGAAGTTATCGTAAAGACTGCTAGCTTAACACACTGTTTATAATACCCACGTAGAAAAACTGCATCACATTGGTGCATGATACGTTATTCACGTTTCAAATCTCGGCGTGTGTATTCTCACTTATGGCGTTCATAACATTATAGCTTACATTTTTAAATAAACGACTTTTTATGAAGAATACATATCTTACATTAAATGTAAGGCATTTCAGAAAAGCAGCATTCACACTGGTTTCTCATTGTTGGATTAAAGCAAGTCTAGGATGTCTTCAACTACTTCTGCGTCCTTTATCTTATTTTCGGCACCTTTATTCTCGCATTCAACATGTTCATCATATGTTTTTTTTTCGCTAAACAGCGTTCACATCAGTCACATAAATGTTGACAATATATACGCTGTGACAAGTGGGACATTATGTTTTCTCACCCCGCCCACCCTCAACAATGGTGAAGTAAAGCTCCCCCCAAAAAAGCCTTGGCTGGATGGATGGAAGTGCAATAGGTGCCACGTGTTCAGAGAACGTAAAGAAACGGATAATACATACTGGATTTGTTGACTCAAACATCATCTCAGCATTTTTGTTTTCCCTGTTTGTGACTGACTATGTTTTCCAAGGGAAGGCAAAGAGGAGGCACCTGAATCCAGATGAGTGCCTTGGCCTGGGACAAAGTACAGATGGCACGAATGCCCTTACCCAGCCGCACAGCTTTAACCAAGGGCAGGGCAACCGCGACCCCAACAAAAGGCTTCACCCAAGGACACCCGCCAAGCTACGAAAGTGCGGTAATCTGCTCTAAATTCTCTGTTACACATTTTGGTCATCAGGTGAACGATGTCAACAGAATCTGTGCATACAAGGAACAATCAAAATATCGATACCGAACCATTGCCCTTTATCACAAGAGGTGGCTTCAGAGCCTGAGGCAGAGGAGGAGAAGAAGGTGGATTTTGACGAGGTTGATGATCTCAGTCTCCTTGCTGCTGAATCCTCCTCAGACCCTCGGGCATTGGTCGAGGAGCAGGAGGAGGTTGACGATTGCACCCTGCTCGCCATCAGGATGGAGTCCGAGGATGAGGAAGGGGAGGTCGATTACCTGGAAGGGATGACGGCGGAAATCTTTGGGCTAGAGGATGAGTTTGAAGGCTGTGGCAGTGACATTCACGACGAGGAGGAGGTGGAGGCCCTTCCTGATGCTCACTACGGGCTCCTAGGTAACAGCAGAGTCCTGCTGCAGCCCCAGGGCTGCATGGAAGACCTTCCAGAGAATGTGCTTTGGCAGATGCTGAGCTTCCTTCCTGCCCAGGATCTATACCACAGGGCCTGTCTTGTCTGCCATCGCTGGAAGAACATTGTCCAGGACCAACAGGTTAAACAAACACACTGAGTTATATTAGTAATTATTAAATAAGTACACATTCACAATACACCCAAATATTAGAAAGAAGATTGCTGCACATCTGTAGACATCTCTCTTTCCCAAAGGCAACAAGTCGATGGGCCGAGATACTGCCTTCACATTAGTTTTTCATGAGTTGTTATTGTATTTTTTATTATTTAAGAAATATTGCAAAACTGTGAAAAACGATAAAAAAATAAACTTAGTTGATGCTTTTTTTTTTTTGCAGTTTATGCCCTTCAAGAAGCAATACTTCCGGTACATGATGAGAGAGAAGGATGCGGTGTCAGAGGTTATGTCCATCCTGACGAAGAGCAGCATAACAGAACCAGAGTCCTCATATTTCAGCATACGACGCTTTGTTATGTAAGTCTGCATCTCCTTAGTAAGATTACTGTCACACGAAGAAGTCTACAAGTTACAAACTTAAAATTCTTGTTTTCAAATCAATACACAGGTTGGTTTTACTTCGCCACTCTGTCCTTTGTTTCGTAATGATTCAATATCAATCAGAGTTTTGGTTTAATGAGGAGCTGAAATTATTTAAATTGCGGTAAGGCTGTCATAAATGTTTTAAAGTTGATGGTGATACCTTCCCTGTTTTGGTCAGTTTAATGGCTCAGCATAAGGTCGGCGAGCGAGTGATGCCGGAGGACGTTCTGGAGTGTGTTAAGGAGCATCGCCTTTATCCTCAAGCGGAGGCCTCCATCAGATTACATATTTCTGATATTCAGAAATATTTCAATCTCGGCCATGAGGTATGACTTGCGCAAACAAACAAAAACATTCACCGTTGCATGTATATGCTTTTACATTTTATTATTATTTT
The DNA here is from genome assembly GCA_016785305.1 of Colistium nudipinnis. NCBI lineage: Eukaryota > Metazoa > Chordata > Actinopteri > Pleuronectiformes > Rhombosoleidae > Colistium > Colistium nudipinnis. The sequence goes on along the minus strand of JAFBJU010000242.1, from coordinate 577,397 downwards.
TTATTTATTTTTTCCTATTTCTTTTTGAAGCCCTGTTTACACCAAAATAAGCTGTTGAATAATGACATTGACATACTATTAACACCAGCATTGTCTCGCTCCTAAATACTTGGAAACTAAACACTCGACAGCAAAAACCTCTATGAGACTCGACTAAAAATGGAACGTCTTTCTTGTCTGATCTCCAGGGTCCCAACCCCTACGCAGCGATGGCTATCATATTGATCCTGAGTGAGAGTGTTGGGGACGTGCGGGCCTTGGTGTCTCTGTTGAGCGGCTGCATGTCACACATTGCCATCACCGAGTACCTCAATTACATGGCCATGATGCTGCTTGCTTTGGAGAGGAGTCACATCAAAATAAGTAACAGGTAAGAGTCACAAATGTGTCAACATTTCTCTTTACCCATGGTTTATCACTCGCCGTCAGCCTCCCCGGGACTTCTCTTCTTTTCGGCCTCCTCAGGTTGCATTACAACATCTTCTACGTGCTTCACTTGATGGAGAACGGTCCCTTCCCTGTCGGTTCTTGTCAGAATGGGTAAGATCCTAAATTCGTACATTTCCCTGACGCTTGTGAGAGGAGTGCATCCTTTTTTTCTTATCATTGATAATTTCTTCATTTATGCATGTTCTTACGCTGTCAAATTATTACGGGAGGATTATAAAAATAAAAAATGTCGTCCAAATCCACTCAGTATATCGTAATTAAACAATGTTATTTTGCGTGGTGTGCAGCGTTCCCTTCAGGATGAAGGCCCTGCTGCTTCTACGAAAAGCTTTCCGTTTGAATTTATAGTAGACTTCGATTCTGCAAGGTTCTACTAAATTGACACAAATGAGAGATTTTTAGCAGTCACCCTTGTGTGTGCTTTTCACCAGACTCCCTCAGTTTCACCTCACCTGTGAACAGCAGCAGATCCTCAGCCACCGTATCCAGAAAAATCACGTGATGAAGATCATAGCTTTCGCAGGTACACTGGCGAGACGGTGGTGCGATGGCGGCCTCTGCTGCTAATGTGCGTCAATCGTGCAACGGGGGTTGGACATAACTGGCCGGTGCGCTTGCAGCAGTTTAAGAATAGAATACGAGACATAATGCACAAAGTTACTTCTCAGTTGATCGCAACAGTGGAGAGCGTACGACTCAGTTGAAATGTACGACACTTAAAACACCACTGTTTATTCAAACCACCCATGATTTGACCTGTCTCTTAATTCTGCCATGTAGTGTCAGATTTTATAGGAGCTCTGGTGTTTTACGAAGTTTGGGTGTTTTATGTGATATGTAATGTGGTACGTTCCATTTTGTGTTCTCTTTACGTCTCGGAGTTGAACTTCAAATTTCTTTGTGTCTTGCTCATTTTTATACTAAGATAGTCCAAATTGGGCCACTTTGTCAATTCACACCTGCCACTGCCTGTAGAAGCAGTGTAAAAGGCGGTTTCTAATTTTCGACGTCGTGGAACACAGTTCGAGATGACAACGTCGGCTCGGTTTGTCACAGGCACAGGAAAGACGACCACGTTGGTGAAGTATGCCGAGCAGCGGCCATTCCTGCGCTTCCTGTACGTGGCTTTCAACAAGTCAGTGGCTCGTGAGGCAGAGCGTCGCTTCCCCAGGAATGTGGACTGCAGGACCGTCCACTCGTTGGCCTTCAGCGAAATCGGATGGAAGTGAGAACGCTTCTTTTCTCTCCGATGCTTATTTACACAAAGCTTTATTTTGTCCAGAAAAACTGAACTGTGGTATGTTTTTTGTTTAGTTTTTTACCCTAAGTCTGTTGGGCAGGCTTTTGTCAACAAAACTCTTGTGGGGGAAAAAAAATGTGTCCATTGTCTTCACCGCCTCTGTGTTTGGGATTTTTATCTTTCAAACACGCAGGTATCAGTCTCTGAAGAAGCTGACACTTAGCCTGAAGCCGTTTGCCATCAACTCTGTCCTGCCCCAAGGCCGAGGGGGCTTTGTCAAGGCCAAAGTGGTAACCACAACCCTCAACGCCTTCTTGGCTTCTGCGGACGAGACCATCTCCATCAGCCACGTCCCCAGCAACATCACAAACGTCAAAGGAAAAAAGAAGTCCATCGACTGCAATGAAAAACCGGTACGAAAGCACGCCACCGACACGCTTATTGCTTTGACCTCAAGTAAATATGCTGGGACACATTCAAATGATAGGCCTCTTATTGTCCATTCTTAGTTGTTTGTCCACGATGCACGGGTGATCTGGGAGAAAATGAAGGATCTCAACGAGAAAAAAGAGGCCTACTGCATGACCCATGATGGTACACCAACTGCACACAAGTGAAATGTACACCACAGATTCCATTACGATAGGAGGAGGAAAAAACGCACAGACAGGTCACTGGAGTTCCCCTTTCCCAGGTTATCTGAAGCTATGGCAGCTCCAAAACCCCAGAACGAACCTGTCAGACCAGTACGATGTCATTTTCATCGATGAGGCCCAGGACTGCTCTCCAGGTAATGGTTTCGTAGACTGTTAGGCAGAATACAACGATTTTGTTTGACTACGTGAGGATGACGGCGGCTTCTTGTTCTTCTTTTGCTCTAATTTCAGCCATCATGGACGTGCTGCTGTCGCAGCAGTGCGGCAGAGTCCTGGTGGGAGATCCCCATCAGCAGATCTACACCTTCAGAGGAGCGGTCAATGCCCTGGACGTTGCTGAACACACACACATTTACTACCTGACGCAGGTATCCACAAATACAGCAGTCCTTTGATGTATGCCGTAGCCGTCCGTCCCCCTTTCTTCGATTGTCTTTTTTTTTACATAAAGGGCGTACACATCTTTGAAAAACTCAAGATCTTGCCACATAATCGTCAAATGAAGGCTTTTCAGTTTACCAGTAATCCAATTTCAGTGTTTTTCCAGATATCAGTGTATACGGTGTTGTACTGATAGAGATACATCTTCTACCTCTGGAAAAAGAATATGTTGGGTTGAATATGAGAAATCAGACAAATCTGACTAACTGAGCCGTTAATGTGTTCGCCCAGAGTTTTCGGTTCGGTGCCGAGATCGCCTACGTGGGTGCAACCATCCTCAAAGTGTGCAAGAATGTCCAGAAGATTCTTGTGGGAGGAAACCAGAAGGGTAAATACAGCGGACAGCCCCTTTTTTTTTTTATTACCTTTAATATTTTGTCTTCTTGGCATGGATGTATGTCGGCACACGATCGGATTGCCCCAGAAAGTTACTATGATTTGAATGTGGCATTTTCACAGTCTTTATGACACCTTTGTGCCTGGGCCGCATGTCCATGTTGCAGGTGGCGTGTGTGACGAGAACGCGGTCAAGGTAGCGGAGGCTGTGAGGACGGGTATGAGCCATCGCCTGGGGAAGACCGCCATCTTGTCGAGATCCAACCACACCGTTTTCAGCATAGCTGTCAGCCTGATGGATGAGAACCCGCACTGCAAGATTCACTTCATTGGAGTGAGTGTACAGTATATGCCAGCGCCGAAAAAAAGACACAAAAAAGACCAATAGTAGTTTTCGCAAGCTGCCTCATCCCTCCTGGGGCTGAATTTGAGGATGCAAATGTCGCCCGAGACCTTCTTCCTTTCTTTTCTCTCCTCTCACAATTTGCAAACAACCTTGTCACCGATGGACTCTTACGTCATGTCCTGCCTCCTACATGCTCGAGCCAGACGCCGGTCCTGGCCTGAGCTTTCCTGCATTCGTGAATGTGTCTGAGTCGGGGGAATTTGCATGCATCGTGTGCGAACGGCGAAAATCCGAAAAAAATGCCTGGACCCAAAATGCCAGACTATTCTGGAGGTTGTGTCTGAAAACCCGATCTGAGGTTCTTACCACTGTTTGACATTTGCAGTCATGAAAAGGCTCATTTTGCTCTTTCGCTGAGTCGTGCAGGAAACAGGAAGTGGCAAGTAGTGCAGCAGAAGGGGTTTGAAGTGGTTGTCAAGTACATCCGATCATGACATCAAAGCCGCACATCGGGCGGAATCCCACAGGCTGATCGGCACAAGAGGTGGACACGCTGAAATACTGGCTGGCTAGTTATGGAATAGCTTGAATGCGAGGACCTGGTCAGGTGACTGGATGTGACTTGGTTAGTAGTCGTGGCAATAATGTCTATGCCTATACGGGAAATATATGACTACATCCTGGCGTCAGATTAGGACAAATGCCAAACTGCTCTATCCAAGTGACAAAATCAGCCCCTCAGTTGTTGTTGTTTTTTACACATTTCACCCCAGTGCTTACAGAGCTCACGTTTCTTTAGGGCGTCAAAAACATGGGCCTAAATAGGATCCTGGACATCTGGCGACTGATGCAAGGACCAGACCGACAATCAAAATGTAAGACTCCTACATGTGCATTTGTCATGTAAGTCATTTAAGCCACCCCTTGCTGAAGATGATTCATTTTTGACATGTTTCTGCATCCAGTCATCAGGGATCCCCTAATTCGCTCCTTCGCAAGGAGAGATAAACACGGCTTCCCGGCCTTTAAACAATACATCGACCAGACCGAGGACCTGGAGCTGTTTGCCAAAGTCAGCATTGTCGAAAAATATAGAAGTCGAATTCCCGAACTGGTGACACGCCTGGACGGCTGCTTTGAAGATGACTTCAACTCTGCAGGTTTGCGCACACACGCACGCACACACCCACACACCCACACACCCACACACCCACCCTGCAAAAACAATGAACGAAGCTCATATCCACTTTTCACAGAAAGAAATACAAAAAGTTTTGCACAATTTTAACTTTGAGTTATAACTGTGTGATGTTTCCTCCCGGCCAATCCTGAGCTGAAATATATCAGTGTGTGTGTGTGCGTGCGTGCGTGCGTGCGTGCGTGCGTGCGTGCGTGCGTGCGTGCGTGCGCGCATCCGTGTGTTTCAGGGTTCATTGTTGCTTTTTAGTATTTTCATAGGATTTTCTGATCAAAATCACAGTATGCTGTCAGGATTATCCCCTGGAAGAATTATGTTTTCCTGGTCTTTTATTTTATTATGTATTACTATTATTGTAGTTGGTTACAATGAAAGACAGTTGTTTGAATGACTACACAGATGTGTTCTTTTTCACATTACTTTTTGATTTCATTAGACTAGTTAAATGATATCCTAATTTGATTAAATGTCATTAAAAAAAAAAAGAACCCTAATCTTTCATGTTTGTGGTTGATAGTTTTTCGAAATACCTGGATTGATGATTGTTTTCCCGCTTTATTCTGCTCAGACTTTATAGTTGGTACAGTCCACAAATCAAAAGGCCTGGAGTTCGACACTGTGATGGTCACCGATGACTTTGCCAAGGTTCCCTCTTGCCGGCACAATCTGTGCCACCATCCTGAGTTCTCATTTGGTGAGCGTTGCTTCTGCACAGATTTGACGTCGTCGTTTTTTCGTGAAACACTGTCCGTTTGCAGAGAAACACGATCCTTTAAGACGTATCGGCCAATATTACCTTATTGCTGATATTTGTCCCACTGATACATGTTTATCTGTTCCAAAGGGTGCCAAGCACGGTTCATATAAATGTTTCCATTTTTGTGCTGCAACAATTGACCAGGAATGTTTATTATGTTTCCATTTGTTGCTCCGTGTTCAGACAATATTCCTGACGATGAGTGGAACTTGCTGTATGTGGCAGTGACTCGAGCCAAGACTACTTTGATCATCACCAAAAACATCTGCCGCATCCTCTCAATGGCCGGGGTAGGACACTTCAGACACTGCTCCTCACATCATATTCCAAATAGATTTGGCGGTTTCATTCATCATGCATTGTAATCACGGACAGCAGTGTAGCTGACATTTTTAGAACCATGAATATATTGCCGTAGAAATATTTGATGTGTGGAAAAAAAAATAAAAAATGAATCCAATCCAACATTTAGAACCGCAAAGAAAAGTCATGGACTCTCAGTACAGCTACAGATCTGCATGCAGAAACTTCTGCAACTTGGGACATATTATTGTAAATGTTTGTTAAATTCACTCTTAGCAAAGGTTTACAACAAGATTTCTATCAACTCATTTCCTGCTACGCTTGTGAGGGAGTTTCACTTCCTTTATCTCAATTGTTTAATCTTGTGGTTTGGCTATGGGCTTTTTTTTTGTCTGGTAGATGGAACCAAAGTTTCTTTAGTGTCAGAGATTGGTCAAGCCCTTTGGGAAGTTGTTAACGTCAACACAACTGTAACGCAATGAGCTTTTTTCATGATTTTAATGGGCCAACTGTAGTGGAATGCATTTTTAGAAGGAACCTAAACAAACTAGGGGGAACACACTCATTATTTCTGGGAAAGGATGATAAAATCCTTGTTCTGTGTGAGCCAAATGAAAACAAACCCATCGTTAATTTGGTGAATCCCTAACGACTTGCTCTTTAGCCCAGGAAGTCTCAACTTAAGAGTGCTTAAAGTGCTCTAATAGGGTGTATAATCACCTAAATGGCAATACGTATTGATTATTTAATGAATAGCTGTTTTACAATAACAATGCATAGCGTTGCCGCAGCTTAAGGTGATGTGTTCAAAATTGCTAAAACGACCAATAGTTCAAAGACAGAAAACAGAAAGGTACGAAAAGCATCACTGAGGCCAGGGTCTGCACTTTACTGTTGCGTAAATTGACAAGGCAGGGGAAAGAAAATACAAACCCCTTTCTAGTGAACAAACGGTGAGACAAGACAACAAATGTATGATCACTTTCGGCTCAAGTTGTACACGTTAAGGGAAAACATCCGCTATGTCTTTTCTCCACTACGTCATCGACTTCCCGTCATGTCCAGGAATACTTCTTGACGTCCCAAATGCCTGACTCCCTGATGAACATGGGCGTGCCTCTCCCGTGCTCTGTCGCAAACTGTCCCAACTGCATCACACCCGGCTCATCGTTCACCATGTGCAAGAAAAAGATGAAATACGTAAGCGACGAGCTGAGACTCCTCTTGAGAATTTCCCTGGCCCGTGTTTTGTCGGACGGCGAGGCACAAAGCTTGTGAAACGTTGAAATGCTTTGCTCGCCGAGATTTCTTCCCTTTTTAACTCTCCTTCATTTGTCTTTGCACAGACCAATAGCTCATCAGATGGCGGCCCACTGTGCGAGAGGTGCGTGTGGACGCGCATCGGGCCGACCGCCTTGCTCATGACCGATGACGTTCTGTCAATGGCTGAGGTGCCAGTGAGACTAGTCAATCCATTTCTCTTTGTTTTTTAACGCCGCTATTTCATTGTCTTTTCCACTTCTGGGAGAAGGCACATCAACATACCCAGTGCTCACTGCTTACCGTCTGTGCCGTATTAACGTTTTTCTTTTTTTTTGTATTCCTCTCTTAGATTAAGGGGACTTAATAGGGGATATTGAAATATATTGTACAGTTCAGATTATTAGGCCAGAGGTCTCTGCTTTTTTTAAAATACAAAACTGCTGGCAAACTTGCCTACTTTAACTGTTGCGAGAGTCTTTATTACATCAACAGGATTTTTAATATCAATAGTATTTGGGTTAGGGTTTTCTTCAAAAAACAAAAAATGTGTGTGTATGGCCATGAAAATGGTCAATTCCGACACTTCATCACTTTCGTTGAGATTACAGGCATCCACAGAACCCGTTTACTGTTAGAATACAATCAAACATTTGCTGTACTTCTGGTTGTAACATTAACAATCCTCAATTCTGCTTTTATTGCAGAATCCTGCCTGCGGCGCACAGCTGCCATCAAATCAGCCTTAGCTTCACCTTGTCGACATGCGAGCGAATCCAGTAGCGATAAAATAATGCCTTTCAGTACATAGACAATAAAAAAACAACCAGTAGAGGTTGTGACAATATCTCGAGGCAGAGCAAAATATTTCACATTGTTCAGTTTATCATAACTGGGGGACAATCTATATAGTGTGAGTTTCATTCTGCAGAGAATATATAGAGCAGGAAAATAACAAGTTCGTATTTTTATGCCTATTCCAGGTTTTCCATATCTGCAGTTTCTGCTAAAATTAGAAAAATCATTTTAAAACAAGCTCTAGACTTTTGTATTACTGGGGGGGGGGAAAGAGGCTGTGTAAATGCAGTCTGATCTGATGCATGACTTTTGACCCTGTCACACTTGTGCTCGATTGAACAATGGCGATCCAATCGCATGGGCATGCCGCCTGCCCTCCGTATGGACCGTTCTCGTCCTATCAATTCAAGTGTGTTTTTTTTTTTTTTAGAAAAAAACAAACCATTTTTAACTCTTCATGTGAGGTTTGCAGGTCCCAAACTATGACACCTGTTCAGATGGAACACGATTGATGCATATCCTTTCTTGCTGGCTCACCGGCGGGCCATTGTGTCTAGACCTCCTGAGGTAAGAAAGAAATGCAGAACCCAATGATGGACATACAAACTGCTTGTTGGCAGTGCAAACAATGTTATTTCATCGGGGTTAAGTATTAAATATGTTTCGAACCAGTTTACCTTGTATAACATATGCCGCCGATTGCAAAAGCACAGACCAACGCCACTGAAACGCAGGCGACCACGGCTGCTGTCAAATGCGGCTCGACGGTCTTGTTTTTGGAGGAGGTTGCCGTTGTCTGGGCCGTTGCTTGGGTTCCCCCCACAAACCCTGCGTGACGAAAGACGGGGCTCAGCGTTGCATTTGCAGATAAAAGCGATTGAAGCTGTGACGAATAATCCAGATTTTGCCCAAATCCAGAGAAGTTATCTTGTCCATTTGACTGATGCATCATAAAGGTGCTTAGAGCACAACTTTAGTCTGCACCAAATTCGAAAAATGACACGACGAGGCTTAAGACATTACGGATTGAATGAAATCTGCATTGGCGCCGTTTCCTCCATGTATAGTCTGCATTAACCAAATCTATACAGATTATTAAGGGCAACAATGGTATTAGCCACAGTGAAATGCTGTGGTAAATAAATCCTGGTGTCGGAAAGTTAGTGAGAAAATCCCCGTTGATTAAACGTGTCATCTTTAAACCAACAGCTAATGCCAAACACAATTCTAAGTCCATGTTTGTGCGTGCGTGATAGATGATGAACTCCTGACCCTGTGAGTTGTCCCCCTGCACGCCAGGCCTGGTGGCCTCTGCCCTGCTTCCAGTCTGCGTTGGCAGCGGGCTGATGGAAAATGCTGCCGATCAGAAAACAAACAAACTGTGAAAGCGACCGAGAGAGCGGCTGCATCTCCTACTGCTCGCACTTCTACTGCAGCATTTCTTAAGTGTGGTTCCATTTGAGCTTAGAGTTCATACTTTTTAAATCAGGGACAATTCCAAACTCACTGACTGTGCTCGCTAATGTTTATATCGGAGAGAACGTCACTGCAAAATCCAATCATAATTATTTCAATCCATCAATTCATCGTGAATCGTCTTACATTCTATTTTTGCAAAGGACTATTCTTCTTATTTGCGAGAAGAGTCTTGTGTTTATAACTTGAAAACGATGTGCTGTGTCTTCTGTGAGGAACAATGTGATGTCACACCGCTCACACGCTCTTTTCCCCTCTACGTCATAGAGACGGATGGACTCACCTTTGACTGTGCTGTCAGGTGGGCGTGTTGTGGTTTTCCTTGGGTCCGCTGAAGCAGAATGAATGGCAGGTTAGTAACCCAAAAGAAACTAAGAAGAAGTTGAGAATGAACTTGAAAAGCCGGGGTGACTCGTGAGACCGAGTTTTTGATCATCTAAGGCCTAGTCGAACCCCAATGACTAAACAGTGTTGATTTACTCGAGGAACCCTGGTCTTAGTCAAAGTTAAGGCCCCTTTTCAAATGAAAAGAGGATCAGCAATCCGTCTTACGTATGCATTTGAGGGAGGCCTCGGTCCATTGTTTAGAATCGTTTTTTTGGGTGCAACGGATGAGGTTGGAGGTCCCCGCTTTCCTCACGTAATCTTCTATACAGGTGTAGCGGAAAGTGTCAGAGCAGGTCTCTGGTGGAGGTTTAGTTTTAGGCACATGAGGGATTTCTCCGCAGGGACAGTTGCTTTTTTCTGGAAGAAAAATAAAGGTGTTAAAAAAAAATGCTGATTTGAACAAAATGACCAACGACCTAATATAAAGTCTAATAATGGAATTGAATTAGACACGTCGCATAAATGAATGCAGACATTGTACATACTATAGAACATTCAGACGGCCATCTGACATGTAAAGTGTAAAGTAAACGGCCTTAGTAAAAAAAATAAAAATTAAGGTTGTTAATTTTTCAAAGCGTACTAACTGTATCTATTTTTCCAAGTAAGTAAGAGAGGTGGACTAGTGGCGAAGGAGACATGCATCGGACCAGGGGGTTGTCGGTGCGAGGCGGAATCCCCCTGGAAGGATGGACGACCCCCCCCCCCACACACACACACACACGCGCACACACGCACACACTATCAAAGATGACTCTACCTCTTATGCCAATGAGCAAGGCACTTACTCTTATACAAAATAGGTACATACACACACACACTTGGATCACTGGATGTGAGCAACAGATTGGAGTAAGATTTCTTATTTCTTTGCACTTACCAGCGGCGGAGCAGCGCGCTGCTGTGGACAGACAGATGATCAGCGCACCCAGAGACACCGAAAGGGAAACCAGATCCATGTGATCTCTGTACGGACACTCGGACTATCTTCACTCCGGAGCCTGGGGTCGGGGCAGATCATCCTCACTGCCGAACGTCCTGGTGTGACTTGACACCTAACTCCCTCTGACACGCACAAACACTTTCACTTGTGCAGCAGTGACGCGTGTGTATGCCGAGGCCATGATTGTAGTTCAACAAAACCTACGCCCACACTGTACTAGGCGTTGTTTATGTCGCCCCTTAAGAATCGGTGTCCATAAAGTGCGATATCGGGTGATGTCGCCACACCGCCGGGTGGCGTCATAGCGAGACCCCGTTGTCAAACGTCTTTGATTTTCCCCTCGTTTGCTCTTCTTGTCTTGTTGTCGTCACTTCCGCCACTTACACCGAGTTACTCCATCGAAGGTACAGCCAAACATTTTCCTGTGGTTCGCACCTGTTTTCAGTAAAAAGGTTTCTTACACTGCTTGGTGGAAATTCAGATAAGCTGTTACCCTTGATAAATGTGTTATAGTAATTCGTTCTGGAGCATTTGGCTATCACTTTGTAATGTTAGCATTAGCTGTCGGTAGCTAACCCGTCATAAGGTAGCGTGTTGTTTAGCTAGCTCGCTTAGCTCACGTTAGCTTGTATATATTGTGTTGCTCGTAATGAATTAGTAACTGAGTTGAACTGTTTGAAGTTCACCTAAAATACCTTATGGACGAGGAGCCCAGCGTATGCCAAAGCAATGCAGAACACAATATCACTGAAGCTACAGTCTATTATTAAATACAGAAACTATGTACATGTGTGTAGGGAAGCGGAGAAGTGACGGGCAGCAATGTCGCTGTACGATGATCTCGGGGTAGGAGCCAGTGACACGAAGACCGAAGGCTGGTCCAAAAACTTCAAGCTGCTTCAGTCCCAGCTGAAAGTAAAGAAGGCAGCTCTGACTCAGGCAAAGGTAAACACCACTGTACCGAACCAGATGGAGAAAAGAGTGTGCAGTGAAGCGTGTTGTTCTCTCCACTGACACCGATAATTCAAAAGACCTCACAACCACAACACAGTATGTACATATTCAGTCACTGTGTTATATCGGGAGCGATTCTACGTAGGCAAGTGGACTAGTTGAAGAGGTTTCATCTCTCACCCAAGAAGCTTCTTAAGTTCTAACTAACTGGTGAAAATGTTCAGGTATTTATCCTCAATGGGATGAATAGCTAATTAGAGGATCGTTAAGTTGGCCCTCTGACCAAGATTCAGGTTTGAGTCCTGGCAAGAGGGGGCTTGCTCTCTGGTGTTGTGCCAGGTGTTTGTGTAATGGCCGATATGTCTCTCGTAGGTATAAATCAGTACAGTCCTCGGTGCCTTGGACCGCATAAACAACTTCCATTTGTGTCTTGGATGCTTATCATTGGGGTGGACCAGCTTCTGCCTCAGAGTGTTAATGGGATTTAAAATAAACTGGGATTATTGAACATGTTTGAGACTCTTGTATCAATATAAATAATATATTGCCCTTCTATTTTCTGTCAGTTTTCTTTTGCCTGGGGTTGTTTAAAAAGGCAGAGTTTGCGTAGTGCCAAGTTTTGATTCTCGATGTGATTCTCCTTCCTTCTGTTTTTCTTCTTTGTGTTTGTGAGTATTGTCGTGGCTCTGCGATTGAGAGTCCCGATGACTCCCAGTGTGTTTTGTTGGTCAAAAAGTAAATATTGTTCTGTGTGTGTGGGATTCCTGTAAACTGCACAGTCCGTGAAGGCTAGGCTGTTATCTTCACGGGGGAACTTGTTGTTGTTGTCCGCATTGTTTATGTGAGCTTAGAAAGTTTCTACTTCCTGTGTTCCAAAATCTTGAACAAGTTTACTACTCAGAATCGATCCTGATATTACCATGACATGGAGGACTGAGAACTTTGACAGACGTGTCTTCTCTTGGGTTTGTAGACCCAGCGGATGAAGCAGACCACCGTCTTGGCTCCCGTCATTGACCTAAAGAGAGGAGGATCCAGTGAGGAGCGACAGATCCTAGACACTCCTCCACACCCTGCCACTGGACACAAGGTCAGTCTTAACCAGTACACCTCGGGCCCTCTGCAGAAGCCAGGTTTTCCATTCCAGAATGCGAGGTTACATAATATTAGTTGTTAACTGGGTCTGTGAAGCTAACTCAATCTGGAGACCCCCTTTTCGATAAACCTCAAGTTTTTCTCACTCTCATCCATCTAACAGCGGCAGATGCCCTTTACTCTCAACATTGCATGTCGTGCAGATCCGGTGGAGGAGGATGTTGCATTTGTTAAATACAAAATTGCAGTATTTACACTCGATGTTAGTATCAACATTTGCAGGATTGGAGCTTCCCGTGTGTGTTTTCGCCTTAGGACCCCGCGCCCAGTGGTTTCTCGTCGGGCGACGTCCTGATCCCGTTGGCAGATGAATATGATCCCATGTTCCCCAACGACTACGAAAAGGTGGTGAAGCGGCACAGAGAGGAACGACAGCGGCAGAGAGAGCAGGAGCGACTGAAGGAAATTGAGGAGCGAGAAAAGTATTTAATTACTTTTTTAATTAAATATACTGGAGTTCACCTACCCTTCCTCTGAAATAATGATAATAAATCAGTTGACCTATTTGATTTAGGATCCTTTACGATGTATCTGTAAACCAGAGAAACTGTAATGTTATTTTTCATTTGATAGCTACGAACTGAGGAAACAGGACCCCTCTTTGAAATCTGAAACTCGTTGTATTTTAGGAAAAGGAAAGACAGGCATGAGGGTGGCGCTCCGAGTGGTTTCTCCCGTTTCCCGGCAGCAGAGGAGGACTCGGATGAGGATGAAGAGTACGAGAAAGAGCGGAGGAAACGAAGTGAGTATTTCATTGTTGTTGTAATTGTTATTATTACAGAGCACTAACAACTTTGAATCCAATAGTGTTATTTTGATGTGTATTAAAACAAATCAAGGGTGTTTTTAAGCTTAAAGTCAAAACAGAAATTAGAAATTTGTCTGATTTGTAACCAACACGTCTTACTTTCAGGAACTTAAATTTTTGAATGTCTCCCCCCGAAAACAGGCAGTTTATTCATCACTAACTTGCGTCTGAACAGTCACACTAAACAACACACTAAATGTCTCTCCTAACTTGTTTCTCAGGTATGGGTGGAGCAGCCATTGCGCCTCCTTCCTCTCTCGTGGACAGAGATGGTGATCCAGCAGGTGAAATTCTGTTTTTTTAAATATTTTTACACTTTTAAATATCAGTAGATGGACTGTGACTGTAATTAACCTCAGACTAAATTAAGAAAAGAGATAGAACACAAAACTGGCAAATAAATATTGTATTTGTAAAATAATTGTAACCACATTAACCACTAAAACTTATCTGGGTGGATATTTTGTAGTAAATAGGTTGGGACAAACATTTTATTTCGTTGTTTTTTTTAAGAAGTAAAATGTAATCTGCTTTTTATATTTATGACACTAGGTTTAAGTTGGTTTCACCACACTGAGTGACTTTGTGTGGCGATGAATATGGATAGACAAACCCTTACGGTTGCTTTTTTTGGATAACGTACTTACACTTCTTAAGAGCATTCCAGGCAACTAGGCCTATATCTGAAGGATTACTTGTCATTACTGGTTGTGTTTCCCTGCGTGGTCAGGCTCCTCCTCATATTCCTACGAAGATGAAGGTCGTCCCGCCAGAGGCTCAAAAGCGGCCATACCTCCGCCTATGTTTGAGGATTCAGACCGACCTCGTTCCCCGCCCGGACCAACCAGTTCATTCTTGGCCAATATGGGGTAGGTGGGACATATGGACAGACGCACACAAACACGCATAAACAGGCTGGAAACTTGTGTCTATTTATCCTAAGTTTTATTTTGGAATAATGGGGCGACATTTCTTTATTGTCGATTGTCTAATATGGTACAGATGTTATTCTAGCTGAAGAACATTTCCCTCCCTTTTTATTCCCAAAGGGGTACAGTTGCCCATAAGATCATGCAGAAGTATGGCTTCAAAGAAGGCCAGGGCCTGGGAAAGCACGAGCAGGGGCTCAGCACAGCGCTGTCTGTGGAGAAAACCAGCAAGAGAGGCGGAAAGATCATCATAGGCGATGCTGCAGAAAAACGTAAGTAAGCACTTTAAAATCCCAAATCTCAAACGCCTCGTACTTTCTACTTTTCAAATTTCTGGTTTTCAAGTTCAAGTTATTTTGACCTGTAAACGTAATGGACGATGACTTGAAGTTGCGTGTACTTCGGTGCATTTGTTTTTTCGTCGCCATCGGTCTAATACAGTATGTGATGTGACTTTAATTTGTGACGAATACATTTGGTTTCGCTCGCGATCTTTTCACATGTATTTTTGCTCTGCACTCGTGTGCCACCATTGTAACGTCACATAGCATCACACTGATGATTGACTGTGACCATTTGTGCATGTTTTTGTTCTTGTCATTTTGTGTACACGTTCGTGTGTGACTGAGCAGCAGGGTCCAGCCTGTCAGGTGTTGCTGAGACTTCAGGCGGAGGCTTTTCAGGTTAGCCTCCACTCCATTTTTCTCTGTCCCACTAACGCTTACTCTAGAAGTGCGCATGTGTGTATGTTTGCCTGCTCGGGTTTGTTCGTTATCTCTCCCAATAGCCCAATCGAAAAGCTTGGATGCATTTAGTCGGTTAAAAGTTGATTTTATTTGCAAACCTTGCACTCCAGCAGGCATTGTATATTAACATATGCCTTAGCATTGATTAGAATATATTTGCATGGGTATTCTGCTGGATGTTTGTTAAGCATTACAAAAGAAAGTACGGACATGACTAAGTCCATAATAATTTGGTTTCATTTGATCATGGGGCTTTTGTTTTTAAGCTGTAAGCTGCTGCAAGAACCCCCTATATTTTCCCTCATTACCATTTCTGTTTCGTATATTGCCTCTTGCCCTAACCCTTGGCGATGATAAACTTGAGCTGAATAGCCTTTATACATTTTGGGTAATACACTTATCCCCTTTCTGGAGAAGCATAAGATGAGAAGCAAGATTTCAATTGTGAGGCAAAATACATTAGCCTTAACTTAAAGACTGAGAAATAACTAAATAAGGTGTTAATTGTTGAGTTTTTGAGGTAGTCGCAGATGGGCGAGCTGTCTCGCACGTGCTTACCCTCGTAACGACGAGTTAACTTTATTGTAAAGACTTAACCGAGCTAGAGGGTAATTAATCATTTCATTTAACAATGCCAGAAAGTGAATACGCTTATTTCGCCAAAATGTCAGCTTTTTGCTTTTAATATTGGCCACCACCTTTGAGTTTAGGTCTGTCATTTTCTTTTTTCTGAAAATATTGATTGCGTTTGGCCACTAGATGTCAGGCTCATCTCTGCTGTGTGTGTGTATGTATATATATATAAATGTTACTTTTAACATAAGACTGGTGGAAAATCTTCGCTATCCTGCTTATGTACAGTATATATCATTTATGTATATACCTGCATGCGTTTACAATGTAACAATCGCACCTGTGACCTGTGTCACAACAGCCAGCTCAAATATGTGACGGCTTAAAACATGGACCTGTAATTTCAAAAGCATTAGAAAAAAATAATTGAGCAATTGTTTCATTTGTCAAATTTATTGAACCGAGCGCCTCGCCTTGAACATTACAACACGACACCATTAGTTACTCCACCGTTTCAGCTTCTCAATCCAGCTCACCAGCTGCCTCTAAGCATTCAGGAAAGAAAATAACTGTTGTTTCCGTCCCACTAGCAGACTCCAAGAAGTCAGACGCCAACCCGCTCACAGAGATCCTGAAAAACCCCACCAAAGTAGTTCTGCTGAGGGTACGTCTCCGTGTGTGTCCTACAAAAATACTCACCTGTTGCACATTCGCCGTTTTCACACAAATGTACATTTTTCGAATACACGGGTCCTTGCAAAGAGTGCACTACTTACAGAAATGATCTCTCATCGACCCACAAGCTTAGCGTATCTGTGTTTGCCTTACAGAACATGGTGGGCCGAGGAGAGGTGGATGAAGACTTGGAGGGAGAGACGAAAGAAGAGTGCGAGAAATACGGCAAAGTAGTGAAATGCGTCATTTTTGAGGTGAGAGAAGCGATTCATTGTGCTCGACTTGATGCATTTAAAGTGATCAGTCTAAACAATCTTAAAACACCCACTTTCCTCCTCAGATCGCACTTGTTCCAGAAGAAGATGCTGTCAGGATATTTCTGGAGTTTGAGAGAGTCGAGTCAGCCATCAAAGGTCAGTTTTCCTCTCGTCGTCTCGCTTAATTGCAGAGAACGTGGTTTCTCCTGACATTTCTCAAACGTTAACATATCAAAAAAAAAATGAGCGGTTAGGTGACTTCGAAGCTTTCACAGGAGCTTCTCGAAGTAGAGGGACTAATGTGTATATTACTGTATGATTTCATTGGCACATATTCACCAAGTTTGGTCTTCCGATGCGATTTATTTTAACAACTTAATCGCAGTGATTTATATGCATTGGTGTGTGCGCGGGCAGTTGTTTTTAGCGGCTCGGGGCTCATATTCATGGTCTCTTTCCGGAGATGATGACAACGACGACACGTTTTATTGCTCTCACGAGTGCGCCGTTGCCATCGCGTGCCACTTTACCATGCGGAGGTCAGGGTTCCGAAGTAATTTGCATATCGCACACAGGTGGTTTGAGCCCTGCGAACTGAGTTTTACTTCTGCAACACAGTTGGGTTCGCTGCAGGCAGACGTAGTTATTTTCGTTTTTATATATATGTCCGTGTTTTCGCGTACAGTCTGAGCCTAGACGTCTCTCTTCTCTGCAGCTGTGGTGGATCTGAACGGACGTTATTTCGGCGGGCGAGTCGTCAGGGCCTGCTTCTACAATCTAGACAAGTTTCGAATTTTGGATCTCGGGGAACAGGTCTGACCTTTCCCTCGGAAGCCACACAAACACAGATGGATGTTACGAACACACGTAGTCTGCCCGGCTTGTACATAAACATTTTTTTAATCATTTCTGAACAAATGGGGGGGGGGGGGAATTCCATTCCACCGTGTAGATTGTTGCATGTTGTTTTTTTTCCTGTATACGAATAATAACCTTTATGACCGCTAAATAAAGGTTCGCTTATGTTGAAGTCACCTTTTTGTAAATGTTTTCAACTTTACTTAAAATGTCTTGGGTTTGCATTGGTGATGAGAATGAGTAAAAATCGCCTAAATTGTTAACTGAACTTATAAAGAAGCTTTATTGTCATCATCGAATTGGGACAACATACTATACTCTATCGTACTAATAATGAGCTCCCTCCCCATGGGAGCACGAGAAGAAGAATGTGACGATGTGGACATCAGAGTAGACGCCGCCACTCGAAGGGGGAGCCGGCAGGTATGTTGTCAAAAACGTTGTAGTACAGTGTGTCGTGCAAATTTTGACTTGAAACATCCACGTTGGTAAAGAAATGTTTTTGTATTGATGAATACATTTTTTCTTGTTTTGGAAAGCACCCACCCCCACGCCCGGAGACGTGGCAACGGGGCAATTGCCTAGGGGGCCCCCCAAAGACAGCCGTTTACGTTGGCCCACAGCAACGACATTCTGAAACCCCCTTTAATGTCTAGCCATGGAGAAGACACTGCAATGGCACGTTGGGAGCCCCCTTATACGGGGCCCCATGCTACTTGCGCTGTCAGAAGCTTTGATTGATTGTTTTTGCCTGTTGCCCCCAGAGTGTCTGGAAACGGCCCTGCCCACACCCCCGCTGGTCCAAATCAACATCACAGCTGTACAGCTGTTTCTAGGCACCACCATCAGCAGCGACCTGAAATGCGAGGCCGCCTCGACAAAGGTCATGGAGCTGGCGCACCAGCGGACGTTCTTCCTCAGGATGCTCGGCGCGTTGAACGTCTCCCCCGAAGGTTCGCACCCAATTGTACGGGCCCACCCTCGAGAGCGTCCTCACCTCCTCCCCGTGGATGGAACACGGCTGGCAGCACTGCACGCCGCGAGGCTTCGCGGAGGAGCGGAAGGCTGCGATAGGCTGATATGGACCAGACGGCTGCTCGGGCAACAACGTGAGTCCCAGGCGTGTGGATTGGTACCTCGGTGTTTATGTTTTAGAGAATTATTTAAAAGTAAATGTCGTTTTGTTTTCACCAGTTATGCATTTCATTTCCCTGTCACAATATTGTTTTCTTGCTCTTCCTCAGGATGTGGCAGGTGGATCCGGAAGGGGGCTCGGAGGTTCTCCGAGGCTACGCTCGACTAGGTGTGCGGGGGCAGCAATCAGGTGAGGACTTTGTTGTTTTTCAAGTTGTCTGAGTTGCAGCAAGGGTAGTGTCAGTATTGATAGTGTAATGCATTGTAGGCACATGAATGTGGAATGTGGTATTATTTGACTTTGGAATAGTTTATTTCTCAGAAGTGAAATCTGTTTCATGTGTTTTAAACAAATTCTGTACCTTATGCCTATAGTGTGTTGCAAAAAGTGGGTTTGGTTTTTCTCCAGATTTGGGTGTATATATAATTTCTATTACGTATTCAATTTACTATAACTTATTCAGGATTACTAAGTGTCTGTTTGATGTCACGTTGTTGGAGTAGTCCAAGCCTGGCACATGAATTGAGTGCACGGCTTTCTCCACAGATTGTGACGAAGAATTTGTCAGATGCGATCGTGGTACTAGTAGCAGTTTATTTAGGATGCAACAGTAATGCCTTTTCGGATTAGTGTCGGGGAACGATAACGGCGATAGAAAGTAAAGAGTAGACTTTGTAATGTTTGATAGTACTATATTTCACAGCCCTTAGAGTCTGCGCTTGATAGTTGTTTGTCAGGCTACCGGAGTGGTTGATGAGATGTAAGAATGATAGCCAAGGCAATTGAAAAGTAATTGTAGGTGATATTTGTATGTCTTTAAAAGAATGGTCAGCTTTTTGGGAAGGGCTTTGCTGCTTTTTTTTTTTCTTTGGAGAAAACATTGGGTCTGCCGTGCGGACATTAAGTCAACGGGGCAGTACGGCACTTGAACGTTTTTCTGCTTTCTCGTCGAGAGCTATTCACGAATGTCGCTATTGGGTGTGAAAATCACAGGCCAGAGTTGAGAAATAAATGTGATCCGTCAAACTGGTAGCAGTTTACCTAAGATGTCGGGCAAGACTGAAGAAAGTGTATGGATAATAATGATAATAGCGATGTCAGGTTCACCCTACAGCAGTTGACGTAGGGTTTATCACCTCCTTCGGCAACGGATGGAGTTGTCTTTGACACACGTGTGTTGCAGAACGGACCCCTCTTTGCGTTGCTGTCAGTAGAAAAGCGTGTGTTTTATTTGCTCCTGAAAGACAAGCTCTTCCAGTTTCCCCTATTTCATTCATATTTAATGTGTGTGTGTTTGTGTCTTTAACAGCAGATGGACATGCGAGGCTTCTGGTCGCGGCAACACACCGGAGGTCCTATCGGCTCTCATCACAGCGCGGGTATGCACACGTTTATAATGAAGACTGTCACTTTTCCACTAATAGTTGATTGAAGAACTTTGTGTTTTTAGCTCGACAGGCGTCGACGGCCGAACCAGACGGGGAAGCCAGCGCGGCCGATAACCCACCACGCCGTCGTCGGGAGGAACAACGCAACAACTAAAGAGCGAGAGGAGACAAATGGAAAGCGACGGAGCCGAAACGCACAGGGTGACGTATTACGAATAAATGGTATCTATTGTGTATCGCTCACATTGGATCTGTGTGTGTGTGTGTTTGTCAGAAGTTTGATCGGGAGACTGGAGACTGCCGGTCCTGGCCATCGCACATCGAGCCGTCACTCTAGAGGAAAGGAGACAATCTGGCCAATGGAGACGCCTGCCCGTGGGACCACACGTGTTTTCCTCTCGCAGCACTGAGACAAGTCGCATCGACATGAGCGGCGAACTGGCGAAGGACGACGCACAAGAGGTAAGGTTCACACTACAACAGTTGATGTGCGTAAACTCAGCAGGGTTTTTTCCCCCCCAAGCGGTACCGTGTTAAATACAGAGTATTTAACACGGTACTGGGTAGGTCTATGCACTTGTTTCTTATCCAAGTATTCCACTAATAGTTGGTTTTTGAAGTTTGTGAGTGTGTTTTTATGTTATCGTTACAGTGAAACTCTCATGTTTTTGGCTCGACAGGAGTCGAGCGCCGAACCAGCACGGGAAGCCAGCGTGGCCGATAACCATCCACGCCGTCATCGGTAGGAACAAGCAAAGGGCAAGAGGAGACAAAAGAATCACACAAAGGTACGCATCCCATTTTATTGATATATTTGTGTGCGTGCGTGCTTTCACTTTTTCCGAGTGCCGCCGTCTACCGCAGATCTACACGTGGACGTAGGCGAGTCGGGTTACCGCGCACATTCTCATGCACGTAGATACTCCCGTTATACACGCTATGTTGTCGGTGATCCCCCCCCACCCCCGAAACACGCAGTTAGTTTGTAGGTTGCGTAATGTAGCGGAGGCCTCACGTTTGGTTTGTTATCTGGTAATTGTAGGCAATTTTTTTAAGGGGAAGTAGAAGCGGCGCTGCGTGTTTGGGACACGGAAAGGGATGAGGAGTTGCAGTGTAACGTTAAGAGTTGGTAGTTTTTGGCATTTCATGGAGCGTTTTACGTTAGGACAGCGGTGTTCGTTAACGGTGGATGTTTCCCAATAGTGCGAAGTAAACGTTCAGTGGGGTGAGTTGGTATGTCAGTTGAGCTAGGATGTGAGGCAAGATTTGAACAAGTCTATGGCTTGTAGTTGTAGATGTATTTTCCGGTTGCTGTACTGTACGGGCCTCTGGATGCGAGAGGCGTTGTTGGATTTAAGGATGAGGGTGGAGATGTTTGAAAAACGAAAGGATTGTATGTATTTCATTGTTTTCAGTTTGACGCCATTGTTTTGGAACGGTCCTAACCGGGATTGTGTTTGAAGAGCCACGGAAGGAATTGGCGCCATATCTTTGAATATTGTCAAATTAGCAGGAGGCTGCAAGAGTTATTGGGGAAAGCAGTAGTTGTGGTTGAGTTATTGTCTTATATGTGCAACTTCAGTAAATGTTCACTCTTTGCGCGTATCGAATATTTATCTGGAACATTGTTTAATTTATTTGGAATGGCTGTCAATTGTATCGCGATTGTGAAACGACGGACGTAGCTTTGAACGCGTCAGTTTACGGTGCGTAGGGAAGAGTCGGGACTGCTTTACGTGGATGGTGAATATATATCTACTTGTCTGTGTGTATATGTATTTATCTGTGTTGATGTGTCTCTTTTTTTTCCCCTCTGTCTGTCTAAGGGAGGCGGCGGCCTAGTGGTGGAGCAGACCGACCTGAGCGGAGCGGAGGCCCACGCGACCCCGACGGAAAGCCAGAGTCCAATGGTGTTTTCCCCCAAAGAAAAGAGTTCCCTTGGCAAGGCGCTTTACCTCTCTCCCAACATCTGTGGCGCCTTGACCTGTGGACATAGTTGTGCTGGGCCAGATGGGTGAAATGCAGAGGACAAATGTCGTAATTGTTTGTGTCGCTTTGCCTGTGCATGATTAAGGGATCATTAAAGGTTGACTTTTTACATTAATTTCTCTCTGTGTGAGTATATATGCCAATAAATATATATACACAGACCTCTGTGTCTGTCTTTATATCTATATATATATATATATCTGTGTGTATGTATGTATATATATATACATACATACATACATACA
>JAFBJU010000242.1:499689-555018 GCA_016785305.1 Colistium nudipinnis | reverse complement strand
TATATATATATATATATATATACACACACATATATATATATATATATATATACACACTCCTCTCGCAGCCCTGAGACAAGTCGAACCGACACGAGCGGCGAACTGGCGAAGGACGATGCACAAGAGGTAAATGACAGGTTCACACTACAACTACTCACCCTCTTCTTTTCACCAGCAGACACTGCAGTCTTAGTCTCCTTCCACCTGTCAAACACACAAGTAAACATGAGCATTCTTTTTTTT
Organism: Colistium nudipinnis; assembly: GCA_016785305.1. Classification (NCBI taxonomy): domain Eukaryota; kingdom Metazoa; phylum Chordata; class Actinopteri; order Pleuronectiformes; family Rhombosoleidae; genus Colistium; species Colistium nudipinnis. Next base: position 554,775 of record JAFBJU010000242.1, on the reverse strand, counting down.
TTTTTTTTTTTTTTTTCACTTCGCCATCAATTACCTTAGGCAAAATCAAAGTCATTCACTGCTTACCTTTCCCACTTGCCAACTTTAGCCTCTTCCTGCCCACCTTTCACACCGACAGCAGAGGTACACTGTTGAGCAAAAAACAATACAAAATATGACTTCTCACAACAAATAACATAGCCAATGCCACTTTGAGCACAGTCTAACCTGCCTTTTCCCCAGATGGTCCACTGATGCCAAGTCGTCGGAGACAATTCAGCTAAACGCATCTGGTGAGCAAACAAACAAACGTTACAACAACCACTACTTTTCACGGCACATTCTCGCAACAAATACACCACAAATCCATTGCTACTTTCGCCACACTCTAACCTTCCTTTTCCCACCGATTTTCCCTTCGTCAACTGGTAAAAGGACTTCCCATACCAAGTGCACACCTCCACCGCTATTGTGTCTGTTTAAAGAAAAAAAAACATAATTTACTTTCACTTTTAACTGATGGTTATTGCAACAAATAAATGACATGTCACTTACAGCTAATTGGAACCCTCATTTTCTGGATTTTTGCCTCTCCGTCAACGACTCCCAGCCGTGCCACGTGCTCTCAAATGGTTGGACACTATTCACAGCAGGAACCCAGGTAGACTTCACTCTACAACAAACAAAACTTCCAACAAATATACAACATGTTCAATGCCACTCTAACCGCCTACTAACCTTTCTTTTCTGACCTTTTCTCAGGAGGTGCAACCGCCTTCCAGTAGTATCGGCTCGGCTTAACAAAGAAAAACAAGTTTACTTTCAATTGTTACACAGGCACACACACGTTACATGCAAACGACTTCCATGTGCTCTGGAATGCGTCCACACTATTTGCAGCAGAAACCCAGATACACGTGTCTGTTTTAACAAATAAACAAAAGTTACTTTTCACTGTCAATTCTTACAACAAATAAATCTTGTCTGTGAAGGTTCTCAGTCATCCAGGTCATGGTAATATCAAGTGCGATTCAAAGTAGGCAACTGGACTGCTTGAAGATTTCTTGAAGACGTTTCATCCGAGACGCTTCTTCACTTCTAACTAGCTGCTGGAAAAGTTCAGATATTTATCCTCTGCGAGATGTGGACAAAAACATCAAGTTCACCCGTGAAGATGTGAGCGGAAACAGCTTGGCCTTCTTGGACTGTGCGGTACACATCGAAGAAGACTGATGACTCCCAGTTTGTGCTCCAGAGGGTGGTGGGAATCAAAAAGTAGATATTGGTCTGTGTGTGTGGGCTTCCTGTAGACTCCGATGTTGAGGCTTCTGTCTTCGTCGACGTGTACTGCACAGTCCAAGAAGGCCAAGCTGTTTCCGCTCACATCTTCACGGGTGAACCAGATGTTGTTGTCCACATTGTTGATGTGCGCTGAGAAAGCTTCAACTTCCTGCGTCTTGATTTTGAACCAGTGGGTGGGAGCAATTCCTGTAAACGAGGCCATAGCTCTGTTTTCCACCTCCTCCATGTAGAGGTTGGCCACGATGGGTGAAACCGGTGAGCCCATGGCACATCTGTGTTTCTGTCTGTAAGAGCATTCGTTAAACTGGAAATATGTTGTGGTCAGGCAAAGGTCAAGCAGAGTGCATATGTGTTCCGGGGTGAGTTTGGTTCTGTCAAGAAGGGCGGTGTGTCCTGTAGAAGTCTTTTCCTGGTCATGTTCACTGCTTCGGTGGTCGGGATGCACGTAAACAGAGAAGTAACGTCATAGGACACCATTGTTTCGTCTGAGTCTAATTTTAAATCCTTGGTTTTGTCTGCAAACTCTTGCGAATTCTTTATGTGGTGTTCTGTGTTACCAACCAGAGGGGCTAGTATTGTAGCAAGATGTTTTGCAATTTTGTAGGTAACCAAATTAATGCTGCTGACGATTGCTCTGAGTGGGGCTCCTTCCTTGTGAATCTTGGGAAGTCCATAGATGCATGGAATGGTGTCCCCTGGGTAAAGTCTGAAGTACTGTTGTCGATCTAAAACCGTATCTTTCTCTAGCTGTTGCAAGCAGGTGATAACTTTCTTTTTGTAGCCACTGGTGGGGTCTGTGAAGGTCTTGTCTGTGAAGGTTCTCAGTCATCCAGGTCATGGTAATATCAAGAGCGATTCAAAGTAGGCAACTGGACTGCTTGAAGATTTCTTGAAGACGTTTCATCCGAGAGGCTTCTTCAGTTCTAACTAGCTGCTGCAGGTATTTATCCTCTGCGAGATGAATAGCTCATCAGAGGATGAGCACCTAATTAGAGGACCATTGTATTAAACTTGCAGGTCGTTGGCCAACTGGCCCAGATTCCGGTTACGGGTTTCGCCCGAGTCTAGACGTAAATGAGGGTTGTTGGTTTCACCTGAGATATCCTTTGAGTTGTTGCTCTTGTATACCTTCCTAGGGAGAGAGTGAAGGACAGCATTGTAAGTGGCTGAGAGATGGTGTCTTAAACCTCCACCTCTGTTGAGTGACGGTTTCTCTGTTCTAGCAAAGCTAGGCTTCTTTTACTCCTCTTTCAAACCATCTGTCTTCCCCGGCCAGAATGTGCACGTCTTCATCCTCAAATGAGTGTCCACTGTCCTTCAGATGTAGATGAACGGCTGAGTCCTGGCCAGGAGGTTGCTCTCCGGTGTTGTGACATGCGTTTGTGCAATGGTTGTTTTGTTTCTCCTATGTATAGATCAGTACAGTCCTCAGTGCATTGGACTGCGTAAACCACATTGCTCTGTTTGTGTCTGGGAAGCGTGTCCTTAGGGGGGGGACCAGCTTCTGCCTCAGAGCGTCGGTGTGTTTGTTGAAAATTCTACGGAATAACCGTGTTTGCTGCCGTTTTCTTCTCCGTTGGCCCTCTTTTGCCTGGTAGTTTTTACGAAAGCCCAGTTTGGGTAGCCACAGGTTTTGAGGGCTGCCTTGACATGGTTCTGTTCCTTCCGTTTGCCCTTCGTGTTTGTTGGTGACCTCTAATTAGGTACTCATCCTCTGATGAGCTATTCATCTCACAGAGGATAAATACCTGAACTTCTCCAGCAGCTAGTTAGAACTGAAGAAGCCTCTCGGATGAAACGTCTTCAAGAAACCTTCAACCAGTCCAGTTGCCCACTTTGAATCGCACTTGATATTACTTGAATAAAGGGATGCACCACACAGAGGCGATAATAGACATCAATTACAGACAATTTAGTGTACTGGAAGTACTGCATGTGTTCGAAAGGCCATCTGTCATTTATAAATGAACACATTTCATTGGGAAACCTTCACTGTGTTCTCCCTAATAAATGCACATCATCAAAAACAAAGCACACAGGGCTCGGCGCTGGCGGACCGACGGCCTTGATCTTGCATGATGCATAAACACGTTGGTGGTAACCAGCCACGAAACAAGCCTGGAAGGCGGCCCCTGAATGACTACCGCGCACGTGAACGTCCGGAGCAGAGCGACGATGGAAAGAGAAGGGCCGCCCGGACTGAATGTCAGAGGTTATTTCAGCAGAAACCCCTCGGGGCAGGAAACGGTCAGCCCCACTGAACAAGTCGCACGATTATTTCCGCCGGCTTTTCTGCCGACCGACACACACAGCGTCGCGCACCGACCCCATTTAGTCACTCAAAGGCAACAACTATTGGTTAACTGTAAGTTATCTCAATTAATAACCAGTTAACTGATAAATTGGTATTGTGGCGAGACGCTGCCGACCGAACACCTGACATCGAGCCATTTTGTTTGGTTGACTACTGTGGCCCACATCGCCTCCCTGAACAATATTTGCAAGTTTAAATTAAGCCAGTTAAGCTTAACACTTTCACTTTGCACCAAAATCAAGCTCAATATAGAATTTCCAATCAACGACATCTTCCTAAAACCTTTGCGAGATCAAATACACTTCACCATTCTCTAAACAGGAGGGCTGCTTACATTTTTGATTCCCTCCTCATACGTCTGTGCCAAGCTTCATGACCTAGAAATAAGGTGGTGAACATAATTAGCATTTCTGGCCCATTTTTCTTTTGACTTCTTAACTCCCACCCGATATGTGGAGCAGATGACGGATTATTCCAGAACCACAGACTCAAAGCCACAGGTGAGGAAGGAACATTTGCAGTAAGGAGTGCCGGAAGCGCAGACGTTGTTAAAGTGAGTTGCGTCTCAGTGACTCTTCCTCAACCTCTGATCTGAACTGAACTAAACTGCTGGGTGTGTGAACAGGTCCTTATTGTGGTACCCGCGTCTACCGCAACATGCTTGCAGTCCTGTAGTGCACCGTCAGCTCAAATTTAGACCCTGACTGTATGTATGTATACTGGATGAATTTGTTATATTTCTCGATAATTACTCATATTATGTAACATCTGAAGTCACCAGATTTTGGGGGATTTCGTGTTTCTTTATACTTTAAATTAAAACATATTAAAAACGTATTTTATTTTATCTTGTTTTATTAAGAGAGATTCTGACTTTTAAATTGCTGTGCTTATTTGATCAAAATAGGGAACATCGTATAATGTACTTTCCGAACTATGCATGAAATAATTGTTTGCCTGATATACTGTATATATATATATATATCATATAATATTAAGGGGGTAATACTCTGATCCAATATAAGCAAGGCACATTCTCAGACACACTAAATGTCACTGAAATGAAGACAATGTGATGGGAGCCCGAGTGAGAAATTCACAAATTCCACATCTCCGCAGACAACCAATCACTGCCTGGGGGAGCATGATTATCAGATTGTAAAGCAGCTTCAGAAATTAACAATTTGCTGATAACCTCTTTTGTCTGTAATATGCCATAACAATTAAAATGCTCACTATAACAATACAGTTACGAGCCAGCGAAGGCATTTGCACATTTCACTCTAAAAGTCAAAGAGACGTCAGCAGAAATTTTAAACCTTTTGGACTGAACAATAACTGAGAGCCAATTACTTTTGTGTCGTTTCACGTGGGCTTGTCGGTTTGAGTGTACAACACAGCAAAACCAGGCAGCAACACAATTTGTTAACAACATATAGTAGAGTCCTGAGCATGGGGAACAAATGGCAGTTTCCCAATAATTATCTGGACTCCAGCAGCCTGCTATAGTCTCATTTGTACTGTCACAATTTGTGACCAAAAAGAATGACACTCTTCATGATAATAAACGAGAGCTCTAATTCAGAATATTGCTTCAGTTGCCGCATCGTAGAGCTGTGTGCCGCACTATTTGCCTTGTGCTCGCGCGCTCTCCTGCCATCACCTACAAAGTTTTAGCTGTCCACGCAGCCAGAGAGACCTCATAGTGTTAGGTGCAGCTGTTGAGCGTACCCAGGAGTGGCATGCAATGCTGTTCTGGCTTTTACTTTCGAGTCCGTGTACCTGCCACTTTAGCTTTGATGCACATGAGAGCAAAACTGTGTGCACAATCGCTGCCACTAAAGATTTAATTAATTCTGTGGGAAACACGGACTGCGGTAATGAATAAATAAATGTTTCCTACCGACCAACCTGCTAATGAAAATTAAATCAGTGTAAATCCATTAAGGGGAAAAAAGAAAGAGATGTCGTGTTCACAGTCGCTGTTGTCCAGAGTCCTCATTGATTGAATGAAATGCTTAGGTAATAAACATGCACACAATCTGACAGTTTTCTTTGCCCACAGTTAAGTGATAAGACAAGGCCCAAGACCTAATGATTCACCTGACTGGTGCCTGACTACAGGGACCATATTCAGCATGCAGTGGGAAGTGCACCATCTGGATATCACCTAACTGATGTAGCTCTTTCAGATGCATCTGTTGACCTCTTGAGACAGTCATAATTGAGTTATGTTCAATAACTTATTTAATAACTCCTAGAATAGCTACGCTGATCGGAGAGTCCTTCACCGGAAATGTGGGTGCTGGGCCTGAAAGGGAAAGAGCCATGAAGCACAAACAGAAAGAGCTGGTCATGCTGTCACAACCTCTCACCCCCCAAATCCATGGAGCGTCAGTCTCCATGCACATTGATTGTTTTCATGTACATTTTTTCTGTATTTCTCTATTTAATATAGTTATAAACTGATTTTTAGGTTAGTTCTAAGTTTTATGGGATGTTGACCGACCAAAACAAGCAGATTACAGACAACTGTTTGAGCTGCGGGATGGAGCAGAGAAGATTAGCCGATTAATCAATTAGTTAAACAAAAGAAAATGAATCAATACAACCCTTGTCAAAAAAACACAGAAAAACACTCACTGGTTTTAGCCTCTTGTGTGTGATAGTTTGTCTGAGATTTTGGAACATCACTTTAGGCAAGTGACAACTGACATTTTACAACAAAACATCATTTAATTGGGAACAAATTATCAGTGATAAAAAACAACATTCTTCTTGATTTTCTTCTTTCAAAGAGCGTTATTTTCAGATACTTAACTGAATGATCATTCTGCCTTTTGTACATTTCACTCTTTTTTACCCCCTCCTGCAATATTTCTGAAATTAAACAACTAATTCCAGAACGATTAATCAAGTATATCTAGCTGTAGGCTTTGGGAAATTGTGGGCTTCTGTTAACCTGACAGCATACATTTTTGATGCAATAAAAGAAAATAACAAAACAGTAGACTAGCATGTACTTCATGGTGGTGATTTCTGGTTCCGTGCCTGTCTGCTCACGGTCGGGGTGAAGGAATTTAAAGACAAACTATTGTGAAGACAGGCTCACAAGGATGGATAAAAAAGACCAATCTCAAGCATCATTACACAACAAAGAGAAAAGACAATGAGACATTTCCAGTTTGACTCTCTCTGTCCAATAATGTCAACAACCAACATAACAACTACAACGCAATCGGCCATGTCTGTGTATGACAGCACTGCTGAGTTTGATGCGAGGGAGAAACTACTGTCCTTATAGTCCACAAATGATAATACCAGCTGTCGTCATCATCTGATGCCTTGCCAAAGAAAGGAAGCTCAGTTCATGTATCATGTGTACAAAAGATCTGAATGGCCCATGACAGAAATCCCTAAAATGACCTTTTGAAATGATTCCCAAACCCCATATATTAAAGCTGAATTCAGTGAGGATCTCTTGTTCCACTGACTAACAACTAAAAGACTATGAGGAAATAATCCTTACGTAGATACTCATGATGTAGCTTGTCATTTTTAAGTATTTTCTTTGCCTCCGCTCCGACTTCTCCATCCCCTGGGGTCGAGGGTGCACCCACTCGGAATAAAAGTTATTCATGTTTTTTTTTTCCCCCAACTGAACTGTGTGTAGATGCAGCTACAGTAATTCCAAAAGCAAGACAAATGATGTTGTAATAGGCTAGACTAAAATTAACAATTTTCTTCATAACTCAAGCTGAGTGAGGGCAAATCATAACTAGTGGTCATAAGGAAATGTGTTGTTAAACACATTTATGATACAACAGAACAAATTGTTAATGTTCACAATAATTTTATAATTCCACAATGCGATTAAAACGTTGTATGGTGAGTAATGTTAGGATAGGAATAATTACATAAAGTTACTAGGCTTCAATATCAGTAGCAAAATAACAATGTGTTGGTTACACCTTTTCTTTTCTCTGCACATTGGATTTGATTTGCAGGGTTAGGTTGTTTATTGTATCTTCGTATCCTTCATACTTATAGTATCTGCCTTTCCATTTGCTGCACAAAACACACTTGGAGATAAATAGGTCTATCCTATCTTAAAGAACGGCATCCTGATGTCGTTAGTTTCCTTATTATAACTATTATTAACATATTTTAATGACAATCCGACTGTTCTAGTGCGTGTGGGCAACTGTTGCTATTCCGCTCACTTCACTGGCCGCTGTTGCGCGTGCTCGCGTACGGCACGCGCGCAAGAAGTGGACAGGGACAATAATTAGCATAGTTACCAAAGACAACAGGGTCACAGAGAAACGTGTCCACGGCTAATAGTGGAAGAACACGGTCAGAACAAGACTAACTCCGGCAAGGTTTGACCGACGGGACCCGAGCAGTGCTGCTAATCCGTTTCAGGACGCTGATGGTGTGGAATTAAAGCGCCGTTACTCGCCTGGTTTAAGTAGGTTGGATTATAACGCACGCGCATGTTGTAGCGAAGGCGTGAATGGAAATATGCACACAAGGACTTGTTAAAGGTTAAGACAAGTAAACACAAGCAGTACCAATGGAGCCAAAAAGATAACGGCGTGGACGGACGGCGTAAAGCGGCCACGGTGGGTCCACTGAGGTGAGCTCGAGCTCCACTTTACCTGCTGCCGAGAGGCTCTGAAGTACTGCCGCTAGTCCGCTTAATCCGCTCTCGCGCCGCCCGAAGGTGCTCCTTCACACGGAGAACGGTGTCTGTGGGTCACTCATAACGGCTCCTTTCTTGCGCAAAGAAAAACAAGAACAAAAAACGAGACGGAGGTCCGCGGCTCACTTGTTCCATGTAGTTGGTGCCGTGTCTTGGGTGTTTGTTAGCAACAGTCAGTTAGCCCCGGTTACCGGCGACCGCGGTGTTCCCTCCGGCCTGGGCAAACACTTCAGTCCCGGGTAGGTTTAAGCGGCTGCGTCGGCAGCTACAGTTACCGTCTCAGCGTCTATAACGGCAGCTGGTCTGAAACACAGCGAGCAGCATGCAGCGACACGCAGCCCGGGGGAGAGACACACAGCCGCGGCGGCCTATATAGAGGGACTGCGGAGGCTCTTGTCGGCGCTCCACCGGGGGACTGCCGGTTAAAAACGGCTCGGCAGTGTCCGGTAAAGTGTGCGTGTCCTCCGGGGGAGGAAGCCTGCTGCCGCCCTGGTCCTGGTTGTGTCTGAGTTCTCGGCCTCAACACAGCATCTCTTTCTTCCTGACAAGCAGCCTGCTACCAATCACAGCGCAGCATTCAGAGTGCGAAGGGGTGGGCATAGGGAAAAAAAAAAGGAGCGGGTCGCGGCGGACTGGAGTCTGGACTGGACTCTGTGACAGACTGAAGCGGACTGCTGTGACAGAGCTGTGGGTGTGTTCGCCACACTCCACCAGATCATCTTAGCTGCTGGCTTGTTACATGTACGTCACGCGCAGAGCACAGTTCCCTGGAATGATTAAAAGTGGATTTATTCTACATGTCTGAAATCCATGCAAAGGTACTAAAATCTGCATTTACTCAAGTGGCAACTTGAGGCTGGCTCTAAAAGCCAGTTAGTCCCTATGAGCTATAATAAAGTCGAAGCCTGATAAATGCGTATTATTTTGGAATGTTTCTCGCTACCGGCTGCAATTATGTAATTACAAACTTTTGACTCCGGTGTGCAATGAATTCTGGGATATGTGGGGCCGAGTTGGATCAAGCTGTTGGATCTCTAGTTGCTCAGAGTGGGATGGACATACAGTATATGTTGACTGCATCTGAAGGCATGGGACAGACCAGTCACACTGCTGTGAGGTAAGCGTCATTCAAATATGGCCTATAGAAGGAAGCGGCTGATGTCAATAATATACACCCACTAATATACAGAGTCAATAACTCTGACACAGGCTCAATGTAGAAGACAAAGGCCTGAGATTAAATTCGAATGCAGGAGTCTGCATTCAAAAACTACATTTCCCTTTATATTTTCTGAGTAAATCACATTAGCACAAACTGTTCCAAACAATGAGCCTGGGTCCTTTGGGGCTACAGAACCTGGCGGTTGGCCACTTTCCCCAGCTGGTTCAGCATTGGTCTGAAACGCTTTAAAGGCAAAGAAGGTACACTGGGATACATGAAAAAAAACAAAAACGTATTCAATTAATTTATCCCAAGACTCTGCGATTAATTCCCATATACTAAATTCTTCCACTTTATTTATATTAATTAATTTAACTGTGTCATGAACTAAGCCCATTTTTGTGCCATTTTGTATGCTCTATTTTTCCTTTCAACTGTGCCCCAATTTTTTTTTTAATTGCTCTTAAATTTGACATAATTTAAACATAACATAAGTACAGGGCACTTTAGTCAGAATTGCATGTTCTATAACGAGTGATATTATTTTGCAACTTTGGCTTTGCTCAGTCTGATTGTAATAGCCTCTATGGGAACAGCAAAATGTGAAATGACTTTTTCTCAGTGACGTGTCTCAGTTTATCAGTATTTTTTCTTTTAGCTAATTGAGTTAATTTGAGCAGTTCTGGAGCAGGGGTTTAGTGCCAAGCAGGCCTCCAAACAGTGGCCCAACCTTAAAACCAAATCAAATTGCTGTGCACTGTATTGGTCAAGCTTCAATTCAAAACACGATTACATTGGCTGCCCCAGCCTTCCAAATGGAGATGTAATGTGCCTTTTAATTAGATATCCGCACGTTTTATTGCCTACGCAACATCTGAAGTGACGGAAATCACAAGCAGTTGCATAGTTGAATGGCTTGCAACATTGTTGGTCAGTGTGCATCCCCTCCTCGGCCGCCTTTTAAATAACACTCTGTTATTCATGATGTTAATGGGGATGCCGTCCCTGCCACACGGCTTGCTTTAATATCATGCATGAGGCACTTGAGAAAAGGCCGTCCGTTCAGCCTGCCACCTCCCCATCTAGATGTGAGGAAGAGCCAGGCCCAGATAAAGAGATGCCGTCCACCTGCTCCCTGCCACTCACCATGAGGCCATGGGCGGTTGGGGGCATGTTGGGTCTGCTCAAAGAGCAGGTACAGAAGAAGATAGCATGAAACTACGAATCTACTTAATACTTTGATTGACATTCAAAAGCATGTATTCACTAGCCTTATGTTCATGACTTTAGTGTTTCTTTGGCAGGCCAGAGCCTTCGAGTTCGAAAGATGAACTGTCACAAATGTAATACTGTGTGAACGAAAAGATATTTCTTGATTTGGTGATTCAGACACCCATCATTATCCAACGATGACAAATATCGTAGACCACTGGTCGTTAAACAGCCCCTTACAAACACTGGGCTATCCCTCAGCACCTTGGTTGAGACGGAACCAGGACGATTGAGAAAAATGTCAGAGATCACCATCACAGATGACTTTAAGCTGGACGCAGCGGAAAAGCATCCCGCTCAGGTAATCCTGTGAATGTGGACCACAAGGTGCCTTGACGTATCCATCAATGGCTCCGGCACAGTGAATGCTGAATGCCAGGCTGCTGTAAAGGCTTTGAAAGCCGCGGCCAGCGTCAGCAGAAGGACCGACTATAAATAAAAAATAATTTGGTATGCAAAAACAACTTCAGTAAGGTTTTGATGGTATATAGAAACCTACGTATGCATCGTGCCACCTTGAACACAACGCCACGAGTCTTCACAGCTGCACCTCCTCCTGTGAATGTCACTTTGATTTTGCCATAAGTTGAGACCTCCAGCAGCAACACGCTTCTGATCTCCCAATTTGCTCTGCAACACTGATATTCCCCATAGGCCGCTAAAGGAAGATAGGCTCATCAGGGTATATACTACTCAGCTAGGTAAATGGGTTATTGGCCATTCATTTAATGTAGTCGCTTTGAGCTCTTGATTACCTGATGGTACTATATATACTATTGGGATATAAATCATTCAGCCGCATTACATATTCACAGCCTGCATCCGCCATCCCAATTTAAAAAGCACAATCAAATCAACGCTAAAATGGGGGTTGTTCTGCAGCAAATGCATGCATATGCTTATAATTAGCGGTGAAGGATTGTAGTTTGGAAAACGGGAAACAATTCCCCTGTGACAATTAATGGCGCTGCACGTAAATCGTACTGGCGGGTAATGGATATTGGCAGCAAAAGGAAAATAAACAACGTGAAAAATGCTGCACATAGATGTGCATGCAGTCACGTTTAGCCAGCTGTCATTTAATGATTTTGGATATTGTCAAAAAGTATAAGTGGGCACACAAAATTGCATATTGTGCATCAATCACTGTAGAGCTCTTTGAAGTGGGAAATTACAATTACTCATCATTTTGTCAATCCGTGAAAACTCTTATATATAGAGATGAACGACACGTACCACATACTAAATGCATAAGACTGCGTGGGGTGTTGTTGGGATAGTGGATTTCGATTTATTCTGGCTTTGGATGTTGGACTGCCTTTGTGTTTTTGTAGGAGCCTCGGGGTGTGTGTTGCTGGCTGGGTGTACACACAATTTGGGGAAGTATACTCCAGCCCAAATGAAAGTTGTCCTGTTTTGCCCTTTGGATTTTGGATTCCTTTAACCTGTCAGTTTACCTGATTGGAACCTGGTCTTTTTTATTCTTTTGTTCCAAATCCTTTACTCAACTCTGCAGGCAAGCCACGCTCAGCCAACAAGCCCCCACTGCTGCTAATCCCTAAACACGTTTTATCAACACTTTATTATATTGTAAATGAAACGATCTATTTCACACCACTATTGTGATCTTGCACATTGGTTCCAGGCCTCAACTATACCAAGCTCCGGTGTAGCATCTCTTCTACAGCGAGAGAGCCCCCTCGAGGCAAGCAACTAGCTCATTTTCTTTTTTTCAAGTAACTCAGTGAACTTTGAAAGAGGTAGCAAGTGACAGAAACTAACCCCTTATTATCCCCGTGAGATGCGATTCGCCAAATAAACACGCTGAAAAGCCAAATGCAGCAGCATTTGCATGCAATGCGGCAACGAAGGCAATGGAAAGGCAGCGAGTGCAATATTTGCAAAAATGTCATTTAAAGCAGAGGCAAGAAACAATCCTCACTGACTCTTAAAAGAAAAACACTTCAGTGTAACTTCATTAGTCAGTCTGCCAGTCAGAAACTAATCCCTTGTTGTTTTCGGCTGGCCACCAGCCGAAAACAGCAAGGGATTTGTTTAAAACTAAATGTAGAATATCGCTGTTAATACTTGCTGAGAGAGACAGACAATAAACCTTTCAGCATAAGAAAGTAGAAAGCAATTTGTTGCAATTTCAAAACTTGATTTTGAGCTTGAGCTTTTTTTCGGCGGGCGGGGGGTGTTGGGATGTTGGAAGCGTCCAGAGTCCCACACTCTGCCTAAAATTGCACTCAATTCAGTCATTTGTTCAGCGGCTCAGAGGAGCTCGACAGTCAACCGTTCATTTTCCTTACCTGATGTTGCCTGTGCCCCGTGGGGACAGAACGCCGGCTTAAAACAATCTGTCGGATTTTTTTTTTTCTCCCTTTAAATTACGCCAAACAAAATGTCACCGGAGTCTAACGGGAGTTTCAGCTGGGCCTTCTCGGTCGGTCCCAGCCCCCGCAAGCTTTCGATCAGTCGCATCTGAGCCGCGTTCCGTTTCTCGTCTCCCTGCATGGCGTTCGGAAGAAAAGGCTAAATGCCCGTCTCTGTTCTTCGCAGGTGAAAGCCACGTTTGCGGAGGATTCGGCGGGGTGAGTGTTTCTGGACGCTCGTGGGCGTGTGTGCCGATGACCTAAAAGGCCCAGCAGTGGGATCAGTGGTGGCGGGCTACTTAAAAGCTGCTGTGCTTGCCTTCAAAGCCCCCAGCGGGGTGCTGGGTTCTGAGCTCCACCGCCGGCCGGCCGGGGGCTCGGGTCTCGCAGACCCTGGAAATCCCCACGGAGATCCTGCCCTGCTTCTCTCTGCTCAGCCTCCCCCTCCGTCCAATGGCTCATCCTCTCAGATATACATTGAAAAATGACTGTAGTCTGGCTCTGAAACCGACATCAAAGGTCCGTTTGGGACCAGGAGCTAGTCCTCCTCTTCACCCCCTATGGAAGACTGCTGGGGGAAAAAAAAGGGATGATCGATGTCCCTGTAAATAATCGTGATATGATACTGAAATGAAAATGATAGGGTCACTGGGATCACAGTTTATAGTTTCGAATGAATAGTGCATGAGGGTTATCGATAGTTAATGTAACAACAGCGACAACATCAGAGGCCGCGGGGATACTTCGACAGACCAAAGCACGGGGGCAAAAAAAGATATATATATTTTCCAAAGGCGTTGCTGTTTTTGCTGCAAATCATTGCCAATGAACTCTGCGTTAAATATTCCACCTTGCCTCCAGACTGTGCGTTCAGCTGCACCACCCGCGTCTCGTCCATCTTTCAGAATCTCTTTCTTCTCACTTTCTCCGAATGTATTCTCCCCTCCGCCGCAGCCTCCCCTGCCCTGACCCCGGCCGCGGTCTGAAAACCAAACCGTGCCTCCTCGGGTCTGCTGCAGTCCCGCTGCCTGTGCTCAGCGCCTCTGCTCCAGTTTCAAGTCTCAGACTCCAGCTTCTGCAACACCTCTGGCCAACAAAGGTTCTGCTGCCCCGCTCTCACTAACGAGCAACGGATTGTTAATAAATGATTCCCGGTTCCAGTTCGTTGCCTTTGCGTTTGGGCCTCTGCCTTCAGGGCTCCAAGCGCGGAGCCTCTATCTCCAGAAGTGTTGTTTTTGTTTCATTTACACTCACCTAATTAACCAGCATCAAGAGAACGAATAGGATGCGATTATGTACACAAAGTAATACGAGGGATCGCGCCGGCTCATAGGCGTTCATCAGCGCAAAACAAATGCTCCATCACAAGTTTGCGAAGACAAATCGCTGAATCGGACTTGAAACAGAAGGGTGGGTTGGGGGGTGGGGGATAAACAATCATTAAAAGAAAGAACAAAGTATATGGGGAATTAGCCTTTGGCTTTCCAATAACTGACCTTTATATGTGAAAAGGTCAAAGGTCGCCAACACTGTTTTCCTCCTCATTGCCATATTTAAGAGTCAAATTGGCCGATGCTGTCTATGGAGGCAAAACATGCTGAGAAGGCGAGAGGAGGAGGCAGAGAAAGAGGGGGGGCCGAGTCAGCATTAAAGCTTGAGGATTCTCGCTGATTTAATGCGGGACTTCACGGGGCTACCGCCTCATTAGGCCACCACCCCCCGCCCCCCCCCCCCCCCCCCCCCCCCCCCCCCCCCCCCCACGGGGTCAGGCCGGCGCCGAGCTCACGTGTGTTTAACATCATTACTTGGTCATCCTATCGTTTGACTCGATCAGAGGTGTTTTGCGGCCACGCTCTCGCCAGCCGCGCGGCGGCGTCGGGCTTCGCGCGAGCGTCGCCGACTCCCCCGCTGCTGCCGTGACCTGTGGAGAATAGGGCCAGGGGAAAGCCTAAGGGCACCTAATAAGACGCACAGGCGGAAGCTAATTCCATCAGTGTCATTAAGCAGGGAACAGAATGGGCGTAGAGGAGGGTTTAATGAGACACTGTGAGGTGACAGAGCGCTGGGAGGTATTACGCTGGTTCTGATTCCCTTTCCCAAGTGAAAACCGCAACCAGTAACAATAATGAAGAATTGCCTCCAATCAATGCGTCTTTTGCGCGAGGGCACTGAATGCACTTTGAGAGCACATCTCTCGGTAGATTGGAGCTTCTAACTGGCTTATAATTTCCAATAGGAGAAAAAGTTATAGGGGCCGCCATTGGAATTTTGAATTTGTGGGTCGCAATGTTCCGAGTCGAGCTGAGCCTCTTCTCCCCTTGTCGATCTAAAGCCATTGGATTAGATTTGATTCAACTCTAATGTTATTGTGCAAAGTGCAGGCACAAGCCACTGAAATGATCTCTTCCATATCCTGGGGGACGAAAGGAGGAACAAGAAGGAAGCGCTTGAATAGAGATGGCGGTGAACGTGGATTTTCGGCCTCTTCTTCAATCGCGGTTAAGAAAAAAACACAATGAATGTCCCTTAGTATGATTAATAAAGTATAATATTAATTCACTGTAATTTGAACTTAACACACCATAAAGGATTTTAATTGCACAAAATGACTTTTGGTCTCTTGGTTAAGGGACTCATTTGTCGGTGCGCATGAGTCCCCAGCCTTTAACTCCGTTTGTTATATCGCTTCACATTCATTTACTGCGGCAATGAGTGGATCCTTGACACAGAGCTCTCTTCAGAGACACTCTGACTCACTCAGGTCACCATGGGACACATGCGCTGCTGATGCCGTTCACTCCAGTCTCTCACCGTAGCCTGACTTTGAACCCCGCGGCAAGACGGGCCTCTCGGAGAGGCGTGCGCGGTTACAAGAGCGAGGAATGGCGCTGCGTCCGTCACGGGGGCCTCTAACTCAGAGTGGCAGCTTGCGACAGAGGAGCGTCACCGAGGCCCGGTCTCTGCGAAGAAACGCCTGAACAGCGGCAGAGCAGCCGAGGAGCACACTGTCAGGGATAGTGGCCGACGGGGGGCTTCTGTGAAAGACCATCTCCACTGAATATACTGGCAAGACACGCCCACTAGGGTACGCGATTCAAAATGAGCTGTCTTTCATTTGTTCTTTTACTTTCATTTATATTGGCCTCTACTGTCTTCGCTCCAAGACCGGGGGATTTTCTTTTTCTTCATTGCATTTCACACTGTTGGCCATGCAAAAGCACTCCGAAGCACAACTTAGAGTGACGTATTTTTTCCTCCCGATTAACAGCTGACAGCATGTGACAAACGGGATGGGAAACTGGATGAATGCAAAAGGAAGGACCGTTTCCACTGATGGTAAGTCGCAAATACTGCAGGGTGCCAGGACGACAATTTTTCTCTTCCGCGAAAAGGTCTAATGTGCCACGGACAGGAGACATTATGATGGAGGTTATACGATGCGATTATTGCGCGTGTGTTGGAGTCAATTATGTCGGCGGTTCAAAAAGTTATAGTGGCACAGACATCAAGGAAATCACATCACAGAATGCACCCGCAGAACCAGTGCCTGGAGCTACTGCCGGGACGAGCTGAAGAAGATAAAATAAATACGCAGCAATATGTGGGATACTGGGGCCTCGTGAATAATGAAACTCAGACGGCATATAATGTCGTTATTACGTTAGAGAG
Organism: Colistium nudipinnis; assembly: GCA_016785305.1. Taxonomy (NCBI): domain Eukaryota; kingdom Metazoa; phylum Chordata; class Actinopteri; order Pleuronectiformes; family Rhombosoleidae; genus Colistium; species Colistium nudipinnis. The sequence goes on along the minus strand of JAFBJU010000242.1, from coordinate 537,997 downwards.
GCTGGCGATGATTGCCATGGACGGTAACCAATTTGCTGCCGCGCGCGGAAGTACTGGTGGGGAACGGGAGGCAGGGGCCGGGTGCCAACGGCTGGATGGAAATGGGATGGACAGCAGGGCGTTAGCGGCGTATAAGAGTCACGGGCGGCGGGAAAAAACACGCACAAATAACTGAGATGGAGCTGCTGACTGTTCAGTGCATGTGGATGCAAATACGCAACACGGGTTTCATTTAAATAGAAAACGTCAGTCACGTCAGTCCGGGATAGAAGGGCAAAATCATATCAATATGGTTAAGATCACGGAGTTGTCATTTACATCATAACCGTTGGGTGGTCTCCGTTGAGGCAAATGTCTCGGGGGAGGGGGAGCTCCCGTGGGGTGGAATTACAACAGTGCGACGCGCTCTCAGTTGCGCGCGCAAACTCAAGTCTCGAACGTGATCTTACATCAAACGGCCGGGATGAAAAGTCCCCACAGAGCGGGAAAAAGGAAAGAGACCGCTCCCGGTTGCTCTCGCAATGAGGGCGCTCTGTTTCTTGCCGGTGGTAGGGCAGTTGTGGAAGGTGAGCCCCCCCCCCCCCTTAATGGAAAAAAAAAACCCTCCATGGAAACACACTGTTTGAGATCGGCGGCATGTTCTCATGTGCTCACTATTTTTCAACTAAATCAATTAGTTGTAATGAGACCTCCGGGGAGGCAAACTAATGCGCAATTCATCATTTGTGTTCAGGGCCCGGCCCCCCTCCCCTCGCGCCGCCTGTTGTATTTTGGATGACCTTTTTAGAGCACTCATACGCATTTCAAACATACTCTGGGTGTACATTAGCATTTTTCGGACGAAATTTATGCCGCAAAAATTACGAATGCGCTCAGAGAGACTGGCGGTGCTGCGCGTGACGGGGGGGGGGGGCGCGAGCGCAGCCCGTCACTGTCGCGGGCGTGAGTCCACGGCGTCCTCTCGGGCACAACAGACAACAGACCTACAACGGGTGATCACAACAGCACCTTTCACAGGCCCGAAACACACAACCAGCCCACGGTGACGAAAAACACAAAACCTGTGCATTTTAGGGGCACATCTTGCGTTGCTTTTTCTTACTTTTCCTCGCCCAAGGAAATTGAAAAATGGATGACGATGGCTACGCAGACGGCGCTGAGATGGTCTGGCCATAGTACATAAAAGGATGTTCCAATTCTATTTGGAGTAAAACTAGATGCAGCACAACACAGTGCATGAGCCAAACATCCAACTAAACAAACGGAACTAAACTAACAAAATGAAGTTAGTGGCCACGCGCAGTACCCAAGCCGGGTTCCCTTTCTCCCACTTCTCGTCCCCATGATTCAAAACCGTGTCCAGCTGTGTTTGGAATAATTAATATTGGAATCGTCACTGGACACAACAAACTGAGTTGTGTTAACTTGAGTGTAAGGCCTGAGCGGGTCTCCTGCACCAAGTACGTGGGTTACAGTTTACAGTGGGTTTCATCACCATGTGCCCTTGGTGCACTGCAGGAGTTGCAGGATCCGGAGCAATACACTTTGCGACTGGAGACAAAAAAAAAAAAAGGGAGCAAAAGGGAGGCTATTCAAGAGGCTATTCAAATGTATATACTTCATCTATTTGTGGGACGAGTAGAATCTCCTTTGTTGGTCAAAACGAAGGCGGTGTAAACAGACGCGGCGCATCAAACAGGCCCCTTCGCCAAGGTCTGGAACCGACACGATAAACTGGATTCCCTTTTGTTTAGCTCCTCGTTCCTTATATTTAACTCCTTTTTTTTTTCTATTTCTTAATTTATTATTATAATTTTTTTAATGCTTGGTGTTTGGAGAGGAAGGCAAAAAAGAATTTCATTGTACAATGTGCACATGACCAATAAATGCTTGAATCTTGAATCTTGAATCTTGACACGATAAACTGGATTCCCTTTTGTTTAGCTCCTCGTTCCACGGGGGACGCCGGCGTTCAGGCCCGGACCCGCACCGGCATGGCCCGAGTCATGGCTGCCCAGCTTTGGACAGGAACTCCTAAAGCCTCCTGTAGCGTCCCTTATGTCTCCATAACCAGCGCATTTCCCTCCGTGGAATACGAAGAAAAGAGTCACGGCTCGTCTCTGAATTATAGAAAGGAAAAGGGAAAAATGACGCATCTTTAGGGAGCAGCTGCATTTTTCCTTCCTTCTCCTGACCCAGTCTCAGCTGCTGGCTTCTCATCGTGCACACACACACACACACACACACGCCGTGCAGTGTGCTCTACGCGCCGTCGCCGCATGCGAACATATGACATATTTGCGTCTCCCGAGGATCCATGGCGGCGTTGAGGCGCGGCGAAGCGAGCGACAGCCGATTGGGCCGCTCCCTTTTTTTAAAACCCACGCAGCCCTTCCGTGTCTCTTTTACAGCGCTGTTGCTGCAGGTGAAACAGGTGCGGGGCGCTCGGGCGTTCGAAAAAACCCCCGACTTCGAAACGCTAGCACGCATGTCACACGCCTCAAGGTAGCGCCTCAGGCGGATCTTTGATGGATGCCTGCTCTTTGGCACGCTTTATTTTGGGATATTACGTTTGGGGGACGGTGATTTGTTTTAAATGCCGTCCCCGGAGGGGGGGGGGAGGCGGTGAATTATTATCCTCTCCGATGAAACACGCGCTCCCGTTGCAATAACAATCTGCCAATGTCACCTTGGCCTGGCAGGCTACAGATATACAGTAGAGAGCTGCTATCACCTGCTCCGTCTTCTGACTGATAGTCAGGTAGCCCACGCTGCATTGGGCAGATAATTGAAGAAGCCAGGTCCTGCTACAACGCTGCTTCGGCGCAAACAATTTCTTTTAAGATGGGTGATGCGTATGGATCCCTGCTGTATACATTTTCATTGGTCCCGCGGCGTCGCCGAGCGTCCAGCCAGCGGACATTAGGAGTGACACTTTAATGATACTGCTCTGACTGCACCTAATGGCTGGGATGATGTTTCTTACGTGGGTACACAATTTCCTAATTGTCAAGATGAACTGCTCTGAACTTAAAAACTAATTTTTTTGGGTGGGTGGGGGGGTCAGACTAATGAACAGGAATAAAGGGACAAGAAGTAGTGAAGTGGTAAAAAGCCTCTGCTCTGCCTCCATTGTCCTTTTTTTTTTTTTTTACTGGAAGGTGTGCATGCTTTTATAATATATTCAAAACATACATTTTATTTCCCCCAAAATCAACACAACTTTTTTTGTCATCAGTTGTAGCCTAATTCGCAGAGCCGTGCGCCGCCACTAACCTGCTCCGGAGCAGGCTGAATTGAAAATAACCAAACGAAACAGATCCAAGTACTCGCCAAACAGATCGCTGGAAGGCCATCCTGCTCGTCATCCTTCCACGGGACCCTGAGAGGGACAAATTACAGATTACAAATGAAGTGACACACGACAAGGAGCGACCGATAGCTTCACAGAAGAAACAGCAAGGCAAATGCACCGCAAATCAATTATTATCGTAATCCTTTCATTGTGGAAGGAAGCTGGCTCGGGTCTTCACTCTGTCTGTCTGATCAGTTACTGTATTGGACATTCATCAACTGGTTAATGGTCATTTTGCACCCAAACACAGCATATAAGCGACAGTGACGGTTATGTTTCATGAATGGTTGGAGCAAACGGTGCATTTAAGCCCCTGTGAAGTCCATGGGATAAAAACGAACACAGACTACTGGCAGCCCACACCATTTGATTAAATCTGATTCATCCCGGAGCTTGTGTGGGTTTGCATGTCGTATTTTGCAGCCATTTTTTTTTTTTTTTTTACTGTGAAATATCCTTGTCACGCACAACAAAGCGCCGACATCCAACTTTAATTATAATTGCATTGATTCAATTAGTAATGAGCTTTGAAAAAAAATATATATAATCAGCACAAGCAGGTCAAATGTCTTGTCGCATTCAGTGCTGCGCGTTCAAACAAGAAGCGGTGGGATCAAAAGTTAAGGTGCTCGCCTCCCTGAAGATGGTTTTCATTTTTCGGACGGTGAAAAAAGAAAAAAAAAAGGTTTGTGAAATAATTCCTGCCTCCTTACCTCCTCTTTACGCACGGAGTCATGCGTCTTCAAATGGTACGAACCTAACATCTCAGCACACCTACAGTATATTAAAACAATATATGTATATAATGTATATTAAAATTTAACACATTTTCAATTTGATTGGGTGGTTGAATTACAAAATTGGTTTGTTTGAAAACCCCTGAAGCGGGTTAACATCTCGAGTCTGTCCTGATTTTTATTTTTTATTTTTTTTAAAAGCAAGTTGTATAGACTGAACTCAAATGTAGCTGATCTAAATCAGTGTTCAACAGGCCAGCGCAGACCACTGGTTTCTCCAATGTTTTGGTTCATGTTGCCGCAAATTCTTACTTAGGCGGTGACCGTGGCGGACGCTAGGTTCCAAACGCCGGCGCGTTAGCGTTGTCAGCATGCGGATATTAGCATTTAGATTAAAGCGCTGGTTCGGGCTGTCTGCCGCAATGTCAGTCAGCGTGGCTCTGGGTGCGGCTGGCGCGGGCCTGAAAGGGCTGCACACTTCAAAAGGTAAGTCCTCTTTCCGATTAAAACTTCTTCACGCCGTACAACTTCAACTACAACGACGCAAACACACACATTAGTGTGTACGAACCACCTACTTCTGATGTATTTTGGTAGGATCCTAATGCAGGGCATATAGATGTAATATAGGCGCTGTGATAGGATTCAAGGAGCACATTTGATGCCAGGAGACGTCCTTTCAAAATAAAATGAAAGAATCGTTATTGCGAGTGTGCAAAAAGCCCCGAGTGGTCAATATCTCATCAGAACGTGAGATGAAAGGCAGCGGCCGGTCGGTGCTGGAGACACAGACATATAGAGACGGACGTAGAGGGTTCCAGCCTCGGTGTCGCCCTCATTACTGTGCACTTGCATCGTTCACCTTACACTCCCCCCCCCCCAAGCCCCCCCCCGGCTCTCGCCATTTAAGCAACAACACAAACGTTGGGAACAAAAAAAGAAAAAAACCCCGTCAAACCAACCTCCTCTCCAGCAGAAAAGCCCACGCACAGTGGCGCCATACAGCGCCCCCCCCCCCAAAAAAAACACCGTCTCAGCACAACCCCGAGCTCCGCAGTCAGCTCACGTCGGCAACCTTCTCATGGGCCGCGGAGGATGCGATCAGACAGTGTGAGTGTGTGTGTGTGTGTGTGTGTGTGCGCATCCCTGAGCCAGCGTCCCCCTGTGTCCATGTCTCCAAACGAGACGTCTTATCTTAAGTTCATAGAGCAGCGTGAAGCCTCGGAATCGGAGCAAAGGGGGAAATGCGTCCCTTCCACTCCGGAGGGGGCAACGCGAGCCTGTTGGGGGAGTTCCCGAGTTCACGTGAATCCGCGTGGGATTGTGCCAGTGCCATGCGGCATGTATGCTTATTAGCACGTACACTGTTTGGGCACGCGACCCTGGATTTCAACAGCATCCGGGCACGCCCGGGTGTAGGGGTCTCTACTTTCTCTCAAGAAACATGGTGAACGATGTGCAGCGTGGTCAAAAATTGCGGCTATAGAGTTTTCATGAGAATTTTAGGGACTCGGTGGTTTCTACAAATAATTCCGCAATTCACCACAGGCAGCGTTTTGGCTTGCAGCAGGTCACGTTGCTCAGGATAAGAGGAAACAAATGCTTTTTTTTTCTTCTTTTTCTTCAATTAACCACACATGAGCTCCAAGTCGAGTTCACTCAAACCACTGTGCACAGAACGCCACATGCTTCAAGCCTAACACTCGAAAACGAATATACTGACATACATATATATACTAGCCACTCTGTTTTTGGTCAACCACAATTCATAGAACTATAATTGCTCCCATAATTCGCCGTTGAAATTGTGCTTGAACTCCATGTTTCCGAAATAAGTGTTGATTTTCAGTGAACTTTCTCTTCGTCTCGTCTATGAATGCTTGAATGAAACACCCTTCTTGCACTCAGCCACTGGTGCAGTGATATTAGCTCCGGGAAGAGAAGATTTCCAGCGGGATGGACTGCATCCAATTAAACCACCTCCTCTCCCCTTTTGATTTCCCATCTCTTTGACCGTGCCCCCCCCTCGTAGGTTTCCTCTTTGTTCTTTCACAACAATCCAGCAGACTCTGTGGCTGTTATGAATATGTTTATGTGCCGCCTGCCCGCAGCCAGGAGACTGTGACGTACGAGGAGGGAGCCCGAGGGAAGCCTGCTCCTCCATAGGCGCAAGGAAGCGTGGGTCTCTGCCACCATCGGCTCCGCGCACAATCGGGGCTTTGACCCTCCAGCGGCGAACGCTCGGAATGGGAATGAACTCGCTGATGAAGTGGTGGTGGGGTTTGAATGGCACTGTGTGTGTGTGTGTGTGTGTGTGTGTGTGTGTGTGTGTGTGTGTGTGTGTGTGTGTGTGTGAGGGAGAGGGATTATGTATGTGTGTATTTGGAGGGGCCGCCACAGAGGCCTAAGGTGTCTAGACAATGACGGAGCACTTCTGGACCCTCTGTGGTCTCATTACTTCTGAGCTTCCTGTCTGCGATCATCCTTAAGTGATACTTCCTGAGCCAAGGCGCCTCGCGTACCTGAAGGCAGCCGAGGGTCACAGCGTCAAGGGAGGACTTTTCACCTACTCGGCCTCCATACTAATGCAGAAGACAGGCGCCAGCGGGGAATTGTTAATCACGCCGCGGGGCTTCTTCCTCATCACCCGCCAAGCGCTTACAGCACCGACACCCCGAAGGTTGCCTCACTCGTGTGTGTGTGTATGTATACACACGGGAAACTGGCACTGCGAAATGATCTCTCTGAGCCGTCACCGCCATAAAAACGACTCTCTTCAAATTGCTTGATAATGCGGAAGTCCCCTTACCGAGGACGTAGCCACGACTGGACACACGGCGTGAAGCTCGGAAGCTCTCGCTCTGGGTGGGAGCCCGGCACAAAATATAGCAATAACCTCCGACCAAATATTGAAACTTTCTATGACCACCCCTTTTTTTTTTTTACCGTTACGTATATATTTAACGAAGAGAGCAACATTTCGTGAATACATCGTTACATAGAGATCACAGAGAAAACTGTCCAAGATGACGTAAATCCATCCTAACGCACCTCTAAAGGTCTAACGAGCACATTTGCATTTCATTTCCACGGCCCGGGCGAGAATTAACTGAAAGGTTTTGCGTGTATGTATTGATATTGTGGCCATGCTGTCAGAAGATGCATTAAACCAATGATTAAGTCGCCATATAAAAAAGGCAGGAAAAATCAGCAAACAGACCGAAAGTCACTCGAACTAACATTGGATCCAATAATTAAGAGGAACGTTCGACAAAAGCTGCCTGGTGCATACTATCCAAATAACGAGGGAGCGCAAATCACCTGCGCCAAGGGGAAGCAATTGTTTTCGCCGGTGCACGCCCAGCGAACAAAGAAACTGTCCAGACTTGCGCAAACGCAAAGGCGGAGAGCGGTTACCCTTTTTTTTTGAGGGCCGGATGATCCGTCGGAGTCGGGCGTTAGTCGAGTCGGCCGGCAGATTGAGGTGCGAAGGGTGAGCTGGCGGGACGCGGGGGTGAGGAGGAGGCCACACCCAGCCGGCCGGACACCTGTCCCCGTCCGGGGCAAAGACATGGTGAGGACACGCAAGAGGGAAGAGGATAGGAGCAGAGTCGCTTTTGTTAAAAAAAAAGAAAAAAAAAAGAAAGAAAAAACTTCCGCGCCAAACTACCCACGGGGATCTCTCTCATCATGTCTCTCTAAATGTAATATTCTTTTATTACCTCTAGATCAGGAGAAACGGATGCTCGTCCCTGTTAAAAGGTACTCGCCACTTTTATGCGAGGCGGTTGCGGCCATATTAATGGGCACGGCTCTATGGAATGGACGGTGTTCGTCCATTAGCCTACCCCTCTGGTCCGCGCGGAAATATTTCACACTGGAATTTAGTGCAGCGGGGGGGGGGGGGGGGGGGGTCCCAGGAGGATGATGCCTTATGAAATGATGATTATCTTTTTAGCTCTCTCGCCAAACTACCCACGGGGATCTCTCTCATCATGTCTCTCTAAATGTAATATTCTTTTATTACCTCTACATCAGGAGAAACGGATGCTCGTCCCTGTTAAAAGGTACTCGCCACTTTTATGCGAGGCGGTTGCGGCCATATTAATGGGCACGGCTCTATGGAATGGACGGTGTTCGTCCATTAGCCTACCCCTCTGGTCCGCGCGGAAATATTTCACACTGGAATTTAGTGCAGCGATTCGGGGGGGGGGGGGGGTCCCAGGAGGATGATGCCTTATCAAATGATGATTATCTTTTTAGCTCTCTCAATTTTAAGCCCGCATCTCCATGCTGAGCTTTTAGATCCTTGTTTTGTGCCGTGTCAAGGAAAACATTTTCGTCAAGCCGTTTGGAATGACTGAAGAAAACAGCACATAATATGACATGAGTAGAAGACACATTTGAGTGCGTAAAACGTCATTTTACACGAACCCCTTCGGAATTTAAGGCGGGTCAACTTCCCTGAGCTGTGAAGCAACTTTTTGGTTTTATTCCTCGCGCGGTGGCTGACCGCATTGCTAAATTCTTTGGCCAGGTGTGGGACTCGTCGGCGTCGGGCGCGGCAGGTGGAATCCCGAGACTTTGAGACTAAACCTTTGCCATCTCCACCTCTGAAATCACAAGTGCGAGACAGCCGAGTCAGAAAAAACCCACTCCGGTATACTTTAGTCTGGTAGGCGAACACGGACACACCGCAAACAAAAAAAAAACACGGCTGAAGAACGCCATTAGTCTTTCTCAGGTGGCCTTAAGTAATTGTAATCTTTTTGGCCGCTGGTGTCAAATTCTCGTTCTCCGCTTCATTCGTTCATGCTGTTACTAAAATGTTTTCAATGAATCGCCTTTAAGATAAATTGCGGGACTAATGATTCCATTATTGTCATCGGGATTTATAGACCTACTTCAGCCACTGCGAGGTCCATTGATTATTTGGCACCACTTCTCTGTTGGTATACTAACTCAGAAACAATACTTGTGGTGGAATTCAACATCGATTGGCTGCCCTAGTGCTTCGGATTTTGGGGAAAATTTGCACACCGCTGAAAAATAACCTTATTACTCTTTTTGGTTAAATGTAAACAAATGAATGAAAAAGCTTTTCATAAACGACCTCAGTGAAATCCAATTTAAATTCATGATTCCTTAAATAAGCCTTACATTTCTCCCCAACATATCCTTTTCAATTGCGAATAAGCATGAGCTATTTCAAAACAACTGGGTGAAACCCCCAGAATTATATATAATATTTTATTATACATATTCAATAATGTTGGTTTTAGTGGTGCAGGTACTCCCACAGTCCAGAGACGCACAACCATGAACAAAAGCTGAGTAAACACTTATTTTTTTTGTTATAATTCATATCAATAATAATCATAATAATTGAATCTTAACTAGCTGTCTTTCACACGTGCGTAATACAACATAACACAACGTACTACCAACTCCTCAGCTGGATATGGAAAATCTGAGATATGATCCAAGACTTGTATTGAATGCACACGAAGGATCTATTCTTTAAAGGTTAACGACTTTAAAGCGATGCAATTAGTCACCCTGAAAGATCCTTGCCTTCCCATGGTCCAATGAAATCCATGATCACAAACCAGCTTCTTTTTTTTTCTTCCTGGTTGAACTGTCCTTTGTATGTAAATGTAATCAATAAATAAGCTAAATACGAAACTGCAGATTTTTTAATGTGATTTTTTTTTGTGTATTTTGTATACTTTAATGCCCTTTTTAGATGGCGACCGACGGATATTGTTTTCAATGAAAAGAACAACGCGAAGAAATCAGTTTTAACTCCAAACGGTGAAGACATGGTAAATCTTCGCGCGAAGGACATTTCATGCAAGAATCTTCTCGCTCGGAGCTGATACGGCAAACCACACTCACCATATACCTATACGATTATCTCCGCCTCTCCCCAGCAGCCCAGTTTCTTGAAAATGGTTGCATAACGCACAAAAACGGGTCTCCTGAACAGACACTACGGTATAAACGAACAGGACGACTCACAGCAGTCTGCGGTATTTATCAAGCGAGGCTTTTGATGTCTGCCACGCACCTTGGGTTTCAACTCACCTCCTCGCCCCGCTAGGATTGCTCGACTGCACTCACGCAGGGCGGCTCGATGAGGGAACTTCAAAGTGAGTTCGAGGGCTTCCTCCGGAGTCAGAAATCGGATTTTCACTTCCTCTTTGCTGACCGCGTGGACACGGCTGTCGGAGGAAACCACACAGTCAGTGGACGCACCCAGACTTACAAACTCTGACGTCGACACCGTAGGATATAAGGACCCACTTAGGAAAGAAGCGCACACAGAGGTGGCGCACAACATACCAAAAACGTAAAACAATATAAGTGAGCCAAATGCATCTCGATTCAGTCAATTCCGCAGTAAGAGTTTCACAGTTTATTCAGTTCAGTGGTTTATTACCTAAGATTAGGGAAATGAGTACTTTGGTCCTGCTGTATGTGCTCGCCACAAACTTGAAACACGTCAAGTTCTCTGCTGCTGCACAGCTGCCGCGGAAACTTTATACCGCTCAGCCAAAGTAAACCTTCAGTGTGACTGAGATAAAGTCACATATAGCTCTGGGTGTCCAGAGATAGCCACGATCACTTCTCGCGGCACACCTCTCAAGTCATTGGCTGAGACACTGAGGGGGGGGTAAAAAAAAAAAGAAGAAAGCTTGGATTACTCTGGGGGTTTTCCCATCTTAAGTTGATACTCCCCCCCCGCCCCCCAATCGTAGGCGTTCAGTGCGAAAAAAAAAACGTAAAAAAACAACCCGATAAAGAAAGCGCTCACTGCCAAAAGTTCCAACCTGTCTGAGCTGGGTCCGTACACCCTGGCGCTTCGTTATTTTTCATCTACTCCCGCACGTTTCCCCAGCTGCACATTGACATTTTTTCGGAGCAGAATTTCCTTTTATGCTGAGGGGGGGGGGGGGGGGATCCAAAATGTATACGTCTCACACCAGTGTTGCAGGTGATAATAATGACCATGGTATCCTCTACTACATCACAACTTTTGTGTATTTAATCAACTGTCTCTGCTTTAGACATGGCTTGGTCATTTTTTTTCTTCCTCCCCTCCCATTAAATCCATAGCTGCCGCAGGCTCCATTCGGCTTTTTTCCTTCTCATCTATCTCTTCTTAATATGCCAAACATAGCATTACATGCAAATACTGAGGTATGGAGACAGTGGAAGGTACTTGTGCATGTGGAAAAGATTGATTTCTCATTTATATGCTACATTCCCCATACAGGGGAATAATGATACATCTGATTATATGTCATCACAACCACTCAAACATATGCATATAGTTTCTCGGGCTATATTTGCGTTCAGACCTTCCCTCGTTGTATGCGTATGTTATTTCTTCCCCTGCATGCCTGCGCAATTCCACCTTTATCACTGTAAATCTGAGGTAGGCCATTGATATATATATATATATATATATATATATATATATATATATATATATATATATATATATATATATATATATATATATATATATATATATATATATATATATATATATATATATATATATATATATATATATATATATATATATATATATATATATATATATATATATATATATATATATATATATATATATATATATATATATATATATATATATATATATATATATATATATATATATATATATATATATATATATATATATATATATATATATATATATATATATATATATATATATATATATATATATATATATATATATATATATATATATATATATATATATATATATATATATATATATATATATATATATATATATATATATATATATATATATATATATATATATATATATATATATATATATATATATATATATATATATATATATATATATATATATATATATATATATATATATATATATATATATATATATATATATATATATATATATATATATATATATATATATATATATATATATATATATATATATATATATATATATATATATATATATATATATATATATATATATATATATATATATATATATATATATATATATATATATATATATATATATATATATATATATATATATATATATATATATATATATATATATATATATATATATATATATATATATATATATATATATATATATATATATATATATATATATATATATATATATATATATATATATATATATATATATATATATATATATATATATATATATATATATATATATATATATATATATATATATATATATATATATATATATATATATATATATATATATATATATATATATATATATATATATATATATATATATATCTGCTGCAAATGTAATATCTAGGTTTTTCTCTAATTCAAACGGCGAGCATGTTAATGGGGATAAGCCCGGAGAATCGCGCTCGGCGGTGCGGCCAATTAATAAACATGTCTTGGGGTTTATTTTAGACGAGAGACGTCTCCTGAAGGCTACCTGCGACTGATGCGGCAGACGTGGGTTTCCACGTTGGATAAAAGGGGGGGGGGGAGGCATACAAATGGAGGGCAGATTTGGCAGTTTCTCCTGCATCAAAATCCGCTGCAACATTTTTCTCAGCAGCCTATGTGAGACGTTAGAGATGGTGAGAAAAGAACGTCTTGGGATAAATGTGCATGTATATTATGCGTGTGTGCTTGTTGGTGTGTCCAGTACGTGCGTGGATACAGGTATTTGCCAAAAATACACAGTATGAAAGTTGATGCTCCAAAGCGCACTTTGCCGTTTGCATTGGAGCTATTTGTATCTGCGTTTTTCTAAGGCTCCAAATGCATGAGGATTAATTGGTCTCAACTGAGTGAGTCAAGCACAGAGGTGCTGCTTTTGCACCGAATGGAGGAACGGCACGTCTCAGGCGTTGCCTGCCTCCTGTCACATTGTCCATCTCACTTGCATAAACCGAAGCCGCTGGAAAACATTGGATTTGTCGCCACCGGGGGACGCCTGCTCCTCCCCTTGAAAATCCCGGACTCGCTCCAGCTTCTGCCAGACTTGGCAGCGGGACCCGACAAGAATTGGCCGCTGACGCGCGACGGCGATGAGAAATGGGCCAATAACCACTGAGTGCCCAGTTAAAAATGGAATAACTTCCTATATGTCACAGGAGGTTACGGTACAATTGCCGCATCAATCAAATTGGGCCGAATGATATCCCAAACATTATCCTTAACATCTTTCACGTTAGGCTTCAGGGTGGAGGTACTGAATGCAAACGGAAATGAAGATGACTCAAGAAAATGTGCAATCTTCTACAGCCCGAAGCGCATACGCTGAGCTGATGACCCTCCACAGTTAGACATTGGCCTCTCGTGACCCACTGGACACTGAGGGAGGGACTCACACGTAGCCGCCAGGCCTTCGCTTGCGTTCTTTTTTTTTTTTTCCCCGGAGCGGAAATCTTAAGCCCCTGCACGAGCCCTGCAGACGGCATCTACTTCGGGAACCAGATTAATGATATAATCAACGAGAAATTACACTGCCGCCGCTGCTGCCGGGCAGTCTCTGTTCTGTTGGAGAGCAAATGACACACATATAAATGCAGTTGTACAGCAACGCACCTCTATTTACCTCGGTAGAATCGTTCAATTTGGCGCGCATTGTTTTCGGGGGGGGGGGGCACTGTGGAAAAAAAAAAAAGCCCTACCGTGGCGTACAGATGTATAATTAAAAATAAATTGAGTGATCCATTTCGCGGCACCCTCTCCCTCATTCTCATTATTGGAAATGCTCTTCCGGGGTATAGAGAGGCAGGAGGGGCCGCACGGATGCCTAGTCGGGCGGAGGCCTCTTCTGCGATTTATTGATATATCTGTATATGTTCCACGCGCGGAAACGGGCTCCAAGTGAACGTGCATATCTTAGACAGTGAGCCGAATGGGTCGGTTCAAGCCTGCGTCTTAAGCCGCGTCCCGGTGTCAGTGTGACTAAGCGGAATCCTGGCAACAGCCAGAACAAACGGTGCCGTGAAGAGATCAGCCCCTCGAAGACAAAAGGAGAACATTTATAGTAAGTGCTGAGCACTGAAATCCTTTTGTGACCCAGCCGCCCACTTCCCCCGGTTTGTTATTAATCCAGCATTCCTGCAGACTGCTTTGCACAATGCCAAAAGGAGTCTTCTCAAGCCATATATCTCCAGCTGTGTTTAGCTACCACTTTTTCTTTTTCTTTTTTTTTTTTTTATTCCTTTTCATTCTTTATACTTATCTCAGCATCGGGTTACTCCTTGTTGTCGACTCATTGAGAGCGACGGTGCTCCTGGAGCCTGTTCAGACCTTAACATCCATCCTAAAGGATCCCATCACCAGCCACTCTCACACCGACTCCGTGCCCGCACGTTGAATTATTTGTGGCCACTGCCATGCATCGATTTCCCTCAACCTCCTCTCCCAACGCGCGCGCCGCCATCCAAAAACCACATGAAACGCGATGACAACGGACACATCCGTCTGGTCAGACCGGCTATAAACAAAATGCTTCGGTCACACGTGCGGAAACAAATTCGGGACACATTCAAATGCAAGGCTTGAACTGTCCACCAAACCTCTGATTGCTCAAGAAAGGACAGACCTTTCGGAGAGCTCGTCTAAATTTGATAGATATGGTGCATTGGTTAGAAATCACTTACCCCACACTTGTCCATGATCCTTGCTTTTGTAGCCGTAGGCGACCCCTGACCTTTGCTCCGGTGTGCAATTGTCTAGGCGAGACAGGAAAAGATGAACGCCTTCAGATTCACAATCCACGACAGGAACAAATCCGGATAGACACAATAAGATGTCAGGTAGAGTTTGTTGTCGACAAAAAAAAAAAATGTGTTGAGTGGATTTGAGCCTCCCGAAACAAACTTCTGATCGAGTGACAGCTTTTGTTCTTGTGCAGGGATTTTTTCAAAGTCTGCCAAATTAGATATTAGCACTTCCTGTTTATGTATTTATGTTTAATGCATTTACCCATGAAAAAAAAAAAATATATATATATATATATATATATATATACACACACACACACTTGATGATCCTACCTGCCAAGCGCCGGCTAGCCAAACCTGGCAGCGACTGATCTACCATTTGGGAGAAGAGACATAGTGAAGCGTGCGCTTCTATGTCGCATCAAATACCTCACCCGAGGTTGCATCTTGGGAGAGGGTTTTCCGCCATTGAAAGTTGGACTGGCTTCCATTCCTTTACTATTACTGGGTGAGCCTCACATGCCTCACTGTGCCCCTTCCTAATTATACTGTTAGTGATTAAAACACGCTGGCAAGCCATGCATTGAACTGGGTTGGTGCTCCTCTAATTAATTTGTCTGTCCTCCCTAGGCAAATTATACATTTTTTATTTTATTTTTTCCTCTTCCTCTCATGCATTTGCCGAGTTTAACTTTCGGATTTCAAAACTCACCGGTGTCGCCTTTCGCATTTACCGAAAGCAAATATTCATTTTTTTTGTCAGCTGCGAATGTTTCTGCATTATGAGTTCTGCTACGGGGGGGGGTTAACAAAACCGCGGGGTTCCAAACGACAAGTCAATGATAAAACAAACTCACGCGGTACGCCGCGCGGCGCCCTTTCACTCCGGCAGATCAAACAGCAGCACCTGATCAGACTGTGCAATGACGTCCCGGCGGTGGAAGCTTACTCGCTCCTCTCGCCGGACGAGCTGGGAGGGGGAACGGAGGGAAGGAGGGCTTGAGTGCACCATGGGAGGACAATAAATCATGTAGGAGAAGCAATGCCTGAGGGCCAGAGTAGCAAAGCAAGCGGTGTGGATGGAATGGCTGATCAGGGAGGTGTGGAGGGGAGGAAATGAATGAATTGGCCCGAGAGAGACGTGAGACATGCGAAAGACAAAAAAAAAACATCAATAAAAGACACATCGATAAAAGACCGCTCGATTAAAGAAAAAAGAAAGAGCGCAAAGTGAGGTGAGGGCTGAAGAGAATCTGCACTCCCTTACCGTTAGTAATGAACGGAAGATCTCCAACTGCAGATAGCCCAGCCATCCCAGTACTGGATGATGTCATCCTGCTTGATGTTGGCATCTATTAAAAATCCAGTAATAAGTGTTTTTTTTTTATTCATACAGTATATTTCAGTTTAAACCAAAAAAAATACTGTACATTCACCCCGTCAATGTACAGGATGTTCCTCTATCTTTGAGGCGTGAACCAACGCTGATTTAACGTGTAGATGGAGGGGCTTAGTTTCACTTCCAATGGCTGTCGATATCGACAAAATACCTCTGGAAAGTTATGTGACGTACGATAAATGATATATTTCAGTTCGGACTGAAGCAAACAGCGGGCTAAAATCCAAGCGACCGTGACGTGGCGCCTGGGCTGATGTGGCTCCTTCAAGTAATGGAACCCTCTCGATTGCCAAGTCAATGACATGGTCAATATAACGGGGGTCAAAAAAATAACGAGCCGCGAACGCTGCCCTCACTGCTCTGAAAAGCGTTTGGCAAGAAAAACGCACAAACGAATGCGTGCTCCGCATGACGACGCAACAACGCAATACATATATATATATATATATATATATATATGTATATGCGTCTGCTTACCTCTGTTATCTTTCCATAAAGTAAACCCAGGTTTGCTTGTGTGACTCACTGGATCTAGACTGTGTGACCGTGAACCCGCCATAAGCTGCGCGTGCCGCGCTGCTCCCTCTCCCTCTCTACTGCCTGCCTGCTTCTCAGACTCCCTTTTGACACAGAAAACAATAACAAGCCCGGCGTTGTTGCACACAGAAATCTTGTTTTGTTTTGTTTTATATTATTTATGTGTGTGTGTGTGAGTGAATCAAAAACAAGAACTGGGGCAAGATGCAGCCCTGATGCAGACATTGGTGTGGCCTGGTCAGGAATTGAACGGTGAACGGCCGCTGCCTTTCCACAAATGCACCAATGCGCCTTGAAAATAGCGTTTGATAAAGTTGAATAAGCGCCGTCGACCGAAAATGCGCCTTGTCCCGTTTATGGGTGGATGAACCTTTTTAAATGACGGCGAATACCTTCCCAGTGCAGGATGCTCTGGCGCTGCATCCTTGGCTCGGTGCCACCCGACACGATTTTGATTTGTTGATAGACTAAACCGTGTTTTTTTTATTTATTATAATTATTTTTACCATTCACATAGCCGCAGCCGGGGAACCGCCATGGCTGCAGCCATTATAAATCGCATTGCACTGCAAATCTGAAAAAAAAAAACAGAAAAACAAAAGAACTTTGAGGTTAACAACAAGCCCGAGACGGAGAGAGGGACACGAGTGGGCTCCCTTGAAAGGGACGCTGCCAGGCTCTCTGGCAGGCTGGACACAGAGATTAAAAAGAACAATTGTCTGTCCCAAAAAAAGGAAAAGGAAGACTCTCCTAACACCCGGCCGCAGAAGGAGAGCACGGCGAGACCGCGGCGGAGAGAGATCAGCTGCCCGAAAATTAAAAGATGCCCGTCAACAGGGTCTCCAGGCGGCGAGAAAAAAGAAACTCGCACACCCTCTCACCAGCCTGGAGACGGAGACTAAAAAGAAGTCTGTCAAACCACGAATAGGCTCTGTACTTCTAGGCTGTCTGGGAAATTGTGCTTTTTTTTTGTTTTTTTCCCCACCCGTCTGGTTTTGGATCTCGTCATTCTCCCTCCGTCTTTCATCAATACAATTTCAACGAACGAACGGAAAAAAAAAAAATGAATTGAAAAACATATCCAAGGAAAATGTCCTTTAGGATGCGGTGGTTCACAGTCATAGTCCTTTCAGGAATAAAGAACCGCGTGAAACTCGGTAAGAAACGACAGAGGCATTTGACCCGATGGCAATGTCCGCCCAAAGAAAACCATTTTGTGGCTTAATTGCCTTCAGAGTGGGCAGGTGTATAATTTCTTAAGTTCCCCTATAAGTGAGCTGCTCCATATCCACAAATGACTGACAAGAATCTCGATTTCTCTTTCCCCTCTAACACGAGGATTTTGCGCTACATCCAAATACCTGAAAGAACCGCTCTGTAACTAATTTGAGGCCATAACACTCAACCGTTGATTGAGTTAAGCGTTGCACATTTTGAAATACGTCGACTTCATTAGACTTTGGATCTGCGGCGTGTGAAGGTTTTTTTTTTTTTTTTTTAAATGAAGAGTAAATGATTCTTTTACGAGCGATTAAAAAGCCCAAAAAACAAAGAACAAACCTTATGGTGAGCAATAAGAGCAGATGGAGAACTTCCACGGTGATCGCACCGCGGTGAGCTCCGGAGGTGGTTGTGAGCAGACTCTCATCCAGCGTGAATCATCATCACCCACCGAGGACCGGCGCTCCGCCGCCGCCGCGCCGCCGTCTGTCGGGCAAACGCGCGATTATCATGCACGCGAGACGCCGCAACAACAGAGGCGAAAGAGGAAAAAAGAGCCGACGCAACCGCGTGCCCTTTGGACATCCAAATGTACGTCTCGTGAGCGGGAGACCTGCCCACATCGTGGTGCTCGGCCTGCTGCAAGTCATCAAACCCCAGCAGGAGGCTTGGTGGTTGGCCTGATGTGTCTTTGTTTCAAAGCGCTGCGCATCACACCGATCAACTGCCGGCGTTTGTCCTCATTCTCGTTCAAATCTCGTTTAAAACCACAAATCCAACCAAAGAGGGACAATCGTCCATCGGAAACGGGCCCAAATCCGAGGCGTTATTTCTCCTCCTTCCCTGTTCTTCTTTGAAAGCCAGGCGAGAAGGATTCCAAGCCATTTGAATCACCGGAGGAGGGCTTTTAGTATGTATTATTAAAAGGGATTATTAGTGACAGGCCCCGACTCGGTTAGGCCCGGCAGCACGCAAGCCGGTCGGACGCCGAGGGGGGGGACGGGGCAGCTGCTCTATACCGCTAGGTGCCATTATAATGTTACATTAAAGTTCAATTACTCAGACGTTACGAGCTCGTACTTGAGCGGAGGCCAATGAACGAGCGGGGACGGGCTCCGAGGGCTGAAGGTGGGCGAGAGAGCTGCAGTGTTTGGGTGGGTGGGACAACTGACGAAGCCAGGGAATTTTTTTGGCAGTTTTTCTCCACCCTTTCCAGGGCGGATGTCGCATGTTCCTGCCTTGGGAGGGAGCGCCTCATCTGCATCCGTCCACCTGTCTGCCAACAGCGGCCAATTTATTTCCCATCAAGTGACCTCCACTGCACCTACCTAGATGTGTTGAAACTGGCTCGGACACGATTGTGCCCTGGAAAAGAAAAGGGGACACGTCGTAGGGATTTTGTTGGTGTGTTGGAAAAACACATTGGAGATGCTGGCACTCTAGTGCAAATTGTGGAAAAAGTAAAAGAAAGTTCCTCGAAAAGACCTCCACCGCCAGTCGACCTTCCATGCCGCATTTTTAATGGTATCGCCTAGTACTCCAATTCATCCAGGAGTTCAATTATTAAAGGAAATTGATTGCAAAAGAAACTTTTGATTGAAAAACAACTCGGAAATCAAAGCCTTTGTGGGATGGAAGAGAGGAGCTATTTCCAAAAGTGGCAAGGCCGAGGTATTTGTTTTGTGGAAGGTAAAATAAATAATACAAAGGGAAAAAAAAACAAAGTCCTTATTGCTAATAAAAAGAATCAAATGCAATCTTTTTTTTTTTTTAAAGGTTCAGAATAGGGCCCATGTTGTCCTTGGGGTATATCACATGATAGTAGTGGCCAATATGTAGGCAGAAGGCGGAGGAAGAAGATTGCCTGCTTCGTAGCAGGGATGGGACGAAACAATAGAAGACGAGAAAGCCAACTTCAGTTCCAACTTTACGGGATGAATTATTAACATATTTATAGAGACCTAAAAATATCCAAAACTCGCTCGAAAGTCTGCATTCCACACGTGGAGGCGCAGGGGAGAATGTGCGCGAGGTGCGCGAAGCCAATATGAGAATGTGTTAAGTGAAAATATCGGAGGGGGTTCGGAGAGAGGGGGGGAGCGGCGGCGGCGGCGGCGGCGGCGGCGGCGGCGGTGGCAGCTTTAATGAAGGCTGTAAGGAAGATTAATGAGAGCAAACTGGAGCGGGCGGCGGAGAGCAGGCAGCTCCTTTGCGGAAGGGCCGCGAAACAAAAGGGCAGAGATCCGCTATCAAGGTGGCGAGTGAACGGGACAATTACGGCTCAGGAGGAGCAAAAGCGAGCGGCGTCGCGGGCGAGCGCCGTTTTTTTTTGCCTCGTCGAGCATCGGGGCCGACGCGATCCGGGGGAGCGTGCCGTTGTCGCCAAACAAACAGACAAAACAAGAAACCTGCCGCCGTTTCTTTATTGGGGGACAGCGGTTGGTCCGAGCAGTAGGCCTCAAGTGAGTGGATGACCGCGGTTGACCCCGAAGGACCCGACCGCCCTCACCTTTCAGTGACCTCTTCTTTCTGATCGGATGGTCGGAGACACTCGTGAGAAGTGGTGTGATTGGGACACGCGACGATATCATTGTTCATTATCATTGACACTATCGTTATTTACACGAAAGACAAATTACTCGGCTTAAAAACGTGAAAAAACACAAAGCAAAATTGTGTCTGCAAACAACATGGGCGGCAGGTCCTTGGTTCAACTCTCGCCCGGGCCGGGACATTTACTGCGCGTCTCATCAAAAACACAGATCGCTATGGATTTACTGGCATTTATCTCTCCCTGCTCAAGGCTGGCCCTGGGATTAGCTATGTCAGGGGTTTCCAATCGTGCTTCTTTTCTCTCAAACCCTCACGAATCTCTTCATTGCACGGTGGAGAGGTGGTGGTGAGGCTGAGAGCTGCACCTTAATTGCTGTGCATTCATTCATATTTCATTTCAAATTCTGCTGTAACTTTACTTATTTTTTAAAAATACTATTTATTCATTATTATTATTATTATTATTATTATTATTATTATTATTATTATTATTATTATTATTATTATTATTATTATTATCATTATTATTACTATTATTATTATTATTATTATTATTATTATTATTATTATTATTATCATTATTATTATTACTATTATTATTATTATTATTATTATTATTATTATTATTATTATTATTATTATTATTATTCATTAGAGTTAAAAAAAAAAAAGAAAAAGAAAAACAAATTGACATTTCTCACCCTTGATCTCAGTGTGAACACCGGAGGAGACGAGAATTAACACCGACAAGTGTCAGTGGGGTGCACCGTTGGGCGCCCGTCATCTGTTCCTTCCAGTCGCACACTAAGAGCCTTCGAACGATAACCTGATTTTGTGGATGGAAAGTACAAGTCGCTAATCATGAAACGAGAGAGAGAGAGAGAGAGAGAGAGAGAGAGAGAGAGAGAGCACCACATTCTTCTCTTCTTTGCGTTACAATACACTTCTAAATCAATTTCGCCAATGATATAATCAGCACATCAATAATAAAAGACTCAGCTGGATCAGAAGACCGGGAACGGCACGGGGGGCGACAGGCACATCACACACTGCGGAGTAAAAAATCGGGTGACGGCGTTACCTTAGTGTCGCTTCGCTTGGATGGGTGCTTCTCTAAATTCCTCGGCCGAAGGGGCTTTCCTCCTCGACTTCAGCTCAAATGGCACGTCGGAAGACCTGGAACAGCCAGATATATATTTCGTGAGCTCTCGTGTTTTGAAATTGCGAGGAGCGCCCGCATTTTTCGAAACTTTTGTGGGAAAACGATGCCTCTGAAGTCTGGGGGGAACAAATTCTCACTTTTTTTTTAGATTTATTTTTTAATTGTCCCTGCCGGAGGAAATGATTATGATTTTTTTTGTTTCATTTCATATTCATTATTAATTGACATGAATTCAGATTTGTATACGTTTATAGGAAATGCTGAGTAGCGCTCTTGTATTCTCCATCAAGCTGCGGGAGGGATCAGGTTAAATCTGGTAATGCAGAGCAAAAAAAACCAAAAAACACATTCACCGAAATGCCTTAAAAATGCTCCCGATCGCGACTCGAACCGCGGGTTATTTGTCCGCCTGTTGGTGCAGCGCCCCCGAGAGACTCTTCATTACTCCGATCCATAAGGGGATCGATGCAGTCGTTCGCTGGCTCTAGAGCTGGATACAGAGAGGTGATAATGTCCGTCTGGAGAAAAACATATCGCACCGCTGGCTCCCGCGCCGGGGACGGATGCACATATCGGCCGCGTGATCAACGAGGGACTTTGGCAAGTTTACCATTTGATATCCGTTTTTTTTTTCTCTCAAGGCTGGTGACCGGAGCAAACCTGCGCAATCACACGGGCCGTGGCGAAGGCCACCGGTGGACAAGCTGCGCCTTTCGCGACCTGTCCCTGGAAATGACTCTGAAGAGCGATTTCGAAATACATTCGCAGTCTCATGCGTGATGTCTGATGTGCGCTGTTGTGTCCCGGTCTGGCGCGCTGGTCATCGCGTGTGCCTCCTGAGCGGCGCTCCCCCTGGGTCCAAATGATCCCCGTCTCCCCCTGTTCCCCGGGTCGTCTCTGTGCTCCATCGTCCTCTTTGTCACTGTGTCTGTTCGTGTTAGCAGAACGCTCTCGTGCCCCCGTTTGTTCACCTCCCTGGTCTTGTGTCGTGTTCTCTCTTTTTTTTTTTCTTTCTCTCCATGCTTCAGTTGTGCTCCCCGGGTTCCTTTGTGCTTGCCGGAGTGATTTTGAGTTAGGTCTCTCCGTTTATCCGCCTGTCGGCCCTGCTCCGACCAGGGTTGTGTTTGTCAAAGAAAGGAACCCCCTTCCCCATAACGTCTATTTCTTAAAAACACAGAAAGCGGAAAAAGAAATGATTGGTCACAAACATTATAATACACAATAACATACCACAATAATAATAATAATAAAACCCTCCAACTTACACAGCTACATAAACATTTATTTATGAGCAAGCAAAGAATAAGCTACACAATCAAACAGTCATACAACTGAACCACAAAACAACTAAATGCATGTGAGCATCTATGTATCTTTAAATCTGATCAGGTTATTTAAACATTCATTAATTGTGTCTGTGTTTGCGTTTCCATCAGGTGAGGGGCCTCTCCAGGGGGAGGGGGGGGGGGGGGGCATAAGACTAAAAAAATACAATCCCCAACAGTGAACCAGTTTACATGAGAGGCCTGAAATCTATTTCCTCATTAGGTTCTGGACACACCAAAGCATTGAATGCGGAAAAAAATCCAATACGCTTCTCTCTGAAGTCATTTATCTCGACGATCGGCTCGCTCAAGCAGGCTGCTCCGCAAACTCATTGCCCTCCACTTTCAAAAGGCTGACGTTGTGACAGATATGGAAGTAGCATGCCTCAGGGTAATCGATATGCATAGTTTTTTGTTTTTTTTTCGTGACGGCATGCCACTCTATGTTTAAAATGGATGTATAATAAAACACCCCAAAAAAACACTTCCACATGGGAAAGGGAGGCAGTACACGATATGACATATTTATTTTTACGTATATTGTTTGCCTTTAGATCGACCAATCCCTTCTGTTTGTGTGATTTCGGAGCGGTAGGTTGTTTTTTTTTGATGCACCTCACGCCCACGGTTCTCTGGAGCCAGCGTTCCCGCCTCGTGACTGGAATACAACCGAGCGCGGGGCTGCCTTTCACGGGAGAAGCTCGTTCGTAACGGGAGGAGGGCGGAAGTGCAAGGGCGGTGGAGATACGAGACTTTTCACGCGGGGGGGGGGGGGGGAAACAAAAAAAAAGATTCCTTCATCATCTTCAAAAAACTATTTTTCACGCACCTCTGGCCTGATTCTGGTCCAAATGTCCTAAACGCAGCATCCATATGAATGAGAGGCCCTGCCTTGAGGGCCTCGCAACACACGTTCAGTCAACGTACACAACTATGCAAAAAGTAAGCCTTCCCATTGTTTGGCTTTTTCAGAGCTTGCATACATATATATATATATATATATATATATATATATACACTGTATATACCCCACCATTGTATTTTTGCCCTGCGATGCTCTTGCCATATCTGGTTATAGTCATAGTTGTGACATCACATTAAGGAAGTACCTGTGAATCTTGGTTGTTTTCCCCCTGAAATGAAAGAAATGGCAGATGAGGCAAACACACCGAAGGTTTAGGCCTCGTTTGCCTCATTTAGGATTTGACCGATTCTCTAAAAAGACACAACTCCCTGTGACAGTTTGCAACGCATCCAAACATTCCACAGGGGGGTAAAAAAAAACAAAAACAAAACAAAAACTGCCTCTATCATTTTCTTCTCTCCTCTAACATCTGACCGTTTTAAAACAAGTGTTTTTTTTGGGGGGTTTTTGGGACGTTTCCTTCCAATTAAAATCTTTGGATCTTCTTCTCCTTTGAATAGCCCCTCTTCTGATTTAACCGTCCCTTGCCGCACGCTCAATTGAAATGATAAAACCTCCATCTCCCTGAAAAAGTAGAACAATTGGTAGCGAACCAATTCTGCCGTGTAGATAAGACTGGTTACAGCGTGCAGCAAATGATTTCGCGAAGAAGAAAAAGGGGTGACCCTTGACCGCCGTGACAATAATTACAAGGGGAAACCCTCTGTGGCTTGAAAAAAAAAAAAAAACTATGTCAAGATCCTGATATATCACTTCACCCTTTTTACTCACCGCCAAACGGGCTGACTGACTGACCTCCCTCTCGCCACGTTTTTATCATTATTGCTAGGCAGTTGGTGGCAGCGTTTTTGGCGTGGCGAGGGTGACCGTTCGCCTCTTCATCTTAGCACCTGTTTCGCACGGATCAGCGGCTTTAACCGCCTGGTCGCTGTTTGGGTCGAAATGGACTGCATTTCTGTGGCGCCCCTCTCGTCTCCGCAACCGACACTAAGAACGCGCGTTCCCTCACCGACAGACATGCCGTCCAGCTGACCAGCTGGCCGCCCGTCCGTCACACATCACTCGCACTCTTTTGGCACAACGGGACACGAAGACACTTTGGCCTGTGGCACTGGGGGAGCCGCGTACGGAACAGCCGACATTCATCTCGGTGGACAAGCCGCTACCTCCTCAGCCACAGTCGTCAAGTCAGTCATCCGTTTTGTTTTTTTTGTTTTTTTTTGATTGGTCTGCATTAGTCGTGCGACAGAGGGAATCCATCTTACAATTCAACCTGCGCACCTCCGGCATGAGGGAAAATAGCTTATCCGCTTTAAACAACAGAAATATGAATTGCTTTTTTCGAGGTCCGGCATATCCGAAGAGGACAAAACTGAAACCAGGTAAAAGCTCCAAGACAGGCCAAGGTTCAAGATTCAAGCTTTTTTCTGTCAAGTACACATTAGATGTGCGTTGAACTTCCTAGCAGGCTGTCCACTCTGAACGCCAATGAGAAGAATAAGAATTAAAAAATTCCCTGCACGTAGCGGGTTTATGAAATAGGACACAGCCACTTAGATCCTTACTATTTTCATCTTTTTTTTTGTCAAAGTTATGGGAATGGTGCTTGGCAAGAGTCCGGTGATGCAAAAAGTGGAGGGAAGTACCAACCCCCCTTCTCCTGGAATTGTCAGCATCTCTGCATTCAAGAGAGCTCTGACAGCGCTTCGGCAATGAAAAAAGAGAATCGATCGCCTTCTGCTTCTTCTTTGAAATGGCGTGCCGGGTAAATATTGCACGAAACCGAGAAGGGGGACCCTTTCATGGGGCAAAGCTGAGAGGTAAGGAATTTCGTATGGCCTCAAGTTACCTTCTTAACAAGATTACATCATGGGCCACTGGGCTACCGCAGGGCATCCTGTAAAGGCCACGGGTGAGCCCCGCACTCCACAGGCACCCGCAGCCTCAGATCTGGGGTCTGACTGGGGTCGGGGGACATTGTGGAGTCATGAGAACGGTAGGTGCATTTAGTAAGTTGGCCCTTTCGGGGGGGTTTCGAAAACACAGCTGTGTTAAACTGGGTGTCGCTGCCACAGCTCAGCGACAGCTTAACCGGCTTCTGAGGTCTGTCCGATTAATCAGGAAAAACAAGTACAATGCAATGCACAGCATGCGTTTTCATCAGAATAGTAGTATACCATCAATCTTGTAACGCACGCACGCACGCGCACACAGAATATTGTAAAATGTTCAATATTCAGATATCGGGGGGGGGGAGCGGTTGTATTTTCCAAAGACCAGAATAACCAGGATACTCATGGTTCATACGCGCTATCTGGGCCAGATATCCCATTGGTCTGATACTGAGCGAAAGCTGCTCGCTCCAGGAAAAAAGAAAAAATGTGCTCAGCGGTTGCCCATTTGTACCGCCGTGTTCGCAGGTCGTCTAGCAGGCTGCGCTCCCCCCCCGCGCTCAGCTCAACAGTTGGTGTTGTTAGGGGCAACCGGAGGACACAACCAGCCTGCGAAAGAGTGGGCTTACTGTTTCAATGTGCGTGCTGCCTGGCTTGTGATACTGCCGTCTCCCTCGGGCACACCTTGCGCCGCCGACTTTAGACATATCCATGCGTCTCGGCTTGTAAGTACTCAATTAGGCAGGTCATTCATTTATTAAACCGTTGATATGGCGTATCTCCCACGTTTGTTATGGCCCAACGGCCAGGTTGTGACATTTAGTATTCCTCCCCTTATTTTTCTCCACGCGGCTGCACGTTGTCATGAAACCGCGGGCATCGCTCACAACAATTTCAGTTCGAATTTCATCCGAAAGCATTGAATTATGGGCTTGGGCTATCTAGCCATGCAGATCATTTTAGCTGTGCTTGCCCAGGTTGAATTCATACATTACAAGGGGAAACATTGAGCAACGGCCCCCGATGTCCCGCTGCCTCCGATAAATCAAAAGAGCTAATTGTGAACAGGTTTTACTGGAGCAAATATGTGCAGATAGCAGATAAATCAGATAAATCCACGGAAAGGTGTTGACGGTACGGTTTACACGTTTCTGACGGTGACAAACGTGAAAAAAAGCTTATTATTGTATGTAAGCCTTTGTTGGGCGGTTTAAGTATGACGGACAGAGCCTTGTCGGAGAAAACGGG
Source organism: Colistium nudipinnis (assembly GCA_016785305.1). Taxonomy (NCBI): domain Eukaryota; kingdom Metazoa; phylum Chordata; class Actinopteri; order Pleuronectiformes; family Rhombosoleidae; genus Colistium; species Colistium nudipinnis. The sequence continues at coordinate 510,871 of JAFBJU010000242.1, read as the reverse complement.
TTTACCAAACATCGACTCAATGAACTGTGTTGGTGAACGGGGAAAAAATTAACAAAATAAACATCAATGGAGCTCCAATACTGTCATTCACCACTAATCCGATGGAGCCAAAAAGATGAACCGCACATTCATTTTGAAAAAAAAAACAACAGCAGTGTGGGTGAATGAGTCGGAGTTGGAAAAAAAAAAGAAAAAACGTCAATAAGTGAAATCTGGTACGCTTTATCGCGCACGGACCGCATTATTTAGCAAACGGTCAATTTCCTGAATGGATGCTCAAGTGCTGGGATCCTACGGTTTATCCAATGAAATGTTGAAATGCATTTATTCAGATGTAACCTGATAAATGTCTGGAGGCCTGGGAAATACCGATGAGGCAGAATATTGTAGACGTACGACTGTGACTTCACCTCCAGCTCCTCTACACCCAGTCACCTGTCAATGTGTTATTCGTCATTAACACATACTGCCGAATGACAGTAACAGTGACCTGACCTGACAACATGACCCAGTCACAGACTTTTGGACAGGATTTTGCCGACTATATTTCAACCCGTAGTGTAATGCTATTGGACAAGTTTTCGAGATGACAACAGATCATATCCAAACACCCACTTGAAACGCATTGTTCCCGTTTGCTGGCGTTTAAAGCAGCTCTTTAGTCAGGTCCGCCCGGACTGTCACATCATCCACAACATGATATGATAATTGCGTGCCATCAGTGCAATCAATAACGACACATGAGACTCTCTGGCTCCTATGTGTTTGAAGCGTCGTTTTTATTTATTTATTTATTTAACATGGATCGATACGTGCGTCAGTGCTGTGAGCTGAATGACAACCTGACAGTTGTCTCGACGTCCTTGGAGTCTCGGCGCTGCGAACACAGACGGCGTATGGATTTTATTCTGAGGGGAACACGGAGGCACAGTGCGAAATCTATGTGAAAGTAATGAGATGGCTGTCTCCCTACTTGGGTCGATGACTAATTGATCATAAAAAATAAAAAAAAAGGACAGTAATGAGAGGTCCTGGGTAACAAATTAATGTCAAACCCTAATGTCGGTGACCGACAATTAGATAGTAGAAACATGGAAAGAGCAAAACTGTCGTATATATATACGACATATATTCACAGTTTGTCGAAAAAGCATAAGCCGCCGCCACAAACACAGTGTTTGCCCTCATCACTTGACCTTACGCACGCCGCACGTCCCGCCATTATTATTATTATCTGGGCTGCAGAGGACACAGGACGATATTCCATATTCCAGGGGGGGGGTCTGCCACAAGGGCGCATAAAGAGCACTGGCTTATGTAATAATTGCAGTCTTCAAGTCAAGGCACGCACACACACACACAAACACACACACGCACCCATGCACAGGCATATTGTACACGATGTGCAGCAGCCGAGAGAGCAGGCGTCACGTTTCCCACCCCCCCTCGTCAGTGCCGTCGCCTGTCAAACTCCGGTCCTGACCGACGCCTGCCTGCCTGCCTGCAGGGAGCACGGCTCGGCCACCTGTGCCTCACACCGACCATTATCTCGCGCAAAAAGGTCATTATGGCGCGACTCATCCCGACCCCCGACCGCGCCGCGGTGGGAATAAATGAAGGCGGGAGCGCACTGGGCCGAAGCGGCGGGAGAAAGCGGAAGGAATGGGGAAAAAGGAGAACAAAGCATCGGTGGGTTGAACCTGCTCAACGGATGAGCGACGTCGAAGAACAGACCGCGGATTGGATTTTTGAATAAAGACGCAGGCTTACAGACCCAGGCAGCTTAAAGGATTAGCGTGAAAAGATGGACATTAGCCTTTGGCCCCCGGCTGCTCAATAAAGACGCTTCCAAATCTGAACGCAACGCACTAAGCACAAATAATGCAGTCTGTGGGAGCGATGCGTTCTGAAGTATTGGGAGGATGCGAGACAGCCACATGCGTGACTTATCATATTTGGAGTTTTTTTTTTTTTTTTTTTGCATGAACTCTCACTCATAAAAAGGTGTTTCCGATTCCTCTGCCCGCTCAGATCTGCACAAGGCGGTACAAAGTGTCGCGTCATTCAAGCCATTGCAACTTTTAAATTTTTTTTTTTTTTTTTTTTTGCATGAACTCTCACTCATTAAAAGGTGTTTCCGATTCCTCTGCCCGCTCAAATCTGCACAAGGCGGTACAAAGTGTGGCGTCATTCAAGCCATTGCAACTTTTAAAGGGGCCCAAAAGGTCGCCTAGGGGAGAGGTAGACGGGCATCGGACCAGAAGGTTGCCGGTTCGAGGCCCAGTCGAGGCGGTCTCCATCCGGCAGGGCGCACGAACCCCCGCCACAAACGAAAAGAGACGCCACCTGGACCAGCTGTCCACTGCTCTGTGGCCTTGCGTGCGCCACCGATGGGTCAAGGGCAGAGGTCAAATTTCCCCCCGACTTGTGTGTGTTTGCATGTGCGTGTTCGTGCGGGACGATGCGCAATTGGAATTCGAATTCTAAAAGCTGAACTGATTGGCTGAGTGGATACTCAGTCGGAGCATCCAAGGGGCGTGCCTTATTATGATGAAGAAAAAATGTCAAGGACAAACAGGGGAGGTAGATTGGTGGATTACAGGCGCGACAAAGCAACAAGACCTTGGTGTGTGTGTGGGTGTGTGTTTTTCATGGCCTCATGTTCCCGAAATGGACGAGTTGTAGAGGCGGCTCATTTGGGCAGGGGTGAACCGCTTTCACGTGTCAACGGCCGAAAGTAAAGCCATTCCACCGGCCCTCCAGTCAATCTGGCGATTGCGTTTCCTCAGCCGAGGGATGGCGGAGGACAAACGGGGTCTCGGGAGCCGCGATAACGTCAAATGATATTTGCACTCACTGGATACTTGACGGCAACCGGCGTGAGAGATTCTGTTCGGTGTGCGTAGTCTGAGCCTGTCCAGAGCATTTGCCATAACATAGGATGTCCACCATATGAGAGGATAATAAAAAAAAATCGGAATCTTTATCCCAGAACATTTCCCCCTACACCCCTCGAGCAATGCAAAGTTTAAATAAAGAGGTGCATACACGTCAGGGTCAAGATGACAAGTTTGACCACTCTCTTGCTCTCTCTCTCTCTCTCTCTCTCTCTCTCTCTCTCTGCCTGTCCCAAGGTCATTTGAGCACTAAGTGGATCATACAGGATTGTGAATTCATTAGGTTGGAGATAGATGCACAATCTCGCAGGAGTGCTCCGGGCAAAAAACACTGTTCGCTGGATTCCTTCAATTTGAGAATTTGGAGGGTGACTTTACCAAAAGTACAATAACGAAAACAAAACCAGGGTCGTGTTTGTGATCCCTTGTACGGCGTAGTTTTTCCACTCAACTTTGATTTCATGCAGTCACATAAACAACAAATATGCCAGCGTTCTTTATTATTTGGTTGCCGTAGACATTCAAAACAGCAGTGTGGAAAAAGTGGGATTATTATTATTTTTTTCCATCTGCTCCAGAAAACAATCCGTGGAGAGGACGGCCTTGGGCTGCCGCTTGTACCGACTGCTTCCTGCGCTTGTATTAAAAAAAAATAAATAAAAATTCTCACGTATGAACTGCGGCGATCCTTTCGTTTGCGCGGTGTCATTTTTTTTCCCCCCCCACACGCTAACCCATCAGAGAGATGAGGCTGGGAGATGTTTCACAGTTTGAGGCTCCCAGCTACAACATCATCCCCTGTAGGTGTGCCGCAGGGCTGAGCATCCGTGCACACTCGCGATGAGCTGAACGTGACGCTCCCGGCTGCCTGTACACAAAACAACCAGCAAACACTCGCCGATTGCTAATGCAAGTATCGCTCGGTCAGGGTCGAGCGTCGACACATCTCGACACTTCACCGGATCAAGGCCGGCTGTCTCTCACACGCAGGCTGGAAAAAGCGCTCTACTTTTCCCCCCCGCCCACCGATCGCTCAAAATTGAAAAGAAGGGGTCGAAACATTTAGTCGGAAAAAATGGAGGCCAAATCACTCCTCCGTCCATAGCTGTGCGCCCTCTTCTCCAAATAACCGCGCCCCACCGGGGCGGGAAGAAAAAAAAAAACAGCCTCGTTCGCCTAATGTAGCAGGCTTGGACGGCACATTGATCAGAGGCAGCTCCTAGCGCAGGGCAACCTGGGAGGGCAAAGTGAGGAGGGGGGTCATCGCGCGCATTGATCAGCCACCATATATGATATATCATATATCTAGGCACATAATGCCGTTGCAGGGGCCATTTGTTAAAACATGGCTTTGCTCCCAAACGTACCGCCAACTCCAATTATGATAATGCACTGAATGTGCCGACGAGAAGAAGACGCCCAGTGTTGCTGGCGCGTGACTGACACGCGCAATTATGGGATGTTACGCGCATAAAATTAGGGATATCCAGAGGATACCAGAGGCGTAGATGCTGGCAAGATGTCGCCGTTGCCCGGACAGAGCATGGAGTGAGGCAAGTGTCGCACCGGACTACTCGGGGGGGCCGGGGGGCCGACGGCGTGTGGCTTGTGATATTCGCCCTCTGCTTACTGATTGGAAGGGGATGGACAAAATAGCAGAAAAAAAAAACGTGACACAATTCCGTGCACCGCACATTGCAGCGTTCGAAGTGACGTACCATTGTAAAACGTACAAAAAGAAAAGTTTGTTCTTTTTGTTGGGACGGCGTTTGCTTCCTAGGTGAGGAGCGTACATTTCTAAATTGACATCAGGGAGGGATCCAAAAATCAGACATTCAGGCAGAGTTCAGAGACCGAATACAACGAATTCGCCACGGGCAAACAGCGGCGCGGCAATTCCAAGATAAAACCGGACACGTGAGTTGCTCAAGCACACAAGATCACGCCGGTTCACCAGCACAAAAATCATCTTTTTTGTGTTTTGGCACGGCATTTCTAATTTTACTTTGCATGTCTGATGTGCCTGCCCCTTGAATGTACAGTTGCATCTGTCAAGTAATAGACGTGTGGCATACTCACTGTTAACATTGAAAAAACCCCTGTTTGCAATTTTTCCCATTTTCTACGGGGTGTCCAATCACAACCCCTGCAGAGCGCTTGCCTCCTGCGCTGCTTTCCGTCAGCCTGCGCGCGGCGAGAACTTGGCCTCGTTCGCCTCGGCGACTTCAGACCCAAAGTCCAGAACTGAACACAACCATCCATCAACGACATACAATGTACTTAATGCGCAATCATCCTCTGAGCCTTGGAGTTTGTCAAAAAGATAAATAAAAAATAAATAACCCCCCCCCCACACCACACACACACACACACACACGCACGCACGCACGCACGCACGCACGCACGCACGCACGCACGCACGCAAGCAACAAGCAACAATTTATGCAGCTCAATTGGAAAAACAACATTTGCATAACCTCGTGGAAGTGCATCGCAAATGCGGCCATAAACGCCTCGCCTGAGCGTTTCAAACATCTGTCAGCGACAAAGAGTACTCTTCGGAGCGCGCACACCTGCGTGTATTTGGATTATAAAGCCTGCGCATCTGTTGTCAATACATTACGAAGTGTCTACACACCTTCCCAACCCCGCACGGGTATGTACTTAGTGTGTATCGTTTCATCCCCCACCACAGTGTCTGGTTGGATCACCAGCAGCTGCGCGTGCCGGCCCCACACGCTCTCAGCTCTCTCGTGGTCCATCACCTTTAGCGGCGTGTCCCGCTGGGACCCGGGTAACGCCGATGAATAGGACAGGTGACCTCGCACGCTACTAGTCGCCGGACTGTACGGGAGCATCTTTGCGCAGGCTGCACCCTGTGGCGGCGGGCGCGGGAATGAAAGGATGCGGTATTTCACTCTGTATCATAAGGTATTCACAACTGTTGCATCTTTGTGTCTGCTCGCACAGGGTGAGACCTGCATTGAGTTTGTGTTACCCTGTTCCTGACACACAATTGTTACCATGGCTGGTGCCTATTTTGCCCGATTAAAGACGCATGCAGTATAAATCACCTCAATACGCATATATATATATATATATATACTTACTATACATTGGAAAATATTTATCAGAGACTGACATAACCCACAGTATATTCCACTAACGAACGTGGAATAGCGGTGAGAGTTTTAAGAATTTCATTCCAAATATTTAAAAATCAAAAGGTCTCAACGCAATAAAATCCGAAAAAGGTTGGATGAGTTCCCGTTGGAAAAACCGCCTGTATCTCATTTGCATCTGTTCTTGTCAATGACTGCCGGCCTATATTCGTCCAACATATTTTTTCCGACAGTTTACCCAGTAGGCACAAGGCTCGACGTGATAGCAGATGGGGGGAAAAAAAAAAGGGATCTGCGCTGGTGGACCGGAGCCAACACTTTAGCGAGAGCCACGGGCACAGCGGAAGATCATCTCCGGGCCCGCAGCCGACGTGGCCGGTGTCAGAGGGCTGAGGAACAAGTCGGCTTCCGTCCCCTCTGAACTTTAGACCAAGACGTCCGGCCATCTGCCGTCCCTGCCCTGCCCCCGCGCTCGCCTCTCCGCCGCGCAGTGCACGCTGATCCGAGAGGAAATGACCCATGCGCGAACCGCGCGGCGGCGAACAGCTCGCGATCTGACAGTGCCCGCCCGTAATTTGGCAGCTCCCACTGGGCCAGTTACTGGTAGAACGGGGCGATCCTAACAGGGAGTGAATCTGTCTTCAATAGAAAGAGCCTACACCATGGCAAAAACAGGACTGCACCAGAGCCAACAACTTGGCCGAGCACACTATTTTAAGACCGACGCACCTATGTCTGCTCAAATAGGTGCAAATTAACTTACTTTAAAAAGGAAAAAAAAAAAAAAAAAAAAAAAAGCATGGGCAAAAATTCTACCGCTGGATAAAAAGGTCCTCCACGGAAAATGCGTGTCCATTCATACTGCATGCGCCGAAAAAAACGGGTAGAGGCATTCGGAGCTCCCTCCCCGTTGGGGACCAATGTCGATTTGGAGTGGATATAATTGTCATTGAACCCCTGGCATCGTGCCTGTGAGTCCCCCCTCCTCCCCCCCCAGCGCCCCCCCGCCCCCGCCCCCGCATATGAGAGGAGACATCTGCTGGAGCAGAAACACTGGAGCATCCTACTGGAGCATCTGCCATGCTGACAGGTGGAATAAATCACTTGGCCCACTGCAGTCTGACGTTGGACCGTGCACCTCTCCGGGCTCTGGGGACGTCCAAAGAAACACACAAGAGCCCAGAGCAGGAAGAATACAAAAAAAAAACAACAACAACAACGTAGAACGCACTTCAAAGGTTTTTTTATTTTTATTTTTTTTACCGTGATACATATTCTATTTAAAGGTGAGAGGGATATTCCACTTTAACGCATTTATACAGTTAAGCCATTTCCTGTATCTCCCGTCAGACAGCACACCTGAGCCATGGCACAGCTCCTGATTTTAATACTCATCGCTCGCAACTTTTACAGAACGAGAGACGCTGAATTAAAGTTAATGGCTGCACATTATGGCATTCTCTAGATCATAACAGACACATAAATCGGGTTTGGCTTAATTTTGCGTCTTCATTGACTTTATAAATATGACTAAAATGTCGCATTCGTTCACTCTCCTCCACACGGTTACACGGCATGGTATATTCCAAAATGTCACTGCTCGTCATTTGGTTGTGCTAAATGAGCGCTTTGGGGAAATGAAAGCGATTCAGCCAAGGGACAAGACTGCATCGATTACACTGGGAAGCAACCGACCGTCGAATGCAGCCAAATACACACATATACACACTGCCCAGTGCAAACAATAACGTCGGGCAAAAAAGTCACCCCTGGCGCATCTTGGAGACAAGTGTCATTGGGTTGTTTCCCAGCCAAAGCCCAGTTTACGCCTCACATCAGTGGCACATCAGTGGAGAAACCTGCAGATGACATTTTCCAGAACGCTCTGCATCCAGCCTGATGGAGATCGAGAGGATCTGCCGGTGAGAAAGGCATGCACCGCCCCGAAAACAGATGTGCAAAGCTTGTCGAGAGTGACCCGAGATGTGTGAAGTGTAATTTGCTGCCAAAGGAGCTTTTTAAGTACCGACACATGGGCTTGAATCATTTTGCGAATGAGATTTTCCATATATTAATTACACCCAGCGTAATGCGTTGCTATGCGCTCACCTGAAATGCCTCTAACGCAAACCGCAAGCCTTTGCACTGTGTTAAAAGGTCGGGATTGACTCCAAGTCAAATTAGGGGCTGGAGTTTAAAACATTCAAAAAGGCATCATTTGGAAAATGTGTTTTCCAAGGATATTATCACCTGTGGCCTGTGACGGGAGGGCATTTTCTTGGCGCACGTTCCTGGAATGTGGCATGTCAACCTGGCGTGGAGGGTTTTGCCTCGAGAGGGCGTTAACGTGTCCAAGGTCTACAAAATGACATTTACCACACGGCAGGTTTGTGCACGACAACAAATAGGCAAAGAGTGTTTTATATAAGGCGCGAAAGTTCAGGGCTCATGCGAGAGAGAGAGAGAGAAATCCTACATCCACAGAAGAACTGCGTCACTGTCTTCAATTTTCCTGGTGCAGTGAAAACAATTCTAATGTTATTTCTTTCTTTGTATTCCACTGCGGTATACAACCACAGGTCCGGCCATTCAAGCCTGCAGAGCAAAGTGCAGTACAGCCAGTCCGAGTCGCCCTCACAGGAGGCTACTCACTGGCCATTTACCTCGCGCTCCCTTACAGCTGGGAGGCCCCCCGTCTCGGGGCTCCGCAGCGAGGTGCACGGTGGGAGCGTCGGGGTGACAGAGCGCGCACACACATCTGAGCGCATCGGACGGCGGGGGACAGATATCACACCTTCCCCCGTATCCTGACCCTCGGGCTCCAGGGCGTCTGACAACCTGCGAGTGTCACGCTGGCATTTTACCCAGAGATTTACTAAATAATAATATAAAAAAATAAAAAATAAGAAGCACAGCGCCGGGAGCGCGGGGGGGGGGCTCTGTGCGGCTCTATCGACTTGGAGCAGCAGAGGAGGCCAATGGTATTTCCATGTAATATTAATGCGGCATTATGCAAAAGAACCAAGCGTCTCGGTGCCGCAAGGCCGCCGCACTTATGCCGAGCGCTTTGTCAGATCCAGATCCGCGGAGGGTTCAAGGGGGGGGGGTTAGGAAAAAGAGACGGAAGAGCCTGACACGTGCCGATGCTGTCGCCGCGTTGTATTGAGCCCGTGTACACCGTGCGCAATTGGCTCCGCCGCCGCCGCCGCCGCCGCCCAATGCTCATGCTCATTCGTGACTCGCGCGACAGCTTTACGTTTTGGGGTAAACCCTACCTACGGCAGCACTGTGATTCATAGCGCACTTTCTTGACACTCCTTATTTAAGTAGTCTGAGTTTAGTGCGAATCAGTTCATACATAGGTGTTTCAGAGGGAGTACCGACATGGGGAAGAAGGTTTTTAATAACCATATGGTTCATAGTTGCAACTTTGCGTTTTTTTTTGATCCACCGCACCAACCACCATGTTCCCTGGTTTGCCTCTTTGTCATCTTTCCAAAGAACTCAAATAATGCCATTCCCAATTCCAACACATATAGCTTGCATGTAATCAATCTTTCTTCCACATGCACGGGAATGAAACACTCGTGTAGGTTTTTGCTCTTTGAACCGCCCCACCCCGGGACCGCGGCTACGACATATACGCGGCCCTGATTAGACCGCGGCGCATTTGACATTTCGAGCGAGGACGGTCGCACCACCTGCCGCGCAGAGCAAACGCGGTCAAGGATTCGTGACACATTCCAGCAGGTATTTATAGAATGACATATTGTCACCGGTGCGTTTTCTGGCCACGCCGCAGCCTCGGATCGCAACATGCGGCGAGGACCCTCCCAATCACGGGAGAAGACGCACTTCGTCACGTCCGCGTCTTCGTTCCTTATTTACGTCTCTCAGAAATATGCAACCGCGCCTAAAAACCAGGGAAACCGTGATGCGCCTCGATGTCAGCTGATTATTGAGTGAACGCCCGGAGAAATTTGTCAAGGTCAAAGTCTCTGGGCAGCCGAGCCTGCCGGTGCATGTTGTCTGCTAAACGGTGACATTTGGCGCTCAGCACCACGAGAGAGAAAGAGAAAGTGGAAAAAAAAATAAAAAATTAAAAATCACAGAGCAACGTGGAGGAGATTTGGATTCAGACTCAACATCTCTGCAGCATTCCGGCCTAAATGCACGGTGACCCGGTGACGACGCCACGCCGCCTCCCCCTTTCGGTCCTGCCAGAAAACGTAGGTCGCACGGCCGACAGTGAGCCACTTCCGCTCGAGAGCCACAAATCTGACGTGGGGGGGGGGCGCTGTGACGGATCGGGTTGCACAATGAGGTGTCGCTGTGCCCGGTGGCCGCGGAGCCCGTCGTGAAATGTAATCCGTTAAACTTGGGCCACCAGGTTCAATTTTGAATGTGTCCAATGCTATGGCTACTACAAGTATGGTAGTATATCCTCCTCCCGTTCAGGGGAGCGAATAACCCCCTAAATGCATCCCGGGTGGTATTTCAGGCCGCACAAAAAATGATGAATTCTTTTTTTGAGGGGGTGGGGGGGGGGGGGGGGGGGGGGGGAAATGTTGGATTCTTTTATAATAGAGATTAAATGCGCCCCTTAAAATCTTGTTATCACTTGTACAGTGTCGCGCAACTGCTGGGAGGCTCTCCGATTTGAACTCGCCTGTGCCATTTTAGGTCGGCCCCTCCGCCCTCCCGTCCCGTCGACGTGCGCGCCGACCTGACGTTTCCTAACCCCCGGCGCTACAGCAACGAGCAAACGGTGAACCTGTGACTGCAGGTGGCAGATCGCTGATGCCCCGCCCCCGTGGTGGCTTGCAATCACCAAATGCCAACGCCCACCCACCTGTCTCGGGTGCGCCTTTCCACTCGGCTGAGATGGAAACCTCTCGGGGTGGACAAAGGCGCGGCGCGAGCCAAAGCGGGCGTCGCGGCTGAACGGCGTCCCGATCTCAGCCGACAGACCCTGTAATCAGTCTCCGTCTTTCCAACTGTAAAAAAGCTTGGACAGAAAGCTTGCGCTATTTCACTCCCGTCCCATCAACAACGGTTTCTGACAATAGTTGAAGGGCCAAACTGCTGGGGAATCTGCACAATTCAATTCAACTTCTTCCACACATGGTGAAAAAAGCTAAACTAATAAAATGATATAAATAA
>JAFBJU010000242.1:447244-499312 GCA_016785305.1 Colistium nudipinnis | reverse complement strand
AAGGAGGGAAGACATGTCATCTATCTTTATATAGTCACGCACACGCACACATACACACACACACACTCGGCCAGCCCACTGAGCTCAGTGTGTAGGTAAAGCTCATCCAACCATACAAATCTAGCATGCAGGCCACTTGTATCCATTGTAAACAAACGCACGCACCCACGCACGCACGCACACACACACACACACACACACACACACACACGCAGTCACCAGCATGTGAGGTCAGGCTTCACCAGTGGTTTACAGACACAGGGGGAATCAGCTCATGCTCTTTCTGTGCCTGCTACATAGGTTTGCGGTTGCACAAGCACACCGACACAATGGCCCCGTGGGACTTCGGTGAGGGGACGGGCTAGGGTTAGGTAACTGGTGGTCCCCGGGAAATCTGCGCTATGTCCTCTTAAGCCGCGGCGACAAGACTCTCTCTGTGTGTGCGTGTGTGTGTCAGAGAGTATGTAACCGGGGTGTGGGTTGTCTCCCGCAGGATTAGTCACGTTGTTCTATCTGCCTCTGGGCTCCGCGGCCTTGTTTCGTCCCACAGGTCTCTCATCTCCGTGTTCTGGGAAGTCACGACTCTTCATAAACAAAATATAATTTTTTTCGGCAATGGGAATGCTGACTACACAGTCACTGGTGACCGACAACACATTTTTTGCCTAGTGGTCGTTGACAAAACTCGACTTGTTGTGGCGGGTCTTTTGTCTTCGCGACAACCGCGTTGTGTGCACAGTCGCCCTTCAATTGGAAATTAGCCGTCCAGGTGTGTTTTGAAACGAGGAAAGAGGTTTTTTTTTAGGGGTTTTTAGGTGCGCATTTATATTTCTACCAACAATAACCGACACATTTTTTTGTTTGCAATTTGCACTTGGCCATACTGAAGGTCAGCTGGAAAATGGACTCATTCCCGTAACGTATCAATGATATGGCATTCATAGTCTTGATTTGTGAAATAATGAAAAACACAACGTCCAGTTATTAGCTGAAAATAGCTGAAAATGTATCAATATTTGACAATGGCTAAAAACATTCTGTAGCGCAGACACGCCCGTGCTGCTGCTGCCGCCTCTGGCCCCCGAGAGCAGTGTGCGTCTATATCTGTTTCACTCAATCTGTCACACCGGGTTGTCACGAACTTGTGACACTTTTATTGCGCTGGGGTCTGATTGGGTTCCTTTGCACTTTGGCACCCCGGCTGTTCCGTGGCCCGGTGCCGAGAGCCCCGCTCTCATTGGCTGAGGCCTTCTGATGGATCGGAGAGCTTTGATTTTTATCAGACTGCCAGAAAACAGGAACAAAATGGCTTCAGAAATGTCCAGGAACACTACGGGACGGGCGTGTGCGCGCCACCCTTCGTTGAGATTCTGAGTTCAAAGCATTCTCGGTGCAGGCGCTGATGGGAAATTTACAAGGGCCGAAACAGAACAAAACAACGAAAATGAGTCATTCGTTTCTGAAACCTGTTGTCAGTGTAAGTCACACTGCGCATCGCACCCACCATCCCGGCCACTTCTCTGTGCACACTTTAAACAGCAGCAGCGAGGAGGAGGATGCACACGGCACATCTCTCGAAATACAAATAAAGTACAGGAAATAGTGATTGGCTCTAGCGAGGCCGACAGGCACTATCATATGCTAAACTAAGGACAAATCCCTTAACCAAAGCCCTCTAAATGGACACTTCTGATCAGATCCCAAACCCACAGAAGAACATGTGGAGCGGGAGAGGGCAGAAGGCCAGCGGGATCACTGGTGGGCCCTCTGTTATTCCTGCTGGGGACGCGGCAATGGGTTTCCCCTTCTGCCTTTTGGGGAAGAGGTGCGCGAGCATTTCCGCTAAAACTAAAACCAACACTGCGTCCCGCCATCGGCGACAGCATCGCAAAAAACCCGGCCAACAAATGCACCCATGTGAGGTGAATGCCACTTACATGAAATGTGCTTCACTTTTAATGCCCGGCGTTGCACAGCAAATGGACCGCTCGAAAATTGGAATGGACTGTGCCGTCTGTTTTATCTGGTGTTATTTGATTAGATTTTTTTTTTTAATACATATTTTCACCCTTTGTGGGTGAGTTAGCCGGTTGGGCTGGATCTATAAGGCAAGGTTTAGATTATGAAATAAGGGGCACCCCTGGGTGATCTGCAGGGGAATCGCGCTGAGCTTCGAGGCATGATCACACGGCTGATGCAGCTTTGCCTGACATTTTTGGCCTGGGCATTTTGTATTGTGCACAGATTTGTACCACCCACGTTTTATATTCGCATGTGCGTTTGTACATTTTCCGAAGCAGGGACGGAACTCCGCCTGACGCTCAACACGCGGCAACCGACTTCTTTCCTGGTGCGGTACAGAAAGCTATTTCTCCCGGACCCATTTATACATATTTGTTTTTTTTGTCATAAAAGGTTTGTATTTACCACCCGCGTGTACTAATTAAAGACGAAACTGGTATCCGTGGCTGCCCAGTGCTAGAAGTGTTAAAGCTTGAAAATGGGTCTTAAAAGGGAAACCGAGGAGAGAGTGAACACTAAGAGTGGATAGTGCGCACACTAAATAGAATGCACTTTAATGTGTCCATCTTTTCCATCCCCCCCCCATTATTCATTACTCACGACATGCGAAAAGAAAGTAACGCGTGACTCACTGTCGGCCACCAGAATTCCATTTACCCCTAATGGGCTCAGCAGTGCATTTTTGGATGGGACAGGACGATGTCCCCAAAACTAACCACAGCCGCGCAAAGAGATGGTTTCTGTGCGGTTCTCGTCTAACCCCCTGGTGACGAGAGCTTTGCCCAAGGGTCACGAAACACGGACAAGGGCGGTCACCGCCGGGGCGGTGGTGGCAGCGGAACACACACAGACGTAGGCCCATTGCCCCCCCCAAAAAAATGCGAAGAAACGCACAACACTTCTTGCGTTCCGGTTGTACAATACGTGAACATTCCGTGGGGATTTATGGTGCACACGAAAGCGTGTTATAGCGCTGGCAGTTAGTTGTCCTGAAACAACACGCGCGAAGTAACCACCCGGCCTTTCAGCTTTAAATGGGGTCTATAAATCCGGGATAATAACCCCCCGGGTGGGGGGGGGGCAGTGAGCCTCACGTTCGGCAGGAGAGCGGTGTCCTTGACATTTGGGCCTTTTCTCAAAAAGGCTATAAGTCGCAAACGCCATGGCACGGCAGGGGCTGGGTGTATTCGCAGCGGCCATATGAATGAATATGGCGAGGAGGCGATGCTCGCCCCACAGTCCGAGCGAGCGATGAAACGATGATAATTGCATCACCACTCTCTGTCGACGTTACAACCTCAGTCTTACTCGGCTTCCACTCTGCCGATTTTCCAATGTCAGACCGTTCCGGCTTTTTTTTTTTTTTTTCCCCCAAAGTAGAGCTCAAAACGTGGGGGCCATTTAATACCATAAACAACTGGAATATGTGCAGTTACGTTACAGCGCACATCTACAAGAGAAATACCTGCCTGCCCGCCCTTATAATATCATTGACTTTTTCTTGTCCCCAAAATTGTTTTTCGGCATTATTGTAACCTTTTCCAAAAGAGATGACTTTTTTCCCCCCTCGCAAATCGCAGGTTTCGCTTCACTCATACACATTCATACGCACACGTTCTGGTTTGCTGCTGCAAAACGGCGACCTACCGCAACCTCCCTTTGCGACACGGCGACTTGCCGTTAGTTTTAAGTTTTTTTCATCCACATTTGAAAAAAAAAAAAAAAAAAAACCTACACGCTACTTCCAAGTTTTTGCACAGCGAGCCAGAGCGCATGTCAGCGCGGACTGAAGCCACCGGGTGTCCCTGGGATTCTCCCTCCCCTCCCCTCCCCTCCCCTCCCCCCCTCCCGTTCCTTCTTCCCCCGATCGGCGCTCAGTATTTGCACAGCCTCGGGTGCCCTCAGCTTGTGCCAGTTAATCATATTTAGACATGCCTTCCTCTGCCACCGGCCTGCCCCCTTCCATTTTCAACCGTTTTGTTCCTGACTAAAGTGCCGGGCGCTGCGGTGAAACCGCCCCCTTCAGTTTGTGTTAACGGTCCGTTGTACATAGGGTATAAAGTGCAATCAATAATTCATATGGACGGCAATTTGATGGACTCGTCTTCATCTAAAAACAACGAACTATAAATACAATGTGTTGATACATGTTAACAGTATTGACGCCTCTTTTTCATTTCTTGATTGCCTTGAGATACTGGTGCCAGGGGGGTGGATCCGTTAGAATTTGATGTAATGAGGATCTTTTTTTTATTGATTTTTTTTTTTTTTAACTGATTAAAAACACCGCAAGGTTTATCTATTGATGGCGTACGTTTCTGCCGCACGCTCCCATCTCTTGTGAAGGCCTCCATGCACGCGAAGCGTCAAGATTTTGAGTTGGAGGTCCTTCGAGTTATCTCGCTCGGCATCAATCACAGGTGCACCATTTAGGCACCCTCAGGAACACGTAAAGTGTCGAGAATCTGAACCACGCCGTCTCCCAAAGGTTGTGCGACCACAAATATATGAGCGGTTGCCTTTCAGCTGTTTACACTTTCTTTGCGGGTGTAATAAAAGAGCACATTACACCTTTTTCAAACAGAATGTCCTCCATCCTTTCATCGCTCAGGCGAGTTTGCAGGAAAATGAAATGCCAATCTAGCTTCCACTCAATCACGGCAAGATGCTCGAGTCCAGATCCGATTCTAATTGAACGCTGGGTGAATTTATCGAGACGGTGTCGCATTTCGTGATCACGGGAAGGTTGTCGCTTTGCCTCCCCGTTACTCTCAATTTCCCAGACCTTTAGAGGATTTCTAAATCCTGCGATTGCTCAAACGATCAATAACCAGCAGCTCCGATTGTAAAATCTTGGCAGGTCAGTAGCTTAAGTTACCGTGCAACTCAAACATCAGAATGATAATAGAAAGGGTCTCAGCAACTGCGGCAACGATCGAATTCGACAGGCTGGACAGAATGTTTCCTGAAAATGCTGATCCGTCACATCCAACGGCCTCAACAGAGGATGAGAGAGACCCGGGTGGCAAGCTCCGATTGGTCGAGGCCGACAGAACGGCGAGGACAGTCCACACTAAGCAGTAGCTGTGCACAGTCACTGAGGGAGCCGTTCGGGCCTCAGGTAGGTTGTAATTCTTTGGAAACAAGGCAAAGCAACCAGAAGATAAAACACAACATATAGTTTTATCTGCTCCTTTAATGAACTAACTTCTCCGTGTCATAGAAACATCGCACTGTCTCTGGATCCCTGTGCTCAAGATACAGTTCAATAAAAAAAAAAAAAAAAAAAAAAGTTCAAAAAAAAAAAAAAAAAAAAAAAAAAAAAATGCGACGTGGAGAAGAGAATTATAAAAATGCTGCGCTACTGCCGGTAGTTTCATAAGTAGAAGTATCCAAATCTGTTCCTGAGGTAAAAAACATTATATATATATAGAACATCCAGCACCAGTAGTGCAGAAGTATTATTAGCAAATTATATAATATGTGTGTATATATATATATATATATATATATATATATATATAAATAAAAGTATTTCTCAGTAAACCCTCCCACACTTGATCGCTAGTTTGACAAACAAATCAATTCACAATGTATGATCGAGTTTCTTTTTCAAAGCCCATCAAACGTTTTCTTTACAAAATACTACTTTGGAAAGTAAATAGACAATACAATATACATATGCATCAATATATGTATATAGACACATATATATATATGAAAGAACATTCTATGACGCTAAAATGCAATGGATTCAAATCTTACATTTAAAAAAAATGGAACTAAATGAAGACACGACCTAAAAAGCGGTACGTCTCGAGGCACCCTTGGCCTGTCCCCGAGGCCCCCCCGGGTGCCGTGGCCTCTTTTTTTTTTTTTAAATCCCATGCCACAGAGCGAGCGAGTCTAAACCGCTCAATGTCCAATTCTTGCCTGAGGTTCTCGCCGGCTTTTCCGGCCATTTACTTCCAGCAGGCCCGCAGCGCCGGGGCCGCGCACGGGGGGTCTCGGCTGTTTATGTATGTTCCACAGGCCATCCGGGCCAGCAGTGGGAGCCGAGAGAGCCACTGAAGTGAGGCCAGCGAGGCCTGGCAGCTGCTGCCAGTGACACACTGAGGCCCCGATCTGAAAGTCTGATACAGACGCATATAATTACAGATTCACGGGCTCACAACCTCCCACTGCACGCCGTGAAAAGTCTGACAAATACCCAGATGTTCTACGGCCGCATCTGCGGAATTTTTCTACGAAAGTTGAATTGATTTTACTGATATGGGGGTTTCATTCATCCGAAACCTGACAAATCTCAATCGACATTTGTGGACGTGGAGCTCAGACAATCATATGAGGATTACATTGAGTTTTTCACACACACACACACACACACAGAAAACCAGGTGCTCAGTTGTTTTTATATATTTACACCTGTCTACTAGGGTGAAACTGCAAATAGTGCTTCTATTTAAATATTGCCACTTTCATAAGTGTAGTGTCTGATTGTACGGATTTGGGCGGGTTGAAGTATGCAATGGTGAAAGCACACAGGAAATAATGGACAGACACTTAAGTGTCAGGAAAGCTGAGCGGAGATGCATCACCATGGAGACCCATCTCGGCCAAGCCACCAGGGACTCAAAGCAAATGGAATAATTGTCAGCGAATCTGTCGTTGAAACTGTCGCTGACAAGCGACAAATTCAACTGAATAACCTACAAGGTATCGCCCGCCCATTATTAGTGTGTAGCATTGCTCCAAGAGAAGTCATTTGACAAAAGCGTCGTCTCGTCTTGGTAACTCAGCAATTTCAATTACGGCCCAAATGCGTCACAAAGAAACAGAAGGGGTACTAGTTTATGAAATGAGTTGTGTTACCTCACAGTTAATTCATGCCATTCCATGTGCCCGAACCTAAACTGAAGCAAAATACACATTTTAACTTATTTAACATATTGACATATTTAAATTAGATAGCTGCCATATATATATATATATATATATATATATATATATATATATATATATATATATATATATATAAAAAAAAAAAAAAAAAAAAAAAGGTGAAATAATAATGCACGTAAAACCCACAGCTTTTCCTGTCACCTAGTGACATCTTCTTTAAGTACCAGAGTATGATTCGAGATTATTATTGAATCCACGTTAATGAGGCTGAAATTACTCGGTTTAACGGTGTGTGTTGCTCAGGCAAGGAAATGAGCTTGACCTCGGGGGGGGGGGGACTCTCCGTCTTCCGAGCATCTCTCTGTTTTACTCCAGGTGAGAGCTCATTTCGCTTCTGCAGAGGCGCCTGTCACAGCGGAGAATATATAGCCCCCACACCCCCCCCCCCTTTCTTCCTCAGGCTGACAGACGGAGCGACTGACCTCACTGACAATATCTGTCTGTTGCTCCAGTGCTTCGAGAGGAAGACATCCTAACACACGGACCTTTGGACAAAGATGTCTAAGCGACTTTTAGGGGTGGATATGGACTGTATTTTTGAATGAGCTGCCTAAATTCATGCGAAAAAAAATAAAAATATTTTCCCTACAGATCGATCGGGTTCTCTACTGCAGTGCAAAGCTATTTGATGCGATGTGCAAATAAATAACAATCACGGCACCCCCCGGCATGTTTCACACCCACCGTGTGCTCTAACGTTAGGTAATAAGACAGAAGTTGTTATTCTAATTATTTGCCATTATTGCGGTTGTTAATTATCATCATTGTTGCCCACGCAACCCTGTGCACACAGACACCCAGCGCGACCGCTCAACAACACTTATCTGGAGGCACAAACGTGCTCTTTAAGTACCTTCAGGTCAGACACAAGACGTTATTGTTTGAGCTTGATCTTTTCCCAGAATACAGCAGTGGGTGAACGCAGCCTGGCGGCCAGGGCAGTACATCCGGTGGAATCCACAATTAAAAAGCGGATGTGTGAAAGTGTCGAAAAGGTTCCCCATAAAAAAATAAATAAAGTAAATCTAAAAAATAACAAACAATCTGTAATATGGTGAGCAGCCTGGGACAGGAAAGAGGTCTAGCGAATCAGAAGGGTGGCCGATATTCATCTCGGGGGAAATTGTGACGTACATAACGGGAAGTGGCTCCACAGGAAGGCTCCGCTGCGTCGCGCAGCGGCGCGGCCTCGGGATTTACGCGTGTGTGTGCGCGTATGTGTTTTCAGCTCGTCGTATCGCACACTGCGGGGGATTGGAAAATTCTCCGTGAAATTCAATCACGAGGTACATGGGTTTAACCATCTGGCCTAATAGATTCCCCCCCCCCCCCCGAAAAAAAGACAGCGCTGTTTATTGGCGATTGTTGTTCTGCCGAAATAGATTTTGTGTAATTTTTTTTATATATATTTTTTCTCCCCCGTTTGTCACAGAGGTAGATTTAATAACTCCACACCTCGGTGTCTTCGAACACCGTTTATAACAAGCTCTGGTAATAGATCCGCCCGTGCATATTATCCGCACGGTGTGGAGTCACTGGTTCCATACAGCAAGCCACGTTGGGGGAGTGCTCAGTGTGACTGTTCCATTTCAATTTTTGAACACTAAACACAATTATTCTTTCGCTTTGGAATGCGGTGCCACAAAATCTAATTTTATGCACAGCATGAAAAAGCAAGGGCAAGGCTTCAGCACACTGCTCTTGCTCTCTTGCTGTATCTGTCTCCCTAGAGATGGGGGGGGGGGAATACCTTTTTTTTTTTTTTTCTTTTTTTTTTTAAAGGGGGGGTGCTCATGGTGGAAGTTCACAAATTTGGGTGCACTCTGATAAACGTGGCTTTTCCCGCCGGCTCCGATTGAATTTGGCCCGCACGAATGATCAAATCCAGTTTGTTTGATCTCGGTCTTCCGTTTCGCCGCCGGCACGGTGTCGTTCTAAACGGCGAATTGATCAAAGGTCTTTCGCCAGGGAATTTCGCCTCAATTTCAAGTACGGGGCGGAACTTTCGAAACCCAGAATTCTGTCCCACGCCATGCGCTCACGAATGGAAACATACCTCAATCTCCGCCCCCGGTGGTCATGGCGAAATCTGTTTACGGACAGAGCATCGGCCTCTGCGGAATCTCCGGGCCCCTCCAAAGGAGTGGCTGGCGTTTCAGTGACCGTGACCCCGCTGCATTCATTTGATCGCATATTGTCATTGGCCGCGCCACTATGCAAGCACGGGGGTGGGGGGGGCGCCCGGGAGGAAGAGATGAGAGCGAGAGGGAGCACCTGCGGCAGGAGGAGGGAAAGCCATTACCGTGGACGGAGGACGGAAGGTCACATTTGATTAGGAAAGCCTTGGCGCCCGCCTCGAGTCAGACGTCCCGCCCCCCTCTCCCACGCCGCAGCAAGCGGACGCACTTTCGGCTTTATTTTCACCGCCGAGGGTCCCGACCACGACGAGAGCAAATTACGCACAATGAAGGCCTCGTACAGGTGGGCTCCTGACATCTGCCCCCTGCCAGTGGAGAGCGGGTGCAATTCAAGGTGACCTCATGGAAGCAGCGAAACCAACGCTGAAAGCACTCAAAGGCCCGAGAAATAGAAACCGAGAAAAAAAGAAAAGCGAGGAATGCGTTTGAATCGGATTTTTGACGAGAACAATGATCGGTTGAGGAAAACAATAACGCATCGCTTCCAGGTTATGAGTATGACGACGACGATTATCACGCTGGGAACCATGTAGCATTTGCGGCGGTTAATTCAGATTCTAGCCGCGGAGGGGTTTAAATCCTGTTTTAATGGTGTCGGTTTAAAAACCATTACAGTGATATCTTAGCAGGGATCATTTCCGTAACCGTTTGTCCAATTAGCCTCCCAGCTACAAATTGCGGTGGTTGACAAGCTGTCCAAATGATGCCCGTTGGATAAAAAAAAATAAAAAGCCCCCCCCCCCACATATGCTGGGTGTGGCACAGGCTGGCATAGCATCACCACAGGAGGGAGTCTAAAGCCCAAAAGTGCTGAAGTGCACTGCCGCAAGATTCCGCTTCATACTTGTAAGTAATAGCCCACGCTTACCATCAAGACGAGGTTTTTCCCCTAATTTCACCAACATCGCCCAGGGAAGATGCTGGCCATTTTTTTTAATTTTTTTTTAAGGCTGAAAGCCAGCCGGGGGGGTGGGCGGGGGCGGGAATTGTCTTTCCTAATCAATCAAACCAACTTCCTTTTGAATGATGCTCACGCACACCCGCTGGAATTACTCCCCCCTCCCCCCTCCCCTCCCACAATGTTTTCCTTTTTTCCTTTTTATAAAAAAAGATAGAAAAAAAGTCATTGTGCCTCTCTCTTACATTATTCGTCTCTGTCGAACACGCCGTTAGTTTAACTGTATATGTGTATTTTTTTTTTATCTTTTGTAACTTGCACTATTTTTCACCATGCGGAGTAGCTCCCCAAATTTCGTTGTGTGTGTAACATACAAAGACAATAAAGTCTATTTCTATTTCTATTTCTATGTGTGCGACAGCGGGCCGAACCGGAGTGTGGTTCATGACTGGGTCAGGCAAAAAGGGTGAACGGGCCTGGGACGGGGGCAAAAACGATGGCCAGGTCGGCAAAAGGCCATAGTTGTAGCGCGCAGTACTCGCATCGGCATCCGCTGTTCTATACACGAACATTTCTCATGGCACGGCATGCGTCCGCTCGCCCGCCGTTTCCGTTCAACAATTCCAGGGCCCCTCCACGGTGTCTCCAGGCAGATGTTTGGGAGCCCAGTGCAGAACGCTGTCAGGACGCCATTCCTCTTCGTCACTGCTATGACTGTGCTATCGCTGCGGCGCACACTCGCCTCGTGCATAATGAGGCAAACCCACTCTCCGAAGGGGTGACACTAAAGCAGAGGAGTTAAGAACGTATTGCAAAGTCAGTTCTATATATATATAAAAAACATTTGACAAGCGCAGTTCAGGTAAACAAGCGCAAGTTGGGCGTGTTCACAGAGGAGATGAGTCTCTGGGAGATTCTTGAAGATGGCGGGGGGACGGGGGGACGGACACCCTGGCTGTGATAGCATTTGGCAGCTCGCTTCCCCCCCCCGTCAGGAAGCCACGGGAAGGGTGCGTGGTCGCCTCGTGCGCGCCGCTGGCGAGAACAGACGAGGACGGGACAAAAGGCTGCCAGGTTTCGGATCCGTGTGTGTGCGTGTGTGCGCGTGCGCGTGCGTGTGCGTATAGATGCGGAAAGTCCCTCTGCAGGCAAGCACTAACAATATGAGGGTTTGGAGCATATAGCCACGCGCGGCAGGCATCTGTTGGTCGCGCGACGTTGCGGGCGCGTTTGATTCGCTCGCTGTGCTCGCTCATTACGGAAGACGCACCTTTTGTGGAAAAAAGAAAAAACATTCAATAAAAATAAACAAATAAATAAAACCTTTGGAGAGGTTATGCTCATTTTTTCCTAATTTCTTTTTCTGCACCGCAAGGCCCCGCCTGAACGCAGCAATTCCTTCCCGCCCTGACGTTGAATTATCGCACGGAAAGCACAAGCATCTATTTCTTCTCTGGCCTCCAGCGACCGTCGTCTCACCAGCAGCTTGCCGTCCGATGCGGCCCTTTTTCCTGTATCCTACCTTCGGTTCCATTCGCGCACAGTCTATCCCTACCACATAACCCCCCCCCTCCCCCTTACCCAGTAGAAGTAGTTAAAATTGAAATGTTTTGGGTCGTGGACAATGAATGAGTGTTTTTGTTGTTTTTCTTAAGTACACAAAAACAAAAACAAAAAAAGGCCCAGTGCTGCATTTCAGAGAATACAAACGCTGACGTTAAAATGACGTCACGACACCTGAGTGACCTGCCGTTCTCCAGCTCAGGATGCATCATTCCTAAATAAATAGACAATAGACAGAGCCTTCTCCCATTCGGTACGTTACAGGGAAATGGTCGGCCATATTCCTAATGAAAATGTCATCCTCACGCTTGGCAGGGCCTACCGACGGCATAGAGCTGAGGTGTTTGAATATCACTGCTGTATTCTTTCCTGTGTGACCTTACTTTTAAAAAACGGCCGATTGAGCTCTGGCTGTGATCTGCAATTCCCGGGCCAGATATACTGCAGAGAGCACGTGGCCCTGCAATCGCGCTCAATCCGAAACCTGCGGTCGATCGCGGTGACCCACGGGGTGCCCCGGGTGGAACTCACCCACAGACACAGCGTTTGTGGCCCATATTGGGCAAAGATTGGAATGACCTTGCTGTTTTTCTGCGGCCCAAGAAGCTCGCAGATGCGGCCCAAGACGCTCGCAGGGAGCTCCTGTGAAAGTAAAAAAATGGCTCCATTCCAAATGATCTTGCACTTGTGACAAATATATAACTACATAAAGGTATGTGTATATGTAGATTATATATAGGTTTATCTGTTAATAATATTATTTGGACTTTATGTTATTTGTCATCTGCATTCCATTGGCTTTGCACAACGACCATAAAATGAAATTGTGCTGCGCCGTATTGTGGCCTTATCCACGTTTCCAAAAAAGAAGAAAAAAAAAGAAAGGCTAACATTGCTTGCACTTGTGACAAATATATAACTACATAAAGGCATGTGTATATGTAGATTATATATAGGTTTATCTGTTAATAATATTATTTGGACTTTATGTTATTTGTCATCTGCATTCCATTGGCTTTGCACAACGACCATAAAATGAAATTGTGCTGCGCCGTATTGTGGCCGTATCCACGTTTCCAAAAAAGAAGAAAAAAAAGAAAGGCTAACATTGCTTTTTATGTGCGACAGAGACAGAGAAGAGGTCGACCAGAGGTGGCGAAGCACATATTGAGAGTTGGTGGATGAGGCGGGGGGGGCAGAGTCAGAGGCAAGCAGGCGGCAGTCATTACCATGAGTACATCTAGGTGGCTCAGAGGTAAACAGGAGGGCTGGCAGCGAGAGGAGTGCAGGATGTCAAAGGCAGTTTGGCTCCAGAGAGCATCAACGCAGCTGGAGGAGTGCGGACCGATTCTTGACGCCATTACTCTGCTGTCAGCCTGAAAATCGCTTCGACTGTGCCCGCGGTTACCTCGGGATCTATTTGCCTTAAGAGAAATAAGCTTAATTATGGCGCGAGTTAATATTGTTATTCTCCCTGAAAGTAAACGGCTTGCAGGAGTGGCGTAGAATATTCTCGAAAAAAAAACCCAGAAGACGCAGGCTGTATGGATGTCCGATTTGGAATGCGGCAAAGATACAATATCAAATAATATCAGCTTCAAAAGTAAATGTTGTGGTAAAGTAACTCGTTTTTGTAGTGCAGGCACCACCTGCAACACATTAAAAGACTTGATCGTGGAGAGGAGCCCTTGGCTAAAATCTTAATATCTAATAGTCAATAGTTAATATTTTCAGGGAATAAGTTGAATTAAGCTTCCACAACCTCATAACTAATTATGAACCAAGTAAGCTCCCGAGCCTACGGTCTTAACCTATATTAAAATAGCGTCATGCATCCAACATTAAAAATCAACTTGAATACGTCGATATTTTCCTAAAGTAACTATGGCAACCACATAGTCTCGGGGTTGAAACATGTATAAATATCATCTCTTATCGGTCCAGAACTATCCGAGCATGTTCTCTGTGGTTTTTTTCTTCCTCATAACTAGTACACTATTTCAGAACACTCCACCCGTTCCCAGCGTAGGCGCGAAGTTTGCCATTCATCCAGCGAGTTAAGGATAACCTTGACCCCTGTGCGTCTCCGAAGCGCCGCTTTCACGCGGTGATTTCGGCAGGAGTGGCGTTTGATCACAGCGCTGATCGCGACCTTCAGGCCTACAGGAGGAGCTCGCGGTATGTCCCGTCACATGCGGAATAGGTGTGATCAATGGAAGCGCAGGAGGCGGGCGTATAGAAGGGCGTCGGACAGGTGGCCTCCTTCGGTGGACCTTTTCCGATTTTCGGACGATATATATATATATATATATATATACCTGTGTCTGGACCTGTGTCTTTGCTTGAGGATCCAGCGGAAAAACGTGTTTAGAAAAAGACAAACATCTGTTAAGTGCCAAAACGAGCTAAAAACAATCCCATAAAAAAAAATATATACACTATTTCAGAACACTCCACCCGTTCCCAGCGTAGGCGCGAAGTTTGCCATTCATCCAGCGAGTTAAGGATAACCTTGACCCCTGTGCGTCTCCGAAGCGCCGCTTTCACGCGGTGATTTCGGCAGGGGTGGCGTTTGATCACAGCGCTGATCGCGACCTTCAGGCCTACAGGAGGAGCTCGCGGTATGTCCCGTCACATGCGGAATAGGTGTGATCAATGGAAGCGCAGGAGGCGGGCGTATAGAAGGGCGTCGGACAGGTGGCCTCCTTCGGTGGACCTTTTCCGATTTTCGGACGATATATATATATATATATATATATATATATATATACCTGTGTCTGGACCTGTGTCTTTGCTTGAGGATCCAGCGGCAAAACGTGTTTAGAAAAAGACAAACATCTGTTAAGTGCCAAAAGGAGCTAAAAACAATCCCATAAAAAAAACAAAACTATAATATGTGTCATTAACCTAGGGTCTATAATAGTAATATGGCGAGGAAATCCGGGTGCATTACAGTGCAGGCACACACAGACACAATGTCCTGAGCTCTAAAAAAGCATGTACAAGTTCACGCCACGAAACAACAAGTGTGGTTTCATCACCTCGGAATAAAAAAAATAAAATAAAAAACACGCGGAAATGGAACACTCGGCACCAAGGTTCGGTTTCCCCCAGGTTATTTCCTGCTGCATCGGGACTCCATTGGCAGGTGATGAAAGCGAGCAAAGTAGTCAAAGCAGGTCTTCCAAGCGCGGGGGGGAGTTTTCCTACTAACCCCGCGTTTTAAAGCTGGCCAAGCGCAACGGTGATCATTGCATATTGGAGTACAACAAGACAATCAACAGCACTCCACGGCCTGTTTGACGTTGACCCCGCAGACAGCCAAATCCTGAGGACCGAAAACGGCAGTTTCGCCGCGCAAAGCAGGAGCACTCTCTGAATGCATTACGACGTGTCTGGTAGCTATGTCCAAGTCAGCTCGTTTTGCTTTTTTGGCGGAACCGCTCCCGGTCAGAACTGTGGGCCTCTAGTCTCAGGCCAGTGTGAGCCTTTGAAAATGTTACGCCTGGACCACGCAA
Source organism: Colistium nudipinnis (assembly GCA_016785305.1). NCBI lineage: Eukaryota > Metazoa > Chordata > Actinopteri > Pleuronectiformes > Rhombosoleidae > Colistium > Colistium nudipinnis. Next base: position 484,151 of record JAFBJU010000242.1, on the reverse strand, counting down.
CACAAGCGCACTATTGGCTGCACTAAAAAGTTACAGCGCAGGCTTCGTCGACAGATCGGTAGCCCTCGGGCCATAAAGCCAAACCAACGGGCCAAAAAGACAAGGGACGGCATCGAAAGGCGGGAGCGGTTCCATTATCTGTGGTCTTGCTCCACCGTTTTTGGATGGAAATGCCGCACGGACAAAAACGTGGCTCGGTTGCAAATCCTGAGCGACTGCACCGGAAACAAAAAGCCACGCCACAAAGCAGCAGCCGCCGCTGCGGAATCGCGAGCGGACGCCACCATGGAAAAGCTGTCGTAAGTACAAGGTGACGCCGTCGCCAATGGCGGCATCATCCGTCACCGACGACCCCGCGACTTCGAACACGGAACGCCGCGGAGAGCCGCTTGAAGGGGTCGAGCGCACACAGCGGCTCGCTTCCGTGCCCTGCGGCGAATGCCGTAGCACCTTCAACCCCGGGGGTGCGTTCGTCTGGAGGGAGGGCGGTGGTGCCGCGGCACAGACGCCGTCCGAGGGAGCAGGCCCTCCTCCAAAAGCGGCACGCTCCGATGCCCCTTTGGCTGCGGTTCGAGTGCAGCGCAGCACGCGGGAATGGCCACTGGCGGCGAGCGGAAGGGGAGCGAGGCCGCGGCTCTGCTTCCGCCGGCGCTCTTGCGGCTGCCACGGCTGCCCCGACCGCCAGTCACGCGGGCCACGCCGCGGTGAGGTGTGGATGGCGCGACGTGGTCGGCCCAGGGGTTTTTCCAACCCACACGAGCCTCTGCAAGTAAGGCAAGTGTAATTGGTGGCAGTCTGGAGAACGCAAAATAGCACACGGGTACCGTGCAGTACATCATATATCAATATTATTGGTTTTAATAGCCTTACTGTTATTAATAATATGTCCTATATTGCACATTAACTTTATGTTATCACTAAATCTGAGTTATTGGATAAAAGATAAAAGAAAGTAGCCAGAATGTTGCGGTGTGGGGGGGGACTGGAGACCGTATCCTCCGGAAAACGGCGTAATTGGCGCAGTCAACAGGGAGGACCGCCAAACTTGGAGCTCATTAGCCCACCTCCCAAACACAGAGGCCCCTCAGACCTCTGGCCCGGCTCTCCGACACTGTTAAGTCGGAATGTCAATGAACTCCGAGTCCTCTAATTGTCTCACCGCTGACCCGAAGGTCCACTCAGACATGTGAACCAAATGCTAAATGTTCTGGACAGACCGCTGCCTTGTTTCTGTTTCGCTTGCGTAGCCATGCATATTGATATGCAATAATGTGTCTTTTGTTTCTGTTTTTCTTCCTTCCTTTTTTTTTTTTTTTTTTTTTTTTTTTATAAATCAGAATGTTTCGGTTGCTTCTCTCAAAAGCGTGTTAAGCTCGCACGGTTGGCCAATTAGACCAATTCTTTGCAGGAATTGACTTGCGTATTTGGAAAAAAAACGTATGTATTCCAACATAAAGAACAGCAACAACAAAAAAAAAATATATAATAATGTTATTATTAAAACAATGCATCTCTCTCATGAATAATCATTGTTTTCAAAAATGACGTGATCCAAGAAAAATACTAATTCGGGGGCCAGTAACATCGCGGGCTTGGAAACTGCTACAGCGTAAAATAGATCGCAGCGCTTCGACAGCTGCACCAGAAGAAACCCGTGTATTTTTTTCAACAATGACATCCCTTCTTACAACAGATACACAATTACCGCCTCTGGAGCAACAAATGAATGTCGGTCCATCGTGCCGGTACGGCAGGCATGTTCCGCAGTCACTGGTCCCGAAATGTACGTTAATAAGAAAGGTGAAATCATTTCTTGTATTTTGAGTTTCTAGTCTCTTTCTAGTCCCTAAATGTTTAAGAACTACCTACCGCAAAGGCAAAGTGAATCAGTTTTTTTTTTTTTCTTCCAATGCCGATGAATATACAACGTTTTTATTGGTATTAATCCTTTTCGCAGGAGAGACCTTGGTTTTGCTTGCAAATTTCCCGGCTAAATATTTCCTGACAAAAATCCATACAAGCCGATGTCACGGCGAGATTGCCTGCGCTCAAGAGGCAGGCAAAGAAAAAGCAGCTTGCAAATAACCCTCATTGCACAAGGTGCTCGTATATAGAAAACCCCTTCAACAACCCACAACAACATTCGATCTGGGGTGAAACTCCAATTTGCTCCTCTTGTGTGGCCACGTCGGACCTGACCTCGGATCGATGGACGACGCGCAACGCACAAAAGCTTTTGACTCACGGAAGAATTCAAAGGATCCTTCGGGCAGCACCTGATAACACGTCCACGCGAAGACATTTGGATTGGGCATCTCCTTAACCGCACGCACAATAGGCCCCACGGCGACACTGGCGCGGCATAATGCACCAAGACCTTCGATATCAACCCCAAAGGGCAATGCGCGACCACATGGTCAACAGCCACAGTGACCTCACACCAGGAGGCGCAGCCCTTTGCTGGAGTCCTTTGCCTTGGACATTTGAGGAAGGTGATGATGATGATGATGATGATGACGATGACGATGACGAGCGATCCATCGATCGGGCTGCTCCGGGAATTTATGAAAGAAGAAGAGAAAAGCCACAGCGGCAATGTTATTTCTGCGAGTGCATGCAGCTGTTGTCCTTGACTGGCCTTGTCCAAAGTCTGCTTCGGGAACGTTTCATATATTATATTCAATATTATTATTATTATTTTTTTTTTAAGGGTGGACAGAAAGGCAGAAAGCGGGAGCGCCGAGCTCTGCCCGGCCCAACCCGAGCGGGGACGGGGGACGGGGGACGGGGGCACACATCGTCGCTTCATCAGTATGCAAATGAGACGGGGAACAAGGAGCCTTACATCACGCTCCCTACTTTTGTTTGTGGTCCTCGGCCGGACTCGAGCGACGGGAGGGGCCGGACTTCACGGGAATAAGTGGCGACGGTTTTCAAAAGAGAAAAAAAAAAAAAAACCTAGTGCCCCACGGTCCCCCTCTCTTGTCTCTCAGCGTGGTTTCGAGCCGAAGGAAGGTGATGATGATGATGATGATGATGATGATGATGATGACGATGACGAGCGATCCATCGATCGGGCTGCTCGGGGAATTTATGAAAGAAGAACAGAAAAGCCACAGAAGTTAGCGGCAATGTTATTTCTGCGCGTGCATGCAGCTGTTGTCCTTGACTGGCCTTGTCCAAAGTCTGCTTCGGGAACGTTTCATATATTATATTCAATATTATTATTATTATTATTTTTTAAGGGTGGACAGAAAGGCAGGAAGCGGGAGCGCCGAGCTCTGCCCGGCCCAACCCGAGCGGGGACGGGGGACGGGGGACGGGGGCACACATCGTCGCTTCATCAGTATGCAAATGAGACGGGGAACAAGGAGCCTTACATCACGCTCCCTACTTTTGTTTGTGGTCCTCGGCCGGACTCGAGCGACGGGAGGGGCCGGACTTCACGGGAATAAGTGGCGACGGTTTTCAAAAGAGAAAAAAAAAAAAACCTAGTGCCCCACGGTCCCCCTCTCTTGTCTCTCAGCGTGGTTTCGAGCCGAGGGGGAGTTAGACTGCTTGCAAATGGTTCGCTTTACTCCTCACTGCTGCTCTGCACGACAGCATCCTCCAATGGCAACGCTCGCAGTGACGAACGCAAGGGCCCTCCTGCTCCGACTCGGCGCGGCACCACTTATTGTTTTGTTTTTTCCCCCTTTCCTTTCAAATTCCACTCTCTCTTCCTCATTGCCGCACGCCGCTCTGAGCTCCCAGCTGCGACAATATTCCCATCATCCCCCTCGTCCTCAGGTACCATTTCTTGCCCTCGGGTATCATTTTTTAAGGATTCAGTGTGCTCAGCTAATTAAGCCGCCTTCCCCGGTAGCCCATTTGAAGTTGCGCTGTCCACATCCGCCTCTTTGAGGCATCGAATGCGAGTTGCGTAATCGCGCAATGCATGGATCTGACTTCATGTTATTCCCCGGGGAGCTCAACGCGCCAAGCGCGACCTTTGAGCGTGCGGTGGAACCGGCGTGTCAAAGACAGTTGCTAATGATTATTCCGAGCCAAAATTCAAAGTTCAGTAAGATCAATTGTCTGCGTACGTCATGTAAATTGACAATTTCGGTTCCTTTTCCAAATAGATTCAATTCAAGCCAAGCATTTCTTGTCAGATGTACATTGTACATCGAAACTCTTAGAATGCTGTCCACTCTCAACGCCAGAAGCAATAATAAGAATAATAAACATTTTAAATAAATAAAGGTTGTTTGAAAAGAAAAATACAAAACACAAAAATACACAGGAGTAATAAATGGCAGTGCAAACACCAGCAAACAGCGAAATAGGCAGTCGGAAAAAGAAAATGTGCGCGGATTGTCCGACGCCAGGGTGCGTGTGGTGCTGTGCTCTGAAAAATGTGCAGGGGCGCAAACACCAGTGCAAAATTGCCAGAAGTAAACATCACTGGATGTGCGAAAGAAAAAAAAAATAAAATAAAAAAAGGTATGGCTGTGGGGTAAAAACTGTTCCTGGACGCAGAGGCCTCGGTGTAATCCTCCTATTGCCTCGTTCTAATGACGGAAGCCGCATGTGACACTCCTACCACTTTGAACAAAGCCTTGTGCCAACATGGCACCGGCTGAGCACGGCCAGGAGGCAGCAAGCCAAAGTAAGCACTCTGGATGCTTTACATAACCTTGGAAAAAAAAAAAAAAAACAGCCCGACGTCACACACAAACTTTCGTCCCCTCCGCCACATCCACTTGGTCTGCAACCCATTCCCCTCGCACCCGATACACACCCCGATCTACCCACACTCGGGGCACGCCTGCTAAGCCGCATGGTCGACAACAGGTCACGAAAAGTGAGTATGACATTTTTTGCGCCGCCGTCAAAGGGAAAATTGAAGAAAGTCAAATGAGCGCGGACGCTTTTCAAAAATCCAGATTTAAAGCGCAATACTTTTTACAGAGGTACTCCTAATGCAAATTATAAGTGGAGATATGAATTATTTGCTGGACCGAACTTCAAAAGGACCAAAGTGCTTTGTCAAATGAAACTTCAAAATAAGCCTCATTTGCATGTAAATGCACAAACAGTGGTCTACTGACTCTATTATTTATAGTGTGTTCAAAGCCACGGGGCTTTCTCCTTTGAGCAACGTATCTTATGAAAACCTTCAACGCTCGGATTTTTAAGTTATGGATAACGTAATTATTTCTGTTCACAGACACACAGGCCTATGTTGTTTTATCTTATTAAGTTTTTTTTTTTTTTTCCCAAGGACTCCCATCAATCCCCCGAAGCACACGACACGAATGGGCAGCAATGTTCCAGCATAGAAAATGAAAATATTCTCGTTGTGCTTCTGGGATAAACATACTGCATATTCATTCGAAAGGACGTGCGAGCATAAGAGAGGGGTGCGCGGTCGCCATGGACACCGCGCTTGTACAAGAGTCAGCAACTTCGGCATCCAGGAGTTGGCAAGCAGCGAACTTTACTGCTGACTCATGCTAAAGGTGCTCCCGAGGCTGCATTCAAATATCATCGCAGAAATTACAGTCATGCCGAGGCTTAGCACGCGTCCCCCGCGGCCTCCGCAGCCAAACAGATATGTTTTAATTTGTCCCGCGTCCCGGATGTTTCTGCTGCACGACTTACATTTGCATTCGAGCCGGTGGGACGGCTCTCTCTCGGCGCAAGTGCGGCATGACGCGATGGAACAAAAACACTCTTTACTTTTGGGGACGCGACCAAAAAAAAAAAAAAGCGTTTGGGTGAAAAACAAAACACCACAGTTCATGTAATTCATACATTTAATTAATGTATTCATTCTTTGCTATGGTAGCATATAATCTCCTGTATAAATTGTCAAAGCACTATGAGCTACATCCCATGTATGAAAAGTGCTATACAAATAAAGCTTATAATAATAATAATAATAATAATAATAATAATAATAATAATAATAATAATTATTATTATTATTATTATTATTGTTATTATTATATTGATCAATTAAAAAAAAATACACTTGAATCCTGTTATGATAGATGTATTACTGTAATCATTTGGTGCAGCAGGATCTTTCAAATAAATAATAGTTGTCATCGATGAGCCCAGACAGTCTGATTCGGGGGTTTAAACACATTTACCGCATCCTAGTTCTGTGCCGGTGCCAGCCACCAAAGCTCTAGAATGCCATAGCCCTCTGTTCAGTCCATAGCAAAATGGACCGATGATGCAAACCACGAACAGCAGCACACCGGCTACCATTAGGGAAAATGGCAAGGTTCACACACCATTAGACAGCTCTCTTAAACTCAGGGTCACGATGGTATAATCATTAGTCAGGAAAATACACTATTGCGACCCGCGCGAGGTGATAACGGGGGCTGCCCTCGTGACACTTTGTTTCGCAGCATCCACCTCACTAAGCGGGAGACATAAGCCCAATGAAATATTGAACACTTTTTGATTTCATCTAATTGTACATCTTATTGGTGCATTAAATCAGGGGGCGCGGAACTTTTTCCATACCGAGGGGCCATTTTGAGGTTTTAGAAAATCCGACGAGGGCCAAACGAAAGAATTTTACCCCCGAACCTCCTTAATAAATGTCCAGACGCAGCCTATTTACCTTTCTTTCATGCCATTCAGATAAAAAAACGACTTTATCTGTGTAACTTTCTGTGTAAACATTCCTTTTCCGAATGGGAAATGAATTAATAATCATATATCCCACATAGCAGGGGGGGCCTCAATATTGTTTTGACATCCTCATCAAATTTCAGACGGATCATTAAATCCAACGGGAGCTAGCTCATTTACCAAAAGCCTGTGATGAAGATTTGCAGCAAGTGAGGTGCAATCCTGCGTGTGATCAATATTGTTAATTAAATCCTACACAACAACTGCATCAGTTATGTTGCCGCGAGCAGGTCGAGCTTCAAGTGGCCTTTAATGACCGCAGTGATCATCATGCAATATACGAGGCATTTAAATGGCATCCTAATTTCGCTCCAGAGTCGGCACAGGGAGAAGTCTGGGTTGGACGGGCGGGTCATAACGCTCCTTCATTGCGCTGGTTTTGTTTTGAGCGTGACCCTGGTATATTTCTGAACTCCATCCCGTGTAGTTATTATTGTTCGTTGTCCTGCTTATTAGGGCGTCAGCGTCAAGCATGCCTTGACGTGTGCCAAAGCACATCTTTTGTTGCATAATTGAAACGATTTGTCGGTTAAGAGAGATGTAAGGTGAGAGACTTTGGGGAGTGCCAGGGCTCTTGCGGAGAGATGCAGGAGAATCGGCCAAAACCGAACAAGACCAGGGGCGCGTGAATGGGCACGGACCAGATTGCAGGCTTCCTCATCAAAGCGCATCAGCATGGGGGCAGCATGGGCAGAGCCGATGAGCCGAGTTTGGGTTTTAATAAGTTCAGGACTCTGGACCCCCAGCTGTGCCCTCCCACACAGGAGCAGTCTTCACAGCCAGACCGGCCTCAACAAAAAAAGGAAAAAATATCCCCGGCACTACCTCGACCTCCCCCGGTCGAGCGGCTCGGATCAAAGCTCCCTCCACCGCCGAGCAGACCACACACGGCCCCGGGCCGCTGTGACAATCGGCCAGGTAGGCAGTCTCCACCAACACCGCACCAACGATCGCGCTGATTTATCTGAGGTCACCGCCAAAAATTAAATATATATATATATATATATATTATATATATTTGTATACATTGTTTGAAAAGCACGGAATCTATACAGTCCATCTATCTGCCTATAAATATAAAGGCAAATGGAAAAAATACACAGGGGAGGGGGTGTGCAGTAATTGAAGAATGACAAATTACACCGAGGCTAATTGCGGCGCTAATTATGGTCCTAATGTAGGGTCTGCCAGCGCCACTGTCCGACGCTGAAGCTTTCGCGGCCATCAGTTGCCAGCCAACCAATTACACGCTCACCCCCCACTCAGATACTGGAACCAGCGGAGCCGGGGCTCCTGTGTGCACGCGCTGAGCTGGTCCGCTCAGTCCGCCGGCAGAGAGCGTGGGAGTAGGCCTGTAATCTAATTATTAGTCAATAACAAAATTGGGATGGATCCAAACACGGATGGGTTATTGAACAGGTCTACTGAGCACAGGCCTCGAAGCTAAAGGGGGCCCCGCAGCCGGAGCCTTTGAATAAAGCGGCCATTGTTGGCATTTTTGGAAAGAGCTCGGTCAAACACAGCAACAAAACAACAAAATGTGAAAGGTCACGAAGTGTGGAGGCAACGTGAATGAATCGCATTCTGCACAATGAATGGGCATCAGGTCTGATGTCCCTGTAGGATTTCTTTTTAACATTTCATAATGACTTACGGGCGGCAATAAATCTGGAGGTGGGCGCTTATTTGTCGCCGTTTCATTTGGATTATTTTTTTTTTGCTCCCCCCCCTGAGCTGCATCAAGATATTATGAGTGGCGTGATATTACCAGGAATGTGTATTTGAGCTACGTATGTGTAACAACAGGGTCGAGAGGAAGAAAAACAACAAACTCGTGGAGGCGCATCATGCATAAATAACGGGATACGTACTTTGGTCATATATTAGCGTCCTGCTCTGGCCCGAGTAATGATGGGAATAATCATGGGCTATTATGAGCGGGCCACCGCCACACGAGCACTGGCGAAACGAGACATCCGTGACGGAAAGGGAACGGCACACAAGGGGCATCGGTCTTTCCACGGAGACCTCGGCGTCGCAGTGAAAGAAGAAAAATCGCGGTTGCTCAGTTCAACGCGAGGGAGCCATGGTATACTTTGCTGATGATTTGTTACAGCTGACGGCAGGCAATTTTTCATCGAAATATTGAAAAAGGTATTAGAGCACAACCGGAGTGTACACAAGAGGCCCTGCTGCTGTTTTTACTGGCAGATAATAAAAAAAAATGAAAGGGGGGGGGGACGCGGGGGACATCGAACTGTCCGGTGTATCTAGTGTGTCGTTTTCTACAATCTACAATTAGGAAGAAACATTTACTGGAAATGGACATAAGCCTGGCACAGGGCAACCGCCCTCCGCCCCCCCCATATTCCACGACATGTTTGACCCAATATCCCTGCGCACGAGGCAAATACAAATTCTGGTCCCAAAAATGAGATGCATAAATATGTGACCATTTTTTTTTCCAAATATCTGCCGACATTTCATTTCCTCCCGTTTTGTTCGGGCGCGGGGGCGCGACCCAAAGACGGCCATTCCAATTCCGATTTGCTGCCGACAACCAGGTGGATCGCTCGGCCGCGTACACCTGCAGAAACGCCCACGTCGACGCGGCTAAATGAACGGCCGTCTCCTGTGTCCAGCATAGACCTTCGTGAACGCCGCTCCCGCTGGCCGCTGTGTGGACGCGGGGCCGTCAATCACCGGCTGTCAACAAAGCCTCGGCGAGAGCTGCCAAATGTCACCGTCCGCGCCACACAGCGAGTCCAAACACTGCCCTTTCCTTTTCAATCACTGCGGCGCACCGCAACGACGCGGACGAACAAGACACAGGGGGCTTGCCGGAGTGACAAAGGGGTTCCGTGATAGATTCCGCAGGCGACAGCGGTGAGCTCGCCTGGATAAATACGACGGGGCTCGCGGAATCAGCAGGGTATAGTTCACTCCGCTCCGGCGAAAAAAATGGTGGGCCGAGAAAAGGACACACGCGCGCACACACACCGTACGTCTCATCGAATGGGTAATGAAATGAGGACACGCATTACAGATAGCGAGGCCTCGGTGGGAGGCGAGGATGATGCACTGTGTGTGCATGAATAATAGGAAAAATCGAGGTGCACCAGCCTCTCATAGGGTCCTGCTCTGCTGCGTAGCCACCGGCGGAATAATAGCGTTGCCTCTCACCGTGACCCTGAGAAGCCGCGAGTCCACGAATAGCCGCCATGCACCTTTTTGGGTGCATTTCCACCGACCCTGCCCGATCCCGTTCACTGTTCACTTGGCGACTCCCTGTTGCAACCGATCCCTGTCTTCCCATTGGACATCGGCGCAATACTTCGAGCAGTGACTCCTTATCAAATGGATTGAATGTACGTAGGAACAAATCCACGGCCGAGACGAGCAGGCTACTTAATGTGTCAAGCCTACCAAATAGTGACGGGGGAGCTCCGACTTAAAAGACCAACACTTCTACCTACATTTTTTTCTTAAAAATAAATGTACTTTCCCCCCCAATAATAAATACTGAAAAGAAATTGCACTCACACGCTCAAAGCTGCGTAAAATGCGTTGCAGTCCATCTTATTGAAGTTTATTAAATAGTTTGCACTCAGAGACACACGGATTGAACTGTCGCTGTAATTATCCCCTAAGAGCATGTCAGTGTGTTGCATTGTGTCACCAAGCAAAACCGATTTTTTTTTTTTTTTTTTTTGGCTAAGTTAAAAGCTGTAAATTAGGTTAAGTGACATTAGTATTTTTCTTCCAATCAGTAACTATATATGATCCCTGAACCAAACCAAACCACTTAGACTGTTTGGCCTAATAATCGATGAAATGCATCACACACACACACGCACAAAACAAGAGGTATAAAATGCTGTAAGGCCACCATGCAGTGTAATCTCTCGATTCAACGCAATTATTATACTTTGGAAATGATGATGTATTGCAATTTGTGCCTCTACACAAATTCCAATTGGATTTATTGTTTTATTTGAACTTGTTTGAGTCTTATCTGTGATTGGGATGAAGTAACTCAATTTTAATCATTTGCCGATGTACAAATCCCCCAGAGGTTTGCGGTTTCCTCATGCAAACAAAGCAGCTGGCGTTGTTAACGTCAACAAGCCAAATCAAAACAGAAAAAAATAATATATATATATATATATATATAAAAATCACCACGTATTCCTCAGCAGAGGCCGTAATCACAAAACACACAGCAATACGTATTTAGAGTTGAACAAAATATTTGCCCCGACAATAGTGACATCAACTATAACAAAGAGTGGGTCCACGGCTATGTGCTGACACCCCCCGAACAGACACGCACACACGCACACACACACGCACGCACGCACACACACACACACACACACACACACAAACACACACTCACACACCTAAGCCTCTTGGACGAGAAGCTGAAGCTACGACACACAAATGCACACGGTGGCTATCTCAAAGCGGCATGCATGACCTTCTAGGGATTGCCAAAGCTCCACCAGTCTCCAATCTGTCCAAGAAATAGACTGAGGAGAAAGTCAGAAAAGCAACCAAGCCGCTCTGCGTCCTCCTATAACCTACCCACAGCGGTGGCCTGTCTTCTATCTGTATCTCGCCTGATTACGTGACAACCCCGTGGGTTGTCTGTCTTGGCGTTTTTTTCGTGTGTGTGTGTGTGTTTTTTTACGACGTAGTAAAGCCACAAAGTTTGCGTGATGAGGCGGTGACAAAAACGTCAAAATCGGAATGGAGGAGAACGTTGTGCATTGCCTTCACGTTTGTGACATTTTTATTTTATTTTGTGGCACAATAGCCTCAAATCACAGATTTGTAAACCTCTGCAACAACTTCATGCAGTTGTTTCCTCCCTATGTCGCGTAGCATAAAAAAAAAAAAATCTGCTATAGTTTGAGAATACATAAATCAATCCGATAAAGCCTGACTGAATGAAGCCCAGTCTTAAGTTGTAGTTTATTTTTTTCAAACAATGGGCCAGGCCCGGAACAAACCTTCCGACCCGTTTCAGGCTTGTATTGGCGTAGAGTCCACTTCAAGTTAGTCGCGACGCTGTTTTGACTCAAATACTATATATATCTATATATATAAAAAGTGTAGTAACAATTGTGGTTTTGCACCAATTTCATTCACCAGAATAATTGATCAAGATCATTTTCATGCCAGTCACCTTTGAACTATTTCAAAGCATAGTCATTGCACTATTACCGGACTGCTATAATGGCACTTTTCTATGTCTGCACGCTGGAGTGCGTGTGCAGCCGCACGGAGCCGTGTGATCCACGGCGGCGGTAGTCTCTGTGACCCAGTCTGTGTCCCATGGCAACGCTCAAGAATGAAAAGCTTTCTTCCCAGCCTCCTCTGCTCCTGACAACCAGGAAGCATCCAATCCACACGCGGCCCCTCTCATCAGAGCAACGCTGCCGGCCGACGGCAAAACCTGGCGTCAGTGCGGCTCCGCGACTGGATTGGGATGGCAGATCACAGATGCCTGGGATGCGCACCGTCCCTCCGCAGTTCGTGACTTTTGGAAACCGGATAAACCGAGGACGCCCTTAATGAAAGGCCCACTCTGAGGGTGAATGACATTGTCCCTTGCACCAGCATTGGCCCACCGAACGATACGTCACCGCGCTATTAATGTGCAGCGTAATGTAGGTCGACAACCACACACACACACACACACACATGCCGACATATGTGTAAGCCAACACAACCCGTAAAGACCGTTGACTAATTCAAGTTCTTCTCCTGGGAAGCACTGGACTATTTTCCGATTAAACCGATCGCTTCAGTGGTGGGAGCGCGTGCGAGAGGCCACGGTCCAGTCAGTCCTCCGCGCCATGAACAACACAACAACGGACCTCCTTGTCTTTTCTAAGTATCCGCAATCCGAACGGGGCGGAGGCGGCGGCGACGGTGAAACCGCGCCACCGTCGTTTATCATGCCAGCGATAGAAAAGGGCAGCGCAGTTCACGTTCCAAATCATTTCCCAGGGACAGAGCTGCGCTGGTTTCACGATGAGGAGACAGTTGGAATTGGACACGACGGAGGGAGAGTGTGCCGCATTAAGTCCCTGATTGGGTCATTTCCACGGCAGCAAGGCGGCCGACAAGTCGCATTGTGCGTCTAATCTCGCCGTCAACTTCCCACAAAGGCTGAGGCAGGGCATTCACTTCGGAACGTTTAACATTTTGAAGAGCCTCTTACACCGTCACATTTATATCCCACTAGGATCTATAAAGCCATTTAGCCCATCTGCTTAATGTCAGCGTTTGTTTCCTGTGGATGTTTTACGGCCATTCCATAAGCCGCCGCATTAAACGTTAAACAGTCGAATCTGCGACAGAGGTCACGGACCGGACGAAGCGATCGACGACAGCACTGGCCCGCCAGCTGATTCCAGCTGTTGTCGCAGGGGTGCTCAAACTCCCTATGTGCCGGCCAGGATTTTTAAGCAAGCATACGAATTTCATAAAAAAAAAAAAAGAAAAAAAAAAAAAGGATGAATTTCGCCAGACTTCAGCTTATTCCGTGGCAGGGTCAGAAAGGTCACGAGCGCGGTCGGCTTTGCATGGTCTGAACACGGTGCTCTCTGCGAACAGAGCAGTGCAGTGCTGCCGGCGCGGAGGCAGATAGCCGAGCGCTGAAGCTCCATCCGTCAAGCCTATCGGGTCATCTGTCTGTAGCCGACACTGCCCCACTTCAGCGGGGAAGAGGCGCTTCCCTTTCTTTGGTTGTTTTTTATTTATTTTTTTTTTTTTTTTCGGAGACTCGAGGAAACGCATCCCTCGCTGTGATTGACGCGCTCAGTTGTCCAAACTCATTTTCTTAAAGGATGAACTGGAGGTTTCTACCCTTCCGCCACGGGCTATAGGGTCCAGACTTAAAACCAAAAAGAGAAATGTGTTTGGGTGTGATTCAGACAAATGGCGCCGTGAAGCCAGATGGATGTATCCATTATACAGAGAGGAGGAGATCCAAGTAAACTCTCTGCATTCACCGTGTCGCTTGTGTAAGTGACTCAAATAAAAAAATAAAAAAAACGTAAAAATGATGGGGTATTTGTCAGTGACGAATCACGTTGCAGCTGTGGGACTAAATGGAAGTATCGGCAAGATGTGGACAATTACAGCCCTCGGAAAAATGTAAAGAAGCAGAATATTGAACATTTAGTGGAATACCGCAAATGTGTACCATCACAGTCATTGCAGTGAAAAAGCATCATTATTGAAATGATTAGCGGGCGCATTCCACTGAAACAAATGAGAAATACAACATTCTACCGGTGTTATTGGCTTTCACCACTGCTTTTTACGCAGTTGTGTCAAAAATGGGCAGGATATTGTTCAAATCGTTTTCTTGTTCGTGTTTCTTGACGAACTGTAAAATATTGTAATGTATTCCGGCAACCCCCGCAATTTCCCTATTCGTTCACCAGATGTTGGGGTTGGATGGGGGCGTCAATTATTTCCTGCAATCGCCGTAATCCACATATCCCACAGCGTGGCTTCTGTACCCTGCCCGTTGTATGAAGGCAACACAAAAAGCTGGGGTTGTTATCAGGCGCTTGTGCTGTCAGCGGAGATAGTCATCGAGCCGCGTTAATGTCGGCGTAAAGGCAGAATAGACACCCGCGCTGATTCGGGATCGTCGGCGTCCTATCGAAGAATCGCACAACTCAATTCAATCTCGGCACACCGCAGCATGAGCTTGGCTCAAGAGTAAACAAGCAGAGGCGGCACGGGGAACGGTCCTCTTTTCTTTTTTTCGAGATAAGACCCATTGTCATTGCTTCCGTCGTCCCTGCGCTCGCCTGTTTTTTTTCGCTGTCTTTGGCAGTAGGACCACTTCTTGCCCCCTGGTGTAAGCCGGTCCAGTTTCCTCCGCTGCTAATAATTGAGCAATTGTTGACGCCTGCGATGTCACATGGATGGCGCAGTAGTCTCTGGGTTGCGCGCAGAGGCGTCACAACGGGGCAGGCGAACTAGGCAATCGCTGAGGGGTCCCGAGCTCGAAGGGGGCCCCCCCCCCGAAAGACGGCTGTTCACATTGGTCCACAGCAACCACAACCTGAAAGCCCCTTAAACGACTTGCCACGAGGGGACGCAATGGTACGTTCAGGAACCCCCTTGTAGGGAGCCTCGTGGTAGTTGCGCGCTGACAAAAGTTTTTTAATTTTTTGCCTGGGGGCCCCCCCCCCCCGGAGTGTCTTGAAACGTCCCCGGTTGCGTGTCCTAGGTGCAACCGGCACTCCCTTGTCAATTATCAAGCACCGAGGACAAAAGACAATTAAACAGGCCCCCCCCCGAAAGACGGCTGTTCACATTGGTCCACAGCAACCACAACCTGAAAGCCCCTTAAACGACTTGCCACGAGGGGACGCAATGGTACGTTCAGGAACCCCCTTGTAGGGAGCCTCGTGGTAGTTGCGCGCTGACAAAAGTTTTTTCTTTTTTTTTTTTGCCTGGGGCCCCCACCCCCGGAGTGTCTTGAAACGTCCCCGGTTGCGTGTCCTAGGTGCAACCGGCACTTCCTTGTCAATTATCAAGCACCGAGGACAAAAGACAATTAAACAGGGCTAGTGTTCAGTTGCCCCCCCTGCCCGTGGTTTGCCCAAAGCCCGAGGGGATTTGTTATCGGTCAAGCCCGCCACTGGGCTTAGCGCAGAGGCTCAACTGAACGGGTGGGGAATACAATTCGGGCTGCAGAATAATTAAGGGGTCATTTTCGCTTTTAGAACGTTTTGATGGGGGGACAAAAGGTCCACAGTCCAGTATCCGTTTATATTCCAGTCCATTTTTCTTTGGCCATTAATCTTTCATTTATATGCTGTCTAAGAGTTTTAAAGTCACGGCGGAGCCAGCCGCCGATGAACAAGGAGCGCGGGGCGGGGTGGGGGTGGGGGGATTGGTAAAAGAGCTTTAGTGAATAAAGAAACTGGCTCACGGGCTGATGGCCAGATAGGCAGGCGAGCAGAAGAGCACAGACGTAGAGGGGATCCAGAAACAGGAGGCATAAACAAACACACATATACAGGAATATAGATGAGAGAAACAGATGCCGCGTCTCAGATCGGACACTCAGTAAACAGCAGACGGATTAGTGGTGCGGGTGCGCGCGCGTGCGCGCGCGTGCGTGCGTGGGTGTGTGTGTGTGTGTGTGTGAGAGAGAATTTCAACAGGGTGCCGGTGTCACAAACGGAACGCGGCCCCTGCGCGCCCTCCCGGAAACGACAGCGACGGCGTTCGACCACGACAGTCAGCCAGCCAGCGGTCCATAAAGTCCATAAACTCGGTTCACCTCAAAATGCAAATGCCATTTTTGTTTTCGCCCCCCCCCCCCCGTGTGGGCCGCCATGTGGGAAATTCCGGGCCTTGCGTGTCCCACTTCCTCTGCTCTATATTTTCACGAGTTTGAAAGTTCATTAATATCACACCATGTCGCTAAGATGGTGTCCCAGATACAAGAAAGAAAAAACACCCACACACACACACACACAAAATCACGCACACACACAATTTTACAAAATTCGTTTCAAAGCCATATATACAAAGTTATGCCAGCGAAGTTCTGAAAAAAAAGGTAGGATTATTTTATGAACCTCAAAAACGTTTTCCGATTACTGAACAGCCCCGTGGCATGGTGACATCTTTTAATACTTGCCTCTAGAACATATTCTGTCCACATGATTAATTTATAGTAATAATTATTATTCATTATTATTATTATTATTATTCATTATTTTTGGCAAGGCATTGCCAACAAATCCGATTGTAGTGCAGGGTAAATTCCTAAAAAGCGTGCAGGCGAACAGAGTGTGTGTGTATCTGGGTGCGTGTGTGTGTGTGTGGAGTTATAAGCGGCGCGGGCCGCATCTGGTCGCGTGTGTCCCCTGGGTGCCCGTCCGGTGCTGGCGCACACGCCGCCAGTGACCAGAATAGAATCGCCCCTGCCTTGTTTATTCCGCCTCGCCCGTCGGGGCGGCTGCTCCCACGAACCCCATCAGAAAGTGCGTTCTTGAAGGCGAGCAGCCCCTGCAGGAGAAAATGACACGGCCGGTCCCGTTTCATTTCGCACAGTCGGAGCTGCCTCTGTTCGCGCCACCGTGTCAGCGGAGGCCAGCGGCCGGCGGGCCTCCTGCTGGGAACCCCCTCACGGACGGTCGGCGACCCCGGGGGAAAAATGAGGAAAATAATCACCGTTGCATAAACTTTGACGTGTGCGTTTTTTTTTTTTCCTCCAGATTTGTGCACATCGTTTTTTTGCTGCGCACAGTCGGAGCTGCCTCTGTTCGCGCCACCGTGTCAGCGGAGGCCAGCGGCCGGCGGGCCTCCTGCTGGGAACCCCCTCACGGACGGTCGGCGACCCCGGGGGAAAAATGAGGAAAATAATCACCGTTGCATAAACTTTGACGTGTGCGGTTTTTTTTTTTCCTCCAGATTTGTGCACATCGTTTTTTTGCTGGCGTCCAGGCAGTGTGGCTCGGGGTGACTGCCCGGTTTTGTTTTGTCTCCCCCCCCCCCCCGCCCCCATGCAAAGCGGGACATGTGGTAAATGTAACCTCTTGCACCGAGGATTTTCAGACTTGGCCCATCTGCTACGTTTTCGACTCAACCAAAGCCCATCTTTAGAGGCCGATCACACGATTTGGAGCAGTCCTGCTGGTACTTTTGAAGGACAAAGATTTAGTCGAGGAGGTTATGAATAACAAATAAATAAAAAATCAACTAGGGTAGGATTGAAAATGTCCTCCTGACTAAAGTTCCATGAACTGATCCCCAAACTATAGAGGTTTTTGATTGTTTCCATGAGTGCCACTCAAGATTTCTCATCGTTTTCTTTGGGCACTCCCTCCATTCCAAAATTGGAAAATAACAAACCCGGCTAAATCATCATTATGTCGCTCAAGCACTTCCAGTTATTTTGCATCAATAACTATAAGTATAATACATGAGATACAAGAATAAAATATGATGGCAATGTTGACTTTAACATTTCACATCGATTTTTTATTTATTTTTTATGAGGAAATAAAAGTTTTAAAAATGATATTTAAATAGCGAAATCAATATTTCATTTTTCATACGGCATTCTCAAATTCTCGATAACATTTTTTTTCACACAGAGCAGTACCGTAACACACGGCCAACGCGCTACAGCAGAAAAATAAACGTGAATCTTTGTGAATAATGAATCGCCCTTTATACCTTTGACCAGAGATTATTACCCGGGCTTGCAAAAAAGATGAAACGCAAAAAGGCCATTATGAGGAGAGGCTTTTCTTTTTTTTTTTTACGTTTGCAGACACATGCGCACCTCTGGAGTATTTGCGGGGCTGACCCTTTGTCTTCGGCCTTGTGCGCCGAAGAGTTCCACATGAGCGCACGCGCTTGCGCTGTGACAGGTGACAGACGTGACTCGTTTGTATACATATAATACAATTATTATGATAATATTTCACAGCACACATTTAGGTGCCCTGAGCAGACAGGGGCACCGTTTCAACAGTGCTCCGGAAAACGCCGTTTTGAATTCCTAGGGTCCTATATTTCCCAACTTTGTTTCAGTCATTTCGGGACTGCGGTTGTCACTGCTGTGTATGTGTGCGCTCGTGTGTGCGTTCGTGTGTGCCCGCGGGCCCTTTGCGTGTGCGGTTACATGGCTGTATGGTGTGTTTCACTTTGAGGCAAGTACGTTCTTTCTGTATTATATGTATTATCTATAATATAATAGAGATATAGTATTGCAAGAGACATGTCATCAACGTGTGTGTGTGTGTGTGTGTGCGTGCCTAAATAGCGCATATTCAATAAAAAGCCAACTAACCACATGTACCAGCACCCCTATTTGAAATAGCTGGTCTCGTTTGTCTAATTTTTGGTGTGACACATAATTTAATGTTATAGCGTCGTGCATATTTCCTGAATCCACTGATTTAAAGAAAACGTTTTAAAGAGTAACATCTCATGATAAATGATTAAAATGATGGGCACAAGAATATTGACAAAAGGCACCGCGTGCCACTTGACTGCTCTGAAGCCCTTTCTGTCTCGCCATTCTTAGATTTGGACACGTGCCCGTCCCTCCTCATCAGTCCGCCGTCGTTCCAATGTCACCGCGCTCCAGCGTCCTACTGCCACAAGACCCGCGCCGCACCACTTGCAGGGACAATCAAGCAACGGCCTTCATTAGCCACAATGGATGTGGACGCAGTGGACAGCAATGTGATTAAAAGGCTTCTAGGGCAGCCGGGGGGATTCTGGGAAGTCCCCATCAGCCGACCCCAGCAGCTCTTGAAGTGAGATCTTAAGGGCTCCTTGAGTCGGAATGGGGAAATGAAAGTACACCTGCCAAGCCAAGAGACGAAGAGGCTCGGTGGGGTTGAGGCCCCTTTCATTATCATTTACCGAAAATTCATTTGTTGGGATATTTCCTCCCCCGCTGACGAAACCCTCTGTTGTTTTATGTGACTGTGTGGAATCAGTGCTGTTCCGCAAAAGACTAGGGCAGAAAAAAAAACAAAAAAAACATAGCTTAATATAGCTGAGCTCCTTCAATCTATACTGCTGCCTTTCAGATAAAACACTCTACCGCAAGCATGGGCCTCTCATAGCTTACTTTATCTTAATAAAAGCAGGCTTACATTAAAAAAAAAAACAAAAAAACATGAGGGTGATTGGCATTTTTACAAAAACAAGCCGGTGTAACGAAAATGAATTCGACATTTTCCAGGCCATATATCACTGGTAATAAACAAAACCATCATGAAACTATATGAAAATATATCGCCCAAGTACACTAATGGTAGCGGGAACAGATGGCTTATTATTGCTCCCGCTGCCCCACCCTCACATGGCTTGCATGCGCATCTCCAGTGGCACGTACGGTATGGGCGGGAGCACGAGACGATGCCGTGAGACCACAGCTCAGCACAGGCCTAAACTTCGTCTTCGTTAGTGCGTCCTCAACCGGGGGTTAGGGGGGTGTGGGGGCTTTGAAAATGAACGCCGGAGGCCCTGGCCAGCACAGTGTAGACAGTCGCGAGCACCAATTAACGCATTCCCTGCCGCACAACGGGCCACCGCGCTTGACACGACGCGTCGGGTTGCGATCTTCCAAAGCCTGGCCATCTGCCGCGGAGGCAGTTCGCGGGAGAGACGCGTGGCGGCGCGCTGTGCCCGGGTTAGCCCCGCTCTGCCACTTTCCCCCATAGTCTTTGGAGAGCTGGAGTCGGAGAGTTGAATGGTTTCATTTGGCGCGACTCAAATAAAGTGGTAAGGGGGTAGCGGAAGTTAAACCTGTTTCACCGGGGCAAAACTATTTTCCCTTCCATCGAGGTGAAACTCGTCAGCGTTATGGACACAGATCCAGCGCATTCTCTCTCCCCGCGCATGCCTTTTCACATGTTTAACTCGGGCGCCCTAAACGCGGTAAAGCAAGGATCGCCTGAAATCATCCTACCCGGCTCCACGACGTCGCACCGCGCACTTTTTCATCCGACCAGCCTCGATTGGGGACAGGCGGAGCGCTTCGATGGGAGGCCTGAGCGGATTCTTTTCTTGATGAGGAGGCACTAAGAGGCACTCTGGTAGCGTGACCCGGGTGCGGCCATCACACTGCACATGCCAACAGAGGGATGCCGACGAAAAAAGAAAAAAAAAGAAAATCCACAACATGGATTCGGCGGGTTGGCACATCCAGGCTGGACAATACTTGAATATATCTTTGGGTTTTTTTTTGTTTTTTTTTTTTTCCCCCCACCATATGGCTTTTTCCACTTATACATGTGGCAACCCTCAAATGTGTCACGGGGAAGGGTCCTACGCGTTCACAAGCTGGCCCGCTCAACAATGAACGGCAAAAAAAAAAAAAAAATCGGGGAGAGCGAATAGTCATTGTCTGATTATCAGACCAGGCAAGGGCGCACAGGAGTAATGCGCCACGCCCTCTTAGACCGTAGCTCTTCCGGCTGCCAGGCGACCTGCGCGGTAATGGGGTCGGGTCGTTTGTCCCGCGACAACGCACTCCGCTTTATGGGACGATAAGGTTTTTGTAATCCCATTTTTATTTGTATAGCCCATATTCATAACTCACAATGTGCCTGATCCATTTGGGGGACTTGTTTTTTTTTTTGTTTTTTTACCCTTTACCCCTCTGCAGGGTGCAGGAAAAGCGGACTGAAAAGAACTGAATAACTGTTAACAGGAAGAAAGAGACGGCGTGGAGGAGAAGATAAAGTATTTCCCTCGCCAATCTGGCCGTACGTCACCTCATTCTGAACTCTTGCGCTTTATTGGATTTTCCATCGGCGTTTGCCGAGGCGCTTTGTTGCGTAAAATACCTACTTTTCCCCCCAATCGCCATTCGCTCCAACAACCCGAGCTGAGTGCCCAAGGAAAGGCCAAACGAAAAACCCACATGGACTCCGCCGCCGCGACTGCAGCCGTTACCTGTGACAATCAGGTAGCGTACGACCTAAACGCGAATGATGTCTTTGTTTTGTCGTAATGGGTTTTTGCGCATTGCTTTCCAATGACAAACTGCGGGATGCAGTGATTGGATAATTCCTCCTCCGCACCTCTTACGACACCGTGTCCCGCGCAACACTGCCGTCAGCGCCGCGGCAATTAACACAAGTGAGCGTTGGCCGCGTCTTTCTCCCGGCGCCCTCCCCCCCCGGCTCCGCCCGTCGCTGTGCGTCCGTCGGTTCAAGGGCTCCTTCAAAGAAAGAGACGCATCCATCAACGGCCACCTCCAACGGTCGCTGGCAGAAATCAAGTTACGGCCCGCCGGCTCTGTGCCGCTTCGCTTCGCGGGTTAATTGTCCTTTTTTGTTGGCAACGAAAAACAAATAAATCACACGCCGAGGAGACAACGGTCCTCGTTATTGCCGTGAATTTGTTTATGGGTGTGGCTTGACAATGCGAGTTTTCACCTTTGAGGGGGGAAATAAATAAATAAAAAAGAGCTTGGCAGGAGTCACACTTCAATCCTAAAGGTCACCGATAGTCCAAATTGCCCCAGACGTGTACAATCGGATATTAATGTCATACCAAAAAAAAAAAACCAAATTGCCCCAGACGTGTACAATCGGATATTAATGTCATACCAGAAAAAAAAAAAAAAAAAAAAGGTAGCTCCACACATAAACGCACCAAACTGGACCGACACGTCTTTTTGAAAACTTGTTTTCAATTCTTATGTACATTTACGTTACGACTTGGTTTTTTCGAGAGGGGAACGAAAAAAAAAAAAAGTCACCATTCCATTCTTCTGAGCCAGCCTCATCTTTTCTCATCCGTCACCGGGGGTTAGTTGTTCCCTAACCACGCTTTTAAAATACAGGTGGCAGGTCAGGAAACGCTCACATGAATCACTTTTGAAAGTGGCCCATGTATTTTGGAGGACAATGACGAACGACGCCCGTTCCGAGCGATGGCAACGGAGCAGAAAACACCCAGGTCGGTTGCTATGGGAAAAAAAACAAAAACAAATGGCGCTTACGGCAGGAGGGGTGATGGGGACCAAGTGCAACCCGACGTGGTATTCAGGCTTTAGAAAGCAACACGGACGCCCACTTACTTGCCATCTCCTGAGAAAACGTTGCAATAATGGAGTTGCAGGCCCAGCTTTTGCGAAAACTCAAAACAGCAACGGCGCCCCCACCCCCAAAGCTACTATAAACGGAACGAGAGAACACACATCTGTTTGCGATGAACACATCGGTGCATCTGCATATTCTGTAGGGTAAAAATCCAGACGCTTGCGCGTGAACGGATTTGCTCGGCAATAAAGAAAAAAAGAAGAAAAAAAAATGCAACCAAACGTGCGGTAGGCGGGTTATTGACCGCAATGGGCCGACGCTTCCATCTCGGTGCTGTCATGAATACCTCAGGGATGCTGCTGCGTCTGCTGCGAGTGGTTTACTTTTAACGCGTGCGTTCCATTCCTTTTAAAAATAAAAATAAAAATACGAAAATATATAAAAAGAAAGATGGCAGATCAAATTCCATTTGCCATACTGCCCTGTGAGAAATCGAGCAGTGAAATTCTAATATCTGACTAGTTTACTGTTGCTCTTTGTTCCTAAGTAAGCGTTTGATATACGGTCTCACGGTGATATATAAAGTTGACGGGAACATCCATGCGCGCAGTAGAGGCAAAGAGGATGTTGGAATTAGATTAGGAGGGAGGAAAGACCTGAGGATGCTCTTTCGTTTGTTTTTTTTATCTTCTCTCCCCCCCGACGTGATTTATGAACTGTTGTTCCTGAATCCGGAGCTGTGCAGTCTTAATGGTGGCCTGAACGCAACGCGGGCCACCAGACTCCGTTCTATTCACGCCCCCCACCGCGCATCGTGGCGTATCATTTGTAGACATGTGGGCGAGTTTCCGTGGCCCCGTGGCCGCGCACGCGGCCATCAATCCGAGGAGAGAAAGAAAAATTGACCACGACCCAATGACTTATCGATCCCGCTGCCCGCCTGCGATTGAACGAGCGTGTCCTTGGCTCTCGGTGGCAAAACACGCTGGGCAGCTTCTAATCAGATGTTCCTGGAAAGTGCGCTCGGCTTGCAAGCGGGGGGGGGGGGTTTCAGACGAAATGAACTCTCAGGTCTGACGGCGTATCTGAGGCGAGGTGCCGCTGCCAAGGCAGATCCGTGGCTTAAAGATGAGCATAATGTTCAGGACGGCGGCCGAATATGCACAGCGGCGTTGGTTTGACGCGCGAGCAAACGCCCAGCATCGTAATGGCAAAGCGTGGCATCATTAAAAAAAATAAAATATATATCTTTTTGACCTCAAACTTCCTGTGTTTACAGGAATGCCACGCGCACAGTGAAAATATGCCCACCTACTTTGGTCGGAGGTAAATGATATATAAAGTTAGCGGGACAGCAAACACTGACCACGCGCAATCTTTCCCTCAGCTCAGCCGAAGCGTTTGTGTTCTAGAGGTACAAATGAAACAGGATGTACCTTTTATTGATTCCAAAAAAAAAAAAAGAAGAAGAAAAAGGGGGGGAAATTCAATGTTACAAAACGGCAGCGCGATAAGACTAAAACACTCGCAGAACTAGAACCTTAAATCAATAGCATTGAAATAGCGTATCGGCCAATTAGGGACGTGCAATATGCATCTAAGTAACGTCGCAAAAGGCACGGAGTCGGAGTGTTTGTGCATGTGCGTTGTCATGCAGCCAGGATGTTCATATTCTTATCCCTATATTATTGTAATAGGTGCAGTGTGGTAGGGATTCAAATGTGGACAGCGCTTTCTCCAGGATAGTAACGTAAATACTTGTATTTTGTGGTAAACACGTCTATGCAGGCAAGAATATTCAAAATAGATTGTGCTCATTACGATGGGTAAAAAACTGCCAAAAAAAAAAAAAGCAGCAGAATAACGTTAAAACACGTGCCACTGCTGTCGACAATTGCAAATCAGAAATCAGAAAATTCGGCCAGGTCAAAATGTGCCAGGAAGGACGTTTGATTTGTTTACCTATGTGTGGATCAAAAAAAAAAATATATATATATATATTGGAATTGGGCATTAATTACGCGTTAATAATTGATGGTGAGCTCACTCTTACGTGCACCGCCCTTATGGATGTCAAGAGGATATGCTCTCCTCATGAGTGCCTTGTAATTTAGAGCCGGGCTCACCGAAGTCCCAGGTGATAAATCAGACCGCCTCCCCTTCAAATCAAGTTTGCGTGTGCGTGCGGGAGTGCGCGTGCAACGGGTTCATAAACAGTGACGCTCGCCGTTTATCACCTGACCATTAGTCTATAAATAAGCCTTTGCCGAGCCCGGGGCAACGAAACAATACTAACGCCGCTTTCCGAGCTTATGCGAGTGGAGACGCTCTGCCGTGAAACGCAGGGCGAACCGCTCCCAGTTTGGCCGCGCAGCTGGGCCGCGGGTGGACCGCGCTCGCGCGCCTTCGTTTACTGGCTATTGTGTCGGGACGGGAGCGGCAGATGGTGTTTTCCCGCCGCTTCTCCGCCTTCGAGGTGCGGCTGTGGCCCAGAGACGCCGGAGAGGCAGACGCCCCTCCCGTTTCAGTCGATACATCATCTTCTCTCCAATGACCCATGCCTGCGTTCACCTTATTCACTGAGGCAGCTGTGCCCACCCACCGAACACACACACACACCCACACCCACACGCCTACTTTCATCTGCTCTCCCATATGTTATGATATATGTCCATGCATTTATAGGTAACAGCCTCCCGCTAATTCGTACTAATCCTTTCCCGTCAGCCAGCCACCCGGTCTCCGCCTCCTTCACGTGGGCCGCATTTCCTTCTGCGTGGCCCCGATTTCACGAACTGGCCGGGCTCAAATGACCAGATCACGTACGGCGTCCGAAGATAGATTCACCCAAATAGGACGGCGGGCCTCCGATACGACTTACTCGAATTTGAAGGCGTGTGCCAAGGGAGTGTCAAAGATCGTTTACCCGCTTACCTGGCTTTACAGGCGGGATTTGGTGCCGCTTGTTTGTTTTTTAGTTTTTTCCTGCGTCGACCATTCAACAATACATTGTTGAAGTCTAATTTTTCTCCAAAACCCGCTAATGAGTGGTCTTTGGGTTGGAATAATTTTTATATACATTTTATTCATTATTGTATTCAGTGATTTAGTGACAGTAAAATGTGAAAAATCTGGTTTGAACACCAGGCCAAGGCTACTACTACTACTACTACTACTACCACTACTACCACTACTACCACTACTACCACTACCACTCCAGAATGTTATAAACGTTCTTATTTGGCACAGTCCTTACTTTAAAAAAATCTTTACAGACAATTCCCGGTTTTGCCCAAAATATGTGATTTTTCAGTCCATATCCAACTGTTTATACTCTGTATGAAGGTTCTGTTTAAATAAAACGATTAGTATTACAGTATTCTTGTTATTATTATTTCACACCCTGGCTGCTCTTTCTTGTCAGCTCCCCCTCGCCTCCAGACCCTGCTGCCTCAGGCCATTCTCGAGCCAACCTGCCCTGTTTCCAGTCAAACCTATCACCCAAAGTAGAAAGGGCATTCCTCTGCCTGAGCCTGTCCAAGTTCTTGGGCCCCTGAAATGAAAACGAATGTCTTTTCACAATGACTCCGTGTTTATTCACACTTAAGCGAACCCACCTTTCACCAATGCAGTGCAATTTTTTTTCTTTTAAATCAACTCCTGTCTCATTTTGTACACCTGCCACTGAGCAGCTGGTACTTTCCAGCTAATTTAATGTGCAGCTTGATATTCTTTATTTTACTTATACAACTGAATGAACACAAAAAAAAAAAAAATGCTGGAACTCGAGAAAGGATTGAATAATGATGCAGTATGAGAAGCTGAGGGAGACGCACGCTTTCTATGACTGACGCGCAGTATGTATTTATAGACACTTTTCTCTGGGGGGGGGGGGGGGAAAAAAAAGCTTCTGAACTTGGGGGGGGGGGGGGAAAGCTTCTGAAAGAATTTCTGTAGACTGTAAGATTTGCAAACATACCATCGAGGCAAATATGTATACAAAATAAAAATTGTCCTTATTACAGTAAAAAAAATAAATCAAAAAAATCAGCCCTCATCTCGGAGTTTATAACATTGATCAGAGTGAAACTGCACAAATCGGGTCATTAGCCGGCGATTAAAGGGATTACACAACAGCGGCCAGAGGCCAGTCTGACATTTGTGCAAAACATGCATCGGCATGCAAAACAGAATACTAATTCACACTAATGAAATGCATAATATTCTACGCCGCTCCAGAAAATATGCATAAGGGAGCATAAGTATGGGTTGAGAAATGGTCGGGGGGGAGGGGGCGGAACTTCTCCAGGCAATTATTTGGCTGCTCGCCCTCGCATTTCGGCTGTGAACATGGCATTTGTCCCGCCCGGTCATTTATTCTGTTCAGAGCCGGGTGCAGAGCCTATCCTATCCTCTGAAGCCACCGGGTTTGTCCCAAAAAAATATATATATTCTCCATGCCGCCCCCCCCCCCCTCTACTGACACCCTATGAACCTTTTGGTACCGAGACTATCATCAATTGCACAGAGCTGAGGTAATTTCACCTGCGCGGCCGCGGAATCCGGGACAGGGGGGGATGGTGCGCTGCCTCGCACGATAAAATCAAAAAACCTCTGTCTGCCCGAGCACAGATGAGTCACGCGGTTTGTACTCGAGCTCAAATCCACCACATGCTCCCACAGCCCGTGACCTTGCCTTGTAAACAGCATTAGAGAACTGCCACTGTGGTCCTGTGAACGGTCTTGGACGGAATCCGTGGTGGCACCAGTCCAGCAAGAGGGCACAGGGCAGACTTTGAGAGGCCTGTGCCAAACGGAGGGGGGGGGAATCAATTCACTGAAGATAAATATTCCCCCCCCCCCCACCCCGGTCTAATAAAGGGATTGAGATGTGTAAAGTTTATTCACACAGATTACAAGCGCAGGGATGCAAGGGAAGCAGCTCCGGGAAGTTTGGACACAGCAGAGCCGCCCGTGTCCAAACACTCATTTCCATTCCACTTTCCAGACCGCATTATCACCAACCCCCCCCCCCCCACCCCGGTCTAATAAAGGGATTGAGATGTGTAAAGTTTATTCACACAGATTACAAGCGCAGGGATGCAAGGGAAGCAGCTCCGGGAAGTTTGGACACAGCAGAGCCGCCCGTGTCCAAACACTCATTTCCATTCCACTTTCCAGACCGCATTACTTAATTGATTGCATCACACGGACAATTTCCCTTTTCCCTCACACGAACGCGTGCCAGGGGATCCCAAGTGGAGCGGAAACCAAAACAAACACGGAGCAATAAGTCGAACCAAAAAGAAAAAAAAAACAAGAAAAAAAAAGCTGTGTGGGTATAAAAATCAGCATTTCATCATTGCGTAGGCGGAGAATCATAATATAGCGGCAGTCATTTCATGCTTTTCACAGCCAACCCCCTTGCGAAAGGCGGCACACGGTGTCAACGAAGCCCGGCCACGGGTTGCCACCGCCGTTCTCATTCCGTGTGCGGAACATCTCCATTCTCCGCACAGCGGCAGATGAGAATGAAGTCTCGTATTTGAGCGGCAGCGGGACGGCGGCCTCGTGCTCTGAATCTCAACGCGCGTACATTGACGAAGGGCGTGCAATGAAGGGGGCACAGATGAAGAGAGAATGTCGCCGCGAGCGGCGGCGGTTTCCCCGTTCCGAGTTCATTTGCCGGGTCTGCTCATTTGGCGCGCGGCGACGAAGGGGTGGGAGCGCCACGCAGAGGAGGAGGGGTTTTTGTGAAACTATTGATAATAGTGCAATTCATACCCTACTGGCTTAGCTTTTCTTTTTTTTTTTTTTTTTTAAATCATGTAAGACTTACAGAATATCTTATGAATAACTGTTAATTATACATAAAAACAATGTTCTTAGACAGGGCGCTGCCAGGTACAAACTCTCTCGGACTGCCATCTCATCACCCAAAATGCATTTCAATCCAAGCGTACACAGGCAAGAGGGATCCAGTTTGGACAGCCCTGGTTTCGCGTAGGACTTGAATTTGCCAAGTGAACTCTGCTTTTCCACAGAGCAATTCCACGGCCGCTCCGCTCCACTCCGGGGGGGGGCCTCGACAAGATCGGATTTAAAAGGGTGCGTTGTCAAGTAAGGGACAATTATAGTATTTAATGTATCTATCCAGATGAGCAAAAAAAAATGGTTTAGATGATAAATTCAGAGGTCAACGTCAAAAGCATCAATGCACTCCACTCCGCCGCTCCAAATTTCGAAAACCAACAAACGCGGAACATTAAAACTCCCCCCGGGATCGGGAAGCGCGTCAGGTCTCTGCACTCCACATCTATGACGGCGACCCGGCGAACAAGGTCTTTATCTCCTCGGGACCACAACGGCACGTGTAACGACGCGGATTTCCCCAGACAAGAAGACGAGGTCGACAAGGTGTTCGCAAAGGCGGCATTGAGGGGGGGCGCAAGGCACCACGAGCCGTATCGAAAATTCAACCGGCGGAACATGATCGAAAACCCGTACCACACATGCGGTATTCCCCCCCACCCCCCGTTCAGTTTCAATTTATTCCGGTCCCGTCACCCATTGGAACAGCGAAGGCCCTGTCTGTCTTTTCATGGTGAGGGGTAATGAGCACGGCAGCGAGCGAGGGGCTTTGGATTTTAGTCATGTTTGCTTTTCTGACAGTCCCATTCGAGGCGCTGACTCATTATCCCGCGACCCCGCGATTTGCATCGGGCAAGATGAACAACCACATCGGATGCTGTCAAAATCGTCCAAGGACGCCTGGCCGGGTGTGGACAAGTATGTCTCCGCGAATAACGCGGGCCGCCCCCTCCCCCCCCCCCCCCCCCCCCCCACCCCCATCGCGTTTATTTTTAGAAGGGCCAGGCGGAGCCTTTGCTATTGATATTCCGGGTCCGACGCCTCACAGCAGTGACATGTTCCAAATTGCCTGGGGAGGAGGGACAAAACGACGGATGGATATGAAGACACAGAGGGAACACAGACGAGAAGGAAAACGGCACGTTTGACACACCTCGGTAAACTGGGACCTTAAATTGGTGCAGCGATAGCATGTCTACCTCCCGGGTGTGGTAAAAAAAGAGAATGGGGCGGTGGGGGTGGGGGCGGGGCACCTCCGTCAAGGCCACAACAGAGAAAAACAATCCCAATTAGAGGACCCGCCGGGTTTATTAAGCCATCTCTATTGCTTGCGCCGTGCTGGCTGCGATTTCACAACCTGCCAAGTCAACTGGGGAAAAACAAAACAATTAACAAACAAAAGAGAGGGAGGAGAATGACCCGAGAACAGACTGAAACTTGCAACGGGAGGGGAGGGGGGGGGAGGAAAAAAAAAAAAAAGCCCGCACCGACTCAAGCTTGACACGTCAATTTCGGTGATTCAAAAATTGCCACCGAGGGTTCGAGGGACGTGAAGTCAAAAACCAATGACACCAAAACATCTGGATCACCCGCCTGGCGTCGGGCTGCACTACAGGTCAAAGACCGCGCCTAAAGAATCCCAGGAAATGTTAAATCAAGTTTTCCGCCAATTTTCGGTAGCTCTTACCGCACCTGACGTAGGTTCCACGGTTCATGATTCTTATGACTCAATATAAAACATGGTCACGGCTGACAGCTGGGACTTACTTACTGACTGAGCGAGCGAGCGCGTGTGTGTGTGTGTGTGTGTGTAACAACAGGACGTCAATACTGCATCTCTTGCTTCAAACGACATTACAAGCGCAACATGCCAGAACCTATATCCTAATAGTTATCATAATTTGGTCGGGGTGTACAGCGGCAGAGGTAACTCTCTGAATTAGTTTGCGTTTTACTTCCTTAGTGCACATTCACAATATATATATAGGTTGGTTGATTTTGTTCTGTTTGGGGGGGGGGGAAAAAATCCTGCATTCGTGCAGTCGTTTTTATGGCAGCGTTGAGGATGCAACCAGGAGAGCCCGCGTCAACGTACCGCCGGCCTTTAACCCGGGGCTCCCCTTGATCTGATCAGAAGTTTATAGTCGGCGCGCTTCGCCGGGCACACTTTGTCTTCCCGCGCTCGCGCCCCCGTCTGTATGGAATCGCGGCGTTCTGAGGGGCCGCACTTGTTTATCCTATCCAAAGTGTTGGTGACAGATGGGGAGGCGAGTCGATCGGGGTGGAGAGGAGATAGAACGACTGTCAAACGGTGGAACTGCGTATCGCTCACAGGAAATGTGTCTTCTCCTTTCGTACGAGTGGATCACTGTCATAAAAGCGCAGCAGTGCAACACAACGGCGATATAAATGCGCTCTCGGAACAGCGGTTTATCGTTGTTGCCATTAGTATTCGGTGTAGTTTGTATCTGTTGATGTGCTGAATTGATCATCACCGTATATACTATTCAGAGTAACCTCACAGGACAATCTAGCGTGCAAGACAACGTTATACTTTAACATGCGCTACAACGACTGCATTTTTTTCGATGCCATTCGAGCAAGGGTTTTTATATAGTACCGTTTTGAAGCTGTTCTTTTTCCTTCTATTCAATTTTTTTACGCTATTCTTATTTTTAGCCATATTTCGATTTTACGCGTCCGTGGGTCGCTGTAAGATCTCATTTCCATTCATAGGATGATCTAGCTATTCTATTTGACCAGAACCACATAGAGTGTTCGAATAAAAATAAGTGCGACAGTAATTCATAAATCAAACAATAATGTGTACTGTATAAATAGTATCCACCTGATGAATACAGAGGGGATTTATCAGTGTCCCGCTGCTAAGTGAAGCTGAGGGTTGGAAAACCAACACAACGCGCAAACAGTGGCAAAATGGCTGTGAAAGGGGTTTGACCACGTTTTGCGTGACCCTTTTTACTTCACATAACATAGCTGCTGTGCGCCTGCGTAACGGATGAGACTCCGGCTTCTCGTCTCACGAGTCTATGGTGATCCGTTGGCGCGTCATTTAAAAGGCACGTCCCTCGCTGAAACGGTTCACACTGTACAAGCTCCCTTTGCTCTGCCCGAATGCTGCAGTTTTTTTGTTTTTTTTGTTAACTCATTTCAAGGTCAGTTTCCTTCTCACTTGGACAGAAAAACCAAGATTTCCGGCCAATCCCAACAGGTGACATCACAGATGGCAGCTGCCACTTGGCAAAGTAGCGGAACAATAAATGTTGATCACCTTATTGGATACGTCTCCCTACAGCCAATTCTCTTTAATGAAGTGCAGAGAACACTCTCATATATTGGCTCTTTGGATCCAGCCAGCCATAAAATGACATCACATGCTGTTCTGGTTTGTAAACTGCGCTTACTTACAGTTCACCAATGGATACATTGCAGGCTCCACTGGTGCACGTGAACCCCACAGGTAGCAAGTCAAGTCAAACTGCGTGCCACGGCCCAGGACTCGCATTCCTTTCGGCAGGCCCGGGACCACGCAGCCGTTGCAGTGGGCTGTTTTGTTTTTTTTTTTTGGGTTACATCCCCATGAACTGCTGGAACGACAGTACTTTCAATGGCTCCACGTATTTATTTGGAAAAGAAATAGCAAAAAGTTCAAAGGTCACGGGGGATTTCTTGCAGGAGGCGACGCAGTCTGCAGCCAGAGCTGCGTTACGACACTGCTACTTTAAGGATCGTTATTGCTAAGATAGCGATGGCAAACTCACGAAGCCGCTCGTGCACAAAGTGAAATAACTCAAATGTGCAGAAAATCATCCGCTCCCACTAAACCCACCATAATAATTGCAATCCGCCGAGGCGCGAGCTCATTTGACTTTTAAAGGAAATTAGACATGACTTAAAGAACTAAAAAAAATATATATATATATTAATGGAAAAGCCAGAAACCTTTCACATGTTAAAAACATGTTCAATTCCACCTGGCTAATGTGTGAAAGCAAATGCCCTGCACATGGATTTGGAATATTTGGGGGTGTAATTTGTCGAACATGTAGAAAGCATGGGGGAATTATATATTTTTTTTTGTATCAATCATTAAAAAGTGGAGACAGCCATTTTTCAGCTGACAAACTATCAAATGTGGATTTTCCCTCGGACCGTTTAAATAGAGCAATCAATATCCATCATCCGCACACGACTAAAGGTTCAGCGGTGCCAACACAATCATTCAAAAACCGGTCCGGCACAAAATATATAGCAGTACATAATAACCTCCTAGGGACCAAAGCAATCAGTTAAGTAATCTCTGATCAAAAGTAAATTCCGGTCGCTCTATCAATATCACATATTTCGGGGCCTCTTGAAAGTGCAAGGACTAATTGGAGCAACAAAACGCGAGAGCTACATGCCTCATCGGAAAGAGGGGTGGGCGTGAAGTGGATTTCCGCGGCACTGCCCAAAAACACTTTCCCACCGGCTCCTTTTCACCGGCGGTGGGGGAGCCCCGTGGTTTGCGGAACACCCCGTCTCCTAGGACACCAGTCCGACACTGACAAGATCATCAGAGGGAGTAGAGGCTTTTCTTTGGCCCCGCTGCAGCTCAAAGCTCAAAAACACTGGCACTTCGCAACAGGAGGTCAATCGCGTCGTATTTTCGCATTTACACGCACATTCTACAGCGACGCATATTCAATGTTAGCCGATGTGACACTAAATGTCGCTGATGTGGTTCTATGGCCCTTCTTTTTAAAATCACCGATCCGAATCTCTGTTCATCCCAACACACCAATCTACAAGCCAGTCAGTACAATAAGATCAATGTTTTTTTTTTGTTTTTTATATGATATGTCAGTTATCACAGGCATTTTTGCTTTTTTCCCAAAATGCTACTCCAGTTACCTTTGCGCATCGCTACGGCGTGTGTCGATGCATGTGTCCGCCTGGAAAGTTTTCGTTCAATGTCTAAATGACTCTTTTTTTTTCATTTTTTTTTTCTACCCCGAGGGCGTGTTGTTCAGAGAGTGCTGTGTGCACAATGAGTGAAAGTGGAGAGTAAATTCAGGCGCGCCTCTGTGACTGCCGACCTCGGCGCTCATTATTCACCGGTATCAGCGGAACGAGATCTGCCGAGACGGCTGGCAGCCGATAAAGACTTTCCCACCGACTTTCTACATTTAATTAGATTAAGATTCACAGCGCTCCCCCCCTTTTTTCACCTCTCCTCAACAGCTGTCTGCGGGAGACAGCGGATAAATGGCCAGTGGCTGAGCGGCACGGCCCCGAAAAAAGGGAAGCATAATGCGCCCCGTCTGTCCGCTTGATCTATTGGTGCTTTGTGGCTCCGCTCCGCCCGAACCCGATGGAGACCTCTGGTGAATACCAGCCCTTCTGAAGATCAATGCATCCTTGGACAGTGAACAGGGAAAGTTCATTAAGCATGCAAAGACATGCCACGATGGAGACATCTGAGAACAAATACCGGTACTGATTTCTGGGGGTGGGGGGGGGGGGGGGGGGGCGGGTACCAAAGGCCGGGGGGGGGGGGGGGGACGGTACTTTGAGGGCTGCCCCTGGTGGAATTGGCTTGTACACAACATTTGGGTTTATCTTTAGAGGAGAACAAGTGAGTGTCCTTTAAAGAACTCTGTAACAAAGGCAGCGGCATCCGCCACAATCCAAATTCCAGCTAATTATTGGTTTTACTTAGCCTATCCATAACCTTAACGGGCCACGCCGCAATTCGGGGGTTTAATGTGGTTCTTAAGGTGTTTCAACAAAGCCAGAGGATGACCTGGGCCCCGATGGGAAGCGGGGCGGGGGAAGGCGGCGGCAAAAGTCCAGACAATCAAAGCAACGCATCCACTAGGACAGGATCCCCCCATTGAATGCAGAGTTTATCGGAACAAACTTCTCAATTGGTCTATTAAATCATCAGTTAAGGTTAAAAGGGAGTGAGAGGTTACTACTATGGAATCAAGGGCTGATTCGTCGCCCGAGTTATGCATTTGGGATGTCATTGTCATAAGTTGCAGAGTTTGGAAAAAATTGGGGGGGGTTGAATTTTTTTTTTTCACCGCAGCCTGTAAATTATTTTTCGAGAAGCAGTGCAAAGAGAATCCCATTTTTTGTTTCAATGCATATGCACTCAACAAATGCTTTACAGGACCGCTGACAGACTCTTCTGATTTGCATGCAAGAATGCAATATATATATGAGATATGAAGTGAAGTATATACAGAGGTATAGCAGTGCGTTACGATTGTGTGAAAACAGGTGAATGTAACTTGTGGTCAGTGCCATATAACGGTTTCATATACATTTCACTTTAGCGCCATTAAGTCAGCAGACATAACTTGCGTCACATAAATGGCTCTTATTTGAAATACCCGTACAATCTTTAGCGTGCAGGTTTTACTGTTGGCTGAGAAAGCGGTTTAACATTTTCAAAGGGGGTTTCCGATTTCAAGGAGTCGTAGTGTGCGTAGAGGTACGCCGTCGTAACAGTACATTTCATGTGCCAACATAAATCAGGGCCTTCACCTGCGCGGCAGAACACTTCACGCAATGCCGGGCCCCAGGTCTGGACGTATTTGGGGAGTAAATTGGCTGTTCCACTGACTGACAGGTATGTCTATTCTCAAGGGCATTGCCCAATCACTCCCTTCAGCCTAAGACGAGACAGCGCTGCAAGCGCGGAGACGCCCGGTGCGGAATATTCAACTTCAGAAGCACAGGCCGTCCTGGCCCGGAGTGGCGCGCGCGAGGCCATGTTTGCGTGGGAGAGGGCCATTACTGCGAGACGGCATCGCCTCGGCTCTGAACCATCTGTACCCGTTTTCTGTTCAGAGAGCCGGGGAAAAAAAAAAAAAAAAGCATTTAATGATCGACTCCCGGGGTGAAGGACTGAGCCAGCCCATTATGTGCACGATGTAAAGTAATGTAGCTGAAAGGAGGACGGTCTGGAGACCGGGGACAGAGCGGTAACCGTCACCTGGAAGGCAAGCGAAGGCCAGCAAGAGCCCTGGAATTGGTCATCAACACACGTTGTTGATTCAGACGCGACAAAACAAATGTTTACGGACACCTTGCAGCATTGGCACTATTAACCAAACACAAAGCTGATTTGTATATATACTGTGTTCCGCCAAACAACAAACGCTCACATCAAGGTTCGCCCCGTGCATGTCAACTTAAGCCGAACACGCCATCCCCCGTTGACTATTTGACCTTCCCCACTGCTTGCGAGGCAAAATAAAATAAAGAGGGGAGAAACGATGTGTCACATAAGATAGGATATCTGCAATATCCGTAATGCATGGCCCATTCTCCCGCTTTCTTCCCTCCTTCTTTCCTAATCATCCTGAAGGTAGAAATGTTTGAAATGTGTAATGATTATGTATTGTTTAAAGCAAATGACTCTAAGTCGGTCCCACTGCTGCAATTTACAGACAATCAATGGCCCGTTTTGAATCTAAAACAAAGATGAAGCTACGTGTGTGGAGTATTCTCTAGGGTAAAAATCCAGGAGTGAGATTGTCAGGCTCTTGTCTCTTGTCTGGGTCTTTCCCTCATTACTGAGTATTAAAGCAACATTAATTAAAAAAAAAAAAAAAAATCCACAAAATAACCCGAATGAAGATACATTATCTACCAAGATAAGCAGCAATGCAATCAAATGAGTGTACACAAAGTAAGCTTGGTCAGGTGGCGGCAACATGAAAACAAAGTACTGAATAA
This sequence comes from Colistium nudipinnis, assembly GCA_016785305.1. Taxonomy (NCBI): domain Eukaryota; kingdom Metazoa; phylum Chordata; class Actinopteri; order Pleuronectiformes; family Rhombosoleidae; genus Colistium; species Colistium nudipinnis. Next base: position 448,263 of record JAFBJU010000242.1, on the reverse strand, counting down.
ACCGCAGAAGACTCGCACGGAAAGCGTAACTATACCTGGGGCTGCACATAAATTAAATTAACAAAATAAACAGAACAAACTGTGTACACAAACACGTCCCTCAAGACCAGATAGCCAATCTAAAAGGTCACCACGACAGCACACATCAATGGAGCGTAGTAGTAGTGACGGAGGCACATCTAAACCGGGCGGTTTACTCACCAATCCGTCGGTGTCCTGTAGCCTCAGAGGGCGAGATGTTGGGGCCCTGTGGTCCCAGCGTGGCTGTAAACAAAACACACTTATTCGGCACAGCATTGGTCTTCAAGGAAGTCATTCCAATAATTCCAACCATGAGGGGGGGGGGCGCACATTAAGCCCTACAAGTTCAATAACTGAGACGGTTCAAAACGGACTCACACACACACACACACACACAAAGCAGGTCATCACTCACGCCTGTGGCATAGTCAAAAGCGTGATATATATGTTGTTGTATTTAAAACAACACAAGAAGTTAAGCTTTCGCAGTGACACACACACGCACACACGCACGCACGCACGCACGCACGCACGCACGCACGCACGCACACACACCTGCTGCCCCAAATACTCACCAGCGCACTAAATATGGATTAATAGTGCCAAGCACGTTCTCCTGTTAAGACACATTTGTTAAAACAAAAACTCCAGTGACCAGCACACACACACACACGCACGCACGCACGCGCGCGCACACGCACGCGCGCACGCACGCACGCACACACACACACACACACAGCGGCTCCAGTCACCGGCATCAACCACATCCTAAAGGGCATTTAATTGGCTACTTCAACACTGGCAATAAATGTCACGGCTCACCACCAACGCAAAGCTATTGGAACAATTTAACATTACAATAAAAGTATTAGTGAGGTTTCTCTCAAAGCCTTGTTAATCATACCTGCGGCACAGGTGCGTTGCTCCCGCAGCTGTCAATGCGTCTCCTCAGCGACGGTGTGCCTCGGTTAAAACTTTTTTTTTTTTTTTTTTTTTTT